>NW_021011479.1:2171332-2287681 GCF_003987935.1 Bombyx mandarina
CAAATAGAAAAAAAAGATATTCCAAAAAAATTAATATACACTAAAAACAATAATCATCGAAATCGGTTGGCGTGATATTGAGTTATTGAGTTATTCATCTATTTGTCGCGCACGTACTTAATGCAAATTTAAGACTTATATGGTTTTCTCATGGATACCATTATCAGAACTGGACTAAATTGAAATGGGACCACACGGGAAGCGTCAGCTTTCTAATAAAAAAAGAATCATCAAAATCGATTCACCCAGTCAAAAGTTATGAGGTAACAAACATAAAAAGAAACATGCAGTCGAATTGAGGACCTCCTCCTTTTTTGAATGCGGTTAAATAGATGGTATCCACATATAAACAAACTAATGCAAAACAGTTCAGTGGCGATTTGTTCTCTCTTTTTTTTGTTCATTATACATTCATT
Organism: Bombyx mandarina; assembly: GCF_003987935.1. The sequence goes on from NW_021011479.1 coordinate 2,171,749, forward strand.
AATTATACAGGCAATTTGAGTTCTCGTCTATTTGTTTGGGCTCTTTAACCTCTGCAGTCCTTGCATCGAATATTGAGTATTTCTTTAACAAATTAATAATAAATATCGTTCTAATGTTCACTACGACGCCGACCCTATTCAAGTTAGCCGTCTATACTAATATGTTACAGTTACATTGCGATTTTGTTAATAGCCATAGTTAATAAATGAGTCGTCTATTATCAAAGGTGGCAATCTGTGCATTTGGACAAAAAAAAATTTATTGATATGTCAATTCTGCAGGGACTTCGGTTCCCTCTGTATTTTGTACCGTATGTTCCATGGGGAGTGCTCTGAGGAATTGTTCGAGATGATACCGGCATCTCGTTTTTACCATCGCACCGCCCGCCACCGGAGTAGAGTTCATCCATACTACCTGGAGCCACTGCGGTCATCCACAGTGCGTTTCCAGAGATCTTTTTTGCCACGTACCATCCGGCTATGGAATGAGCTCCCCTCCACGGTGTTTCCCGAGCGCTATGACATGTCCTTCTTCAAACGAGGCTTGTGGAGAGTATTAAGCGGTAGGCAGCGGCTTGGCTCTGCCCCTGGCATTGCTGAAGTCCATGGGCGACGGTAACCACTCACCATCAGGTGGGCCGTATGCCCGTCTGCCTAAGCAATAATACAGATTGATTTGAATATAATCGTCTCCTTCAAAGAATACGGTTCAAAACCTGCATTAAATAAAGGTTAATAGTTAACCTGTTATTTATCTAAGATGTCGTTCCGAAGAGTTTTGTGACTGCCAATGGAATACAAAGTCAATAATTCGTTTTTCTGATTTACCAATAATTGTCCAAAAGTCACATTGCCGGCTTTGATAATAGTCGACTCATATATAATCTATTCGGTTTCAAAATTAGTATAAAGGTTTGGGGAGATATACGACAAAGGGCTCTTGAGGGACAAAGAACGGTTAATGCAGAATGGTATGCTAGCATTTGTTTGCCACAGGTCGTTTCTGAACTCCGTAAAGAGAACTGCAACCGCCGCATCATCCTCCATCACGACAATGCGAGTTCTCACACCGCGCACAGAACAAAAGAGTTTTTAGAGCAAGAAAACATAGAATTATTAGACCATCCGCCGTACAGCCCCGACCTAAGCCCTAATGATTTCTATACTTTCCCTAAAATAAAGAATAAATTGCGTGGACAGAGATTTTCATCACCTGAAGAAGCTGTGGACGCCTACAAAACGGCCATTTTAGAGACCCCAACTTCCGAATGGAATGGTTGCTTCAATGATTGGTTCCATCGTATGGAAAAATGTGTCAAATTTCGCGGAGAATACTTCGAAAAGCAATAAATACATTTTTAAATAGTAATGTTGTGTCACTTCGTTAATTCCCGAACTTTTCAGTGCCGCCTATGTACCTCATAACTTTTGACTGAAATAATCGATTTTGATGATTCTTTTTTTATTAGAAAGCTGACGCTTCCCGTGTGGTCCCATTTCAATTTAGTCCAGTTCTTATAATGGTATCCATGAGAAAACCATATAAGTCTTAAATTAGCATTAAGTACGTGCGCGACAAATAGATGAATAACTCAATAACTCAATATCACGCCAACCGATTTCGATGATTATTGTTTTTAGTGTATATTAATTTGTTTTGGAATATCTTTTTTTTTTTCTATTTGAAGTCGGTTTTTGTTAAAGCATGTCTATTTACAATTATATTATTTTAATCTATGACATTCTCTATATGACGGTAAACGTGAAAAAGTGGGAGAAAACGATTGCCGCGTCTAGTAACTGTTAGTTGTTAGCTTTACAATGCGCGTCACATACATATTATATCGCAGTGCGCCGTCTCTTCTAGACAGAACAATAATTACGAAAGAAAACTCATAGAGTATAACCATGAGTGAGAATAAATAAAATAAGTTTAAGTCAAAACGGCAAAAATAGGCGGGGTGGTGGTACCTACCCGTGCGGACTCACAAGAGGTCCTACCACTAATATTGTTTTTAGGAATGGAGTGCTTATGAAGTGATCTACACTCAGCATTGAGTGGACACGCGTTGAACAAGATAATGGTTTTGTTTTTTTTTTAATTATTTTTGTCGTTTCTTTAAAAGTAAATCTACGCTTTGATTCCGCGTTTATTATAAGTTACATAAGTTTATTTCTTGGTACACGGGCGACTGTGGTCGTTATTCGGTCGCTTACATATTGCAATAACTACCGTCTAATAATGCGTTATAAAAATGCATATGCAAACAAACGTGATTGCATATGCAATTGCAGGGGGAAACGGGAATTAGTTCGCCCGTCTTGTGCTAAAAAAAAAAACCGCTTCGAATCCAGTCCGCACTTTAAAGCTCACAAAAATAATGTTTACTTTAAAAAAAAAAACCTTTAAACGAGCATTTCTTGTATATAAATATATAAATATATATATATATATATATATATATATATATATAATCTGAATCTCGGAAACGGCTCCAACGATTTTCATAAAATTTAGTGTACAGGGGATTTCGGGGGCGATAAATCGATCTAGCTACGATTTATTTTCAGAAAATGTTCGTTTTTTTTTTCGTGTTTTCAATAATCAACTTTATCGATAATCAACTTTATGACTCTTCCCGGCATCTATTGGCGAATAATAATACTATTTTTCTTAATTGAGAGCAACTAACTGCTTTAAAACAGTCGTCAAAAAACTAAACTTACCGATGCTCTCAGCCATGCACTCTCACTTAAGTGGAGATGGGCCGGACACATCTCACGATACCCAGACAAAAGATGGACCATTGCAGCCACACGATGGAAAGGACCAATGGGGAAAAGGAATGTTGGTCGACAATTAAGACGATGGGCTGATGACATAACACACGTCGCAGGAAACGACTGGATAAAATCAGGCAAAGACAAGGAGTCATGGAAAAGGATGGAGGAGGCCTTTACCCAAATAGGGGTCCAAATCTCATAAATAGTACTAATATCAAATAATTAATTAATTATAAGTATGTAACCTTTTAATTTTAAACTACAACTTACTAACAATCATTGTGTTATAAATCGAGAGTGAGAATTGGATTAAATGGCTTTATTATTATTATTATTAACTGCTTTAAAGACACAACAATATGTTGTTATAAAAAAAAAACCGAGTAAAGCACGGTCATAATCTAGTTTACTTTAAAAAAAATTACGAACACACTCCTTGCATTTTTCTAATAAGGTATTTAAAAAAACTGAAATATTCCATGTACATACCTGAAAGCACCGGTCGCCGACGCGAAAGCTCCAAAACGAAAGCGCGGTTAGCAATCGTCGAACTTTTATACTAAACGTTATCACTACACCTATTTATTACGATCAATAGTTTAATCTCGCTGTCGCAGTTCGCCGCGTACTAAAACGTATCTGATTTCGGTTTGTATATTTCACGCATACATTACCAACAAAACGAATGTACTTTTTATTTATTGCTTAGATGGTGGGCGTGCTCACAGCCCACCTGGTGTTAAGTGGCTACTGGAGCCAATAGACATCTACAACGTAAATGCGCCGCCCACCTTGAGATATAAGTTCTAAGGTCTCAGTGTATAGTTACAACAGCTGCCGCACCCTTCAAACCGAAACGCATTACTGCTTCACGGCAGAAATAGGCGGGGTGGTGGTACCTACCCGTGCGGACTCACAGGAGGTCCTACCACCAGTAAAAGATCACGGGAGATTCAGGAACCGGTTAGAGGAAGATGGGAGAGCCCATATGACAGATGATTAGGAGTCGTCGTTTGTTAGGTGAGAGATTTTGGTTCACTTTTCGTAAGACATAGTTTTCTTGATCGGTTTTCGACCTCTAGTTTGTCTAGAAGATTCTAGAAAGCGCTGGCTGGATAAAAGATGTCGCCGTTTGAAATTGGCACAAGAAGAGGGCATCGAAGGGTGGAACACGCGTGTATTTTTTAAAACAGTTTACATTTGAAAGATTACATTCAGTTTTCCCGTATTAGATATTAATCATCTTTTATAGGGCAAATAGGCAGTCGACCTACCTATGCTCCTTGAGACATGAGTTCTAAGTTTTTTAATTACATCGACTGTCCGACTCTTCAAACTGAAACACATTACTAATTCAAGGCAGAAATAGGCGGGGTGGTGGTATTTACCCGTGCGGACTCACAAGACGTCCTACCTTATATCTCATGGTGGGTGGCGCATTAACGTTGTAGATGTCTATGGGCTCCAGTAACCACTTAACACCAGGTGGGCTGTGAGCTCGTCCACCCATCTAAACAATAAAAAAAAACAGAAACCCAAATACACAGCCATAAAATACATTAAACTTAAAAACATTGTCCCACAATAACCCCCCAAGACAGTAACATATTAATAATTCATTTGGAGCCAACAAAAAGTTACAAATTAACATAGGGCGATACAAATCCGGGAGGTCAGAATGCCTCAAAGGATACATCTATTCGTGGTAACGTATTCACGCGTGAACAGGATATCTATCGGTTTGAAGTTCAAAATGTCAGATTTGAGACTGAATTTGATGATAACGTGCTCCCTAGTTCGCGTTCGCTGACTTAAGTGAGCTACTTCCTCGATGAAAAGATCCAGTCGTAATTTTTTTAATTACCTTTGTGGGTAGACACACATCGCGGCATAATCAAGCCACTGCATACCATTTAAGGAGACTCTTTAAGCCTCGGGAAAGAACAGGGTTCATTCAAGAGCCGGGTAGTACTTTTTATTTTTGTATTGCTTCGATGAGTGGACGAGCTCACAGCTCACCTGGTGTTAAGTGGTTACTGGAGCCCATAGACATCTACAACGTAAATGCGCCACCCACTTTGAGATATAAGTTCTAAGATCTCAGTATAGTTACTACGGCTGCCCCACCCTTCAAACCGAAACGCATTACTGCTTCACGGCAGAAATAGGCGAGGTGGTGGTACCTACCCGCGCGGACTCACAAGAGGTCCTACCACCAGTTCAGTTCACCAGTACGTGGTAAAAAAGATTATAAGAAGCGCCCTATCGATGAACGCGGCAATGTAGCGACGCATATTGCTAGCCCGCGCGGGTAGGTAACAATAACTTACCTATTTTTGGCGCGAAGCAGTTACGCCCAAGTTTTGAAAGGTGAGGACGACTTACAAACGTCCACGTGTCTCAAATTGGACAACCTCATTCGCGTTCGTAATATCTACAGGCCGTAATAACAACTTTGCCTCAGATTAACTATGCCATCTACCCACATAGAGCAATAAAAAAATCTAGAATAAATTTAAAGACACGGCACGTCTTATATATACGAACTTATGTTTAGAAAGCTCACCTCGCTCTGCAATAATCCCTGCAGCTCTTCAGAAAGCTTTTTCAAGGACACTATCTGAAAACAAAATTAAATTTTTTACACTATAACTACAAAGGGCATATTGTAAACTCCTATCTTGGATATAGTCCTCTAATATATTTATGGAGGTAAGTATTTTTGTGTTCCAATTTGAAGGGTGAGAATAAACATTATTGGATTGTAGTTTTTTTATTTTATTGCTAAGGTGTGTGGACGAGCTCACGGCCCATCTGGTGTTAAGTGGTTATCGGAGGCCATAGATATCTACAACGTAAATGCCGCCACCCACTTTGAGACATGAGTTGTATGGTCTCACTTTTAACAGTTGATTACAAATGCTACGTGCCTGTCTGTCTGCCTATCCACGCACTATGGATGAGCTCAATAGATTTGTTTGCTCTAGACGTGCTGACAGAACATGAGCTTGTTAAAATACAGTAATTAATCATAGTTGTTTTTCCCATTATACCAATATATAGTTAAGCATACTTATATTCTATACAACACGGATAAAAAATCCAAATTCCTATCTACGTTAACTGTTTGAATAAAGAAATGAAAAAAAAATTGATTCTGTCGATGATTCCAAATTTAAAAGCATAAAAACAAAATGACGCTAATTAATAAAATTTTATTGATTACTATATAAAAACTTAAATATAATCGAGAAAATAAAACTCATAAGAACTTTCCAGGCGACGATACACAGGAAAAGCGTCATAAGCCACACATACATCCAGAGAACACTACTACATAAACAAAAAGGCGCGATGTATATGCGAATTCAATTCATAATTCGAATTCATGCGCCCTGACCCATTGGTTGGAAGAATTTAAATAAATACTTATTTGAATTTCAAAATCGAGCGACGCTATTGGTCGGCTACGGTTTTATTAATGGCCGCCGAACGTGACATGTTGTTTTTCGTTCGATTGAATTTTAAAACGTTTTTATTATTATTTCGAAGCAGCGAAAACGATGTCGCAGCATTATTTATAATATTCAATGATTGAACAAAAACGTATAGTTCATACGTGGTCATGATTTACTGTAATCGAAGAACAAATAATGGGAATAAGATATATATACGTGTGTCTTTTCTTTTCTGACACTACGTCTATGGGGTCCATTTATAGTCCAGATTATCTAAATATTGTTTTCTTATGAAACTATTTTTTTTCTAAACTTGTACAAATCTGTTCATCCAATTTTGCTTGAATGCGTAACTACTTCTCAGTCGTTTCTTCGTTGTTGAGGATCGCGACATTGTATCATCGTTTTTTTCTACTTAAGCTGATGGTCTAGAGATATCAACGTCGCCGGGCTATTAGGTGAGCTCACGGGGCTCAAACCTGACGTTGTTGCTAACCCGAACCCTAGCAAGAGCCGTGCTTCGCAGAATCTACCACCGGATCAGAAACGCTACCCACTGAGAAGATCCGGCGAGAAACTCAGTGGGCTGTGTCTGTGGGTTAATTTACTCGCCGAGCCTTTCGTCGCAAGCGACGGGTTCGACGAGAACGATGACCGGTGTTTGGGGTACCTAAAAGCACCGTTAGTGGATCGGGAGGATCCGAGGTGACGTGGGCTGTGTAGTCGTGGCCTAACGCCTAAGACGTCCGGTGCATTCGTATCTAGCCATACAACGGTGTTCGAATCCCGCAGGCGGGTAGAATTTTTTCTAATGAAATACGTACTAACCAACTGTTTGCAATTGACTTCGACGGTAAAGGAAAATCGTCGTGTAATAAAAATCAAACCCGCAAAATTATAATTTGCATAATTACTGGTGGTAGGACGTCTTTTGAGTCCGCGAGAGTAGATACCGCCATCCTGCCTATTTTACTGTGACTTAGAGCTCATGTCTTAAAGTGGGCGGCGGCTTTTACCTAGTAGATGTCTATGGGCTCCGATAATCACTTAAAATCGGGTGGGCCGTGAGCTAGTCCACTATTCTAAGCAATAAAGGAAACTACTGCTTTTGTAATATTTTCAATGTTTTTCCCCATCTATTCCTACATATTATCTGGGGAGCTTCCTTTGCATTTCTAACTGCCAAATCACCTGATCAGGTGGCCTCTAGTTCTTGGCTTTCTATTTTGCTGGTAGGTTTAAATAGTTTTATATGGTATGGTTTAAATAGAAAGAACCAAAATATAATTAAATAAACGGATACATTGTCATTATAAGTCTACTAAATATTATAATACACAGCATTGTTATATCAAATATAATAGGTTGGGGAAAAAGTTTTTTAGCATTTTTTAAGAAAATTCGCAACGATTGAAAACGCTTAAACCTTTGTGCTTCCTCTCACAGACACTGCACTAGGACCATAAACATCGAACATTTTTTACTTTTTTTGTACTAAAATTTTAAAATGTATCGAATTTCTTCATTAGATTCACTCATCTTGACAGTGCCAAAAATATATAAAAATCACACATTTTCCTAATTTGAATTTGGAATTATCTTCTTTAAAATTTAACCTTTTAACGATACCAAAACCAGAAAGATACAAATAGTATAGTTAATTAGATTTTATTATAAGTTCATACATACTATAAAGCGAAAAGACTTTTCCCCAACCTTATTATATATTTTCAAGGTGGGTGGCGCATTTACGTTGTAGATGTCTATGGGCTCCAGTAACCACTTAACACCAGGTGGGCTGTGAGATCGTCCACCCATATAAGCAATAAAAAAAAATATTACTGCAAAGTATAAAAAATTAGTGGATTTTTTTAGTTCGTATGAATTGTTGAAAATCATGATGAGGTTCAACACATCACACATTAAGTCGGTGCATATAATGGTTATTGACTAATACCATAAACCGGAAGATGGGAATTAAAAGATTTTACTGGTGGTAGGACCTCTTGTGAGTCCGCGCGGGTGGGTACCACCACCCTGCCTATTTCTACCGTGAAGCAGTAATGCGTTTCGGTTTGAAAGGTGGGGCAGGCGTTGTAACTATACTTGAGACCTTAGAACTTGTATCTCAAGGTGGGTGGCGCATTTACGTTGTGGATGTCTATGGGCTCCAGTAACCACTTAACACCAGGTGGGCTGTGAGCTCGTCCACCCATCTAAGCAATAAAAAATATATATATATATATTATTATATCACTTGTAAAAACCAAATTAAATATTATCTTAATATCTACTGTAGTATTTTTAAAGTAATGAATTGAAAACGCCATCGCTTTTCAACATTGCTGACATCATCAGTGTTATTGACACTTAGGAAAGCTTAGCCGTTGCCTCGTAAAATATAACCTTTGTCACCCAGTCGTCTAATAAATGAGGCCGTCAGCGCAAACGTTAGGCCACTTTTGCACTAACGGCTTACCATAGTTAGTATGGACTTATGGAGATATCGAGGTTTGATATTACTTTTAGACTGCTTCGTAGGCAAAAACAATACGCGCGAAAATAATGTTTTTTTTTCTTAGATGGGTGGACTAGTTCACAGCCCACCTGGTGTTAAGCGGTTACTGGAGCTCATAGACATCTACAACGTAAATGCGCCACCCACCTTGAGATATAAGTTCTGAGATCTCAGTATAGTTACAACGGCTGCCGCACGCTTCAAACCGAAACGCATTACTGCTTCACGGCAGAAATAGGCAGGGTGGTGGTACCTACACGTGCTGACTCACAATAGGTCCTACCACCGGTAATTACGCAAATTATAATTTTGCGGGTTTGATTTTTATTAGGTACCTGATATTTTTCCTTCATCGTGTAAGGCAATCGTGAACATTTGTTGAGTACGTATTTCATTAGAAAAAATGGTACCCGCCTGGGATTCGAACACCGGTGCATCGCTCAACACGAATGCACCGGACGTCTTATCCTTTAGGCCACGACTCGTTCATGTAATGTTTACAAAGCCATTTGTTATCTATTGCTGAAACTAGGGATATGCCGGTTTTGCGTCTGTATTTATTTTGTTTTAAATAAATTGCAATTTAGAAGCACCAATTTTGAAAAATTGTGGGTTAGGTCACTTTTACGCTGATGGCCTCAAATACAACATTTCTTAAAATATACTCCCGTATAGTTAAATAAGTCTTATGCGGCCTTAACACAACCCTAAAATTAGTGGCGATATCGGGACGATAATCGTCCCTAAATCGTGAGCTCGCCCGAAGCGATTTTAGAGTTTAGGGTAAACAATAAAAATCGTGTTACGATTTAGGGTACGATTTAGGGTCCTCCCCACCGCTGCCCCAATATCGCAACTGATTTTAGGGTCGTGTGTAGACCACATCAAAAGTGTTCAGGTCATGAATATTTTCATGCGCTTAAAATTAATAAGCCACTATCATCTACGCTATAATATAATAGCGAATAGTATATAGCTCATAGCACAACAATATCGCACACCATACATTGTTAAGGACACGTTCACACTGTACCCAGCTCACTGAGTTTCTCGTCGGATCTTCTCAGTGGGTCGCGTTACCGATCCGGTGGCAGATTCTGCGAAGCACTGCTCTTGCTAGGGCCAGTTAGCAACACTCCGGTTTGAGCCCCGTGAGCTCACCTACATGTTAGGGCGAAGCTGAAATAGCCTCTCAAGGCTATCAGCAGAGGAAAGAAAAAAAACGTACTGTACTATATATTATTGGCTAAGTATAAGTATACTATATGGCACTATGGTATTATTTTTTTGTTTTTTTATTGCTTAGATTGGTGGACGAGCTCACAGCTCACCTGGTGTTAAGTGGTTACTGGAGCCCAGACATCTACAACGTAAATGCCGCCACCCTCCTTGAGATATAAGTTCTAAGGTCTCAAGTATAATTACAACGGCTGCCCTACCCTTCAAACCGAAACGCATTACTGCTTCACGGCAGAAATAGGCAGGGTGGTGGTACCTACCCGCGCGGACTCACAAGAGGTCCTACCACCAGTAAAAAAGCGTATAGCGTAGTCTGAAAGCAGCTTTACCATAGGGCTAGGAGGCACTGCGGCCGACAAGCTTCCAAAAGCACATCAACCTGAGCTTATTTTGTAACAATCAAAACCGAGCAGAACAAAGGGACTATCAATTCAATGAGTCCACCCAAAGTTTTATACTTTATAATCACAGATAACCTAGTTTCCCAACGACGTAATAACTAAAACAAAAAAAAAAATACAAAATCCAATGCAAATTCCCAGATTTAGCATAAGATGTCGTTGACGCGATATCCCAAAACAATTATTCAACGACAGAATACTGAAATATAAGGTGTTTCTTTTCGTTTTTTTTTCTTCTTTTTGTTTTGTTTTTTTAGGCAAATAATTCTCCGTTTCGTAATAACTTTAACATAAACGTATTCAACGTCCCTTGCTGACTTTATCTAAATATCTGGGACGATAGATTATAAAATCAAATAAGTCAACGGAGGTTCATCGTTCGGGCTTAGGGATCAGCGTTGGGTACGACAAAAATGGAAATTGTGACGTCATAGCATCGTTCAAACGATATCTAGATTGGGAATTTGAACCGGAAGAATTGTGAGACGCCTTGTACCACAGCGCAAGTGAGTTTTTAGTAGGTTCACCTTTTTTTTTCCTGCCTACGCTGATTGATAACCTTGAGAGGCTATGACATCGTAACCTAACAAGTAAGTGGGCTCACAGGACTCAAACCTGACGACGTTGCTAACACTAACCCTAGCAAGAGCCGTGCTTCGCAGAATCTACCACCGGATCGGAAACGCGACCCACTGAGAAGATCCGGCGAGAAACTCAGTGGGCTGTGTGTGAGGGTTAATTTACTCGCCGAGCCCCTTCGATGACCGGGAGTTAGTTTCACCGCCGACTTCGGCGTCCACACTAATTTTTCTAATGAAATACGTACTTAACAAATGTTCACGATCGACTTCCAAGGTGAAGGAATAACATCGGGTAATAAAAATCAAAACCCGAAAAATTATAATTTGCGTAATTACTGGTGATAGGGCCTCTTGTGAGTCCGCATGGGTAGGTACCACCACCCCGCCTATTTCTGCCGTGAAGCAGTAACGCGTTTCGGCTTGAAGGGTGGGGCAGCCGTTGTAGGTAACTATACTGAGACCTTAGAACTTATATCTCAAGGTGGGTGGCGCATTTACGTTGTAAATATCTATGGGATCTAGTAACCACTTAACACCAGGTGGGCTGTGACCTCGTCCACCCACCAAATAAAAAAAAAGAAGAAAAAAACCGCACAAGTGTCTAAGTTCCTTCGGAGTACCTTACAGTAAATCTATCACTCCGATACGAGATGCAACTTAGCCCATGGTATCCCGCGAGCTCGTCTGCTCATTTGGAACACTAAAAATCACTTCATAAAGGGTATTTCTTAAAAAAAACTATATTTCTCTACTGAACCTCGCATTATAAACAACCACGATATTTCCTTAAAAGATTCACATTTCATTCTAATTTGGACGATTCGAATTTTAGATGAGATGCATGGCACCCGGTCTTGTACAGGCAAAAGCTGAAGACTTGAGGCCAATTTTGTTATATTATAACGCAACAATTTTATGTACAAATCAGGAAAAAAGTACTATGGCTGAGGATCACTGACTGGGGATTTATTGTTAAGGGACTTTGATACTGCTTCTTCGTTCCTTCGTTAACCTCCTTGATCATCATCATCATCATCAGCCTGTATCTCTCCACTGCTGGATGTAGGCCTCTCCCTTCCGCGTCCAATCTTTCCCAGCATTTCGCCGCAAGTCACCGGGCAGGGGGACGCCCAACGCTGCGCTTACCGATACGTGGTCTCCAGTCCAGAGCTGTACCATCGGCCATCGGTTCTGTGACACATGTCCCTCCTTGATGCTGCTAGCTAATAATGTAGGAATGGAATGAGCTCCCTTCCACGGTGTTTCCCGAGCGCTATGACATGTCTTTCTTCAAACGAGGCTTGTGGAGAGTATTAAGCGGTAGGCAGCGGCTTGGCTCTGCTCCTCGCATTGCTGAAGTCCATGGGCGATGGTAGCCACTCACCATCAGGTGGGCCGTACACTCATCTGCCTACAAGGGCAAAAAAAAAGTAGGAGTATGCCAAAAAAATGTTACCATTAAGAACCTTTTTAACACCCTCCTCTTCCTTCAGTCGATCGCTCATTCCTGAGTATCGTGATGCGCCCGTCTGTGACCTTTCTTTGTAATTTGTAGCCACTCATTTCGGTTAGTGGCACAGTGAAACACAGCTAATAACATAGCTTATTACTAAATCGAGCGCCTCACCTATTCCCAGCAAATATTTAATGGTGTGCTCTTAAGTTAGCATCCACTAAAAGGACCTAAGACGCTGATCCGCTACAAATAAATTCGAATTCGTAAATAGAACAAATCCATAATGAAAGTCCACGTTTAAGCTTTTAGAGCGCGAGGCGGGACCGAAAGCTGCAGGTTATCAGACGTTATCAACGTGCAAACATTCGATAACGTATCTACCCTCCGCGGCAACGGACGTAGGGTGACGAACACCGTCAGGCCACCGAACCAGCGGGCGGCTTCAGCGGCACGCTCTGGAATACAGGACCAGTGTGCTTAGTGCGAATTTCATAACGTTCTCGATAGCGTAAAAGTTAGCTTATATTTGTATGGAATGGGATCGTTTGCGTACGTCTGGCGCTAGGGGCGCTGTTCCAACTGCATACAAAATTGGCTTAATTTTTCGCTATCGAAAACGTTAAAAAACTAGCACTAAGCACACAGATATACTGTTAGCCGTCTCAACCACGAATTATCTCTCCTGGCTGTATCTCTGCTCGCCCACCTGTCCTGGTCAAACTGGAGAGGCTTTCGGGCCACCAGTAAGTTTTTTTTGCATAGGTGGACGAGCTCACGTCCCACCCGATGTTAATTGTTTACCGGAGCCCATAGACATATACAACGTAAATGCCGCCACTCACTTTGAAATATGAGTTCTAAGGTCTCAGTATAGTTACAACGGCTGCCCCACCCTTCAAACCGAAACGCATTACTGGTTCACGGCAGAAATAGGCAGGGCGGTGGTACCGACCCGTGCGTACTCATACCACCAGTAAAGTAGGTAACCTTTTCTCCCAAAAAAAACCTACAAATTATTCGAATGTAAAAAGTGATGTGACAAAACTCTTTTTTTATTTACTTATTTATTTATGTACCCGCAAACAAAAATCTCTGGCAGACATGAGAATGTATTAATAAAATTAAAACTATATACCTAAGAAACATGTTGATCAAATTTTTAATATAACAATTCATACGTATTATGTAGGTCGAGTAAGTTGCATTAAAGTAAAAGTGTAGTAAAACCTCTATGGTTATACTTAGTATCTAGTTGTTTTTCTATTTGGATGGACAGTTTTAAAATCGAGAAATAAGGTTTTTTTGAGTCCAGATTAGTTAATTTAACGAAGTTTAATTTAAGTGCTTACTCTCCCTTAAACAGAATCCTTTGGGACTACAATAATGTCCACGGTAGCGCGCTCTCCGTCAATGTTCCTTCGGAGTTGTCCGATTGCGCTGAACTAATTTTAAGTGAAATAGATGTTTTTTCTAATTGTCTCACAACTTACAGGAAAAATCTTTCGCGGATCATCTCCCAATTAAATGTAAATTAATCTTAAGCAATGAATGAAATGTAATCAAATCTTAGTTGTATATTTTATTTTAGTTTTGATGTTAATGCACTGTCGATTGCACCTATAATTGAGGTGACATCTGCCATGAACTTTTGTCAATTGTTCAATGTTTTGTATTGATGATCACTTTGTTGGTGCAACTTAATAAATAAATAAGACATTCGATACATTTAAAGGTTTTATTACAAAAAAGAGAATACATAAGCCGACATAAGCCGCAAACAATAATGAGGACTTCAGTCTGCGGAGTTTAGCTTCGTGTCTGTAAGAACAGCGCAAAATTACATTTTTTTATTGTCCTTGTAGGCAGACGAGCATCATCGTGTAATAAAAGTGAAACCCGCAAAATTATAATTTGCGTAATCACTAGTGGTAGGACCTCTTGTGAGTCCGCACGGGTGGGTACCATCACCCTGCCTATTTCTGCCGTGAAGCAGTAATGCGTTTCGGTTTGAAGGGTGGGGCAGCCGTTTTAACTATACTGAGACCTTAGAACTTATATCTCAAGGTGGGTGGCGCATTTACGTTGTAGATGTCTATGGGCTCCAGTAACCATTTAACACCAGGTGAGCTGTGAGCTCGTCCAACCATGAAAACAATAAAAAAAAGACTGTCCTCAAAGCATTTCCCATGGAGAACGGGACTACTGACGATCCCAACAACCCATTTCTGTATGGAGGCAAATAGAGGTATATGGTATTTGGAAGAAACGGAAGTAGCTTGTGTTGTTAGCAAACCAAATCCCTCCTGGGTGAGCCCTTGCTCGCCCACCTGTCCTGGTGAAACTGTAAAGGCTTCCGGGCCACCAGTAATCTATATCTATATTCTATACCTATATATATATAAAAATGAATTGTCGTTCGTTAGTCTCACTAAAACTCGAGAACGGCTGGACCGATTTGGCTAATTATGGTCTTGAATTATTTGTGGAAGTCCAGAGAAGGTTTAAAAGGTAGATTTAAATATGAAAATGCTCGGAATTAAATAAAAATAATAATTTTGTTTTTTCCTTTGATGTGTCCCTGTGACGGATTCATCCGACGAGGGACTTGTTTTCCCTTTTGGTTGGTTTCAAGTTTGTTTGTTTGTTGACTTCCTTTTGTTTGTTTCAAGTTTGTTTTATACACAAATTTAAATATTTTATTTATCGATTGAGGCACTACGAAGTCTGCCGGGTCAGCTAGTTACTCATAAAAAAAAGGTTATAAAAACTGGCGTTTTCTAGCTTGTTCTATGGCTCCGACTGGTTCCTTTACACGAAACACCGTTACTATAAATGCTTTGTCTCTTTCTTTTGTACGATATTAGAAATATATACCTATGTGTTTTTCGGTACGTTATCTATTTATTTTTGCTTTACAACTGCTCGATTAATTTGACCCCTGGCATTATCGATATAACAGGAAACTAATATAGATTTTATTTGTAAACCTAAATTGAAACTGCGAAATTGTTGATGACTAGCACTGAATTATTGAAAAAGACCTCTGAGAAGATTTCGAATCAGGTTCGAAAATCAGTCTTTCGTAATTTTGGGCCAAGTAGACGTATTACATGCCGACGAGCTCAAGGTCTATGTTAAGTGGACATCATAACGTGACTGACGACAACATAAGCCTTAAATTGAAGTCTCAACAGTACAATAGCTGTTCCACGCGTCAAACCAGAATACTTTTTTTTTTATTGCTTAGATGGGTGGACGAGCTCACAGCCCACCTGGTGTTAAGTGGTTACTGGAGCACATAGACATCTACGACGTAAATGCGATACCCACCTTGAGATAGAAGTTCTAAGGTCTCAGTATAACAACGGCTACCCCACCCTTCAAACCGAAACGCATTATTGCTTCACGGCAGAAATAGGCGTGGTGGTGGTACCTACCCGTGCGGACTCACAAGAAGTCCTACCACCAGTAAACATTACATTAATGTCAAATATATCTTTATTAAAAGTACTAACTATGGTCAAGTACACTAGGACTAGCCCCTCTCAGTTTCTCGCCGGATCTTCTCAGTGGGCCGCGTTTCCGATCCGGTGGTAGATTCTATGAAGCACTGCTCTTGCTAGGGCTAGTGTTACCAAATTTATTAGGTTAGGGCCTCGTGAGCTTACCTACTCGCTCAATGTATCTGGTAACCACTGCGGAGGCAGTCGATTTTAAAGCTTGATGGTAAATAACAAAAAAATCTGGAAATGCACAAGAATACACGGAAATACAGTGGTTCTGGGTAATCTGATTAAACTTTGCTCCAGTATCGGGTTGCACCATTTTAACCATTTTTACTTATTGTCAATGATGAAAAGGGTAATCACATAATTTCCGACTATTATAATTTAAAAAAAATTAAACAATGACTACTCTTTAACACACTGTGAACACAATTAGCAGTCAAATAATAATTGAAAAAAATATATAAAAATGTATTGCTGTTCGTTAGTCTCGCTAAAACTAGAAAACGGCTGGACCGATTTGGCTTATTTTGCTCTTGAATTATTTGTAGAAGTCCAGAAAAGGTTTAAAAGGTAGATAAATATAAAAATGCTCAGAATTAAATAAAAATAACAATTTTGTTTTTCATATGAGGGCCACGTCGGACGGATTCCTTTTGTTTGTTTTAAGTTTATTTTATACAAAAGTTTAGTCTTTTATTTATCGATTTAGGCACTAAGAAGTCTGCCGGGTCAGCTAGTCATTGAAAAAAAATACAATGTAAAAGATTAGGGAGATAAATAATAGTAAAGGAAATACAAAAAGATTACAGAAAGCACTCCTCAAATGTATTTGTCAAATATCCGTCCGCTAATGGCAAAGAACCCACTGAGCTCTCTACAGATGAACAAAGTCAGACGCCAATACAGACCTTGAACGCTGTATATATGTTTCTACTGTTTGGAAAAAAAACTGGCTAATAATATTTTGACTGAGATTAAGGTGACGCAAGAAGACCTTTCACCTTAGGTACCACCACGGGTGGGTACCACCGTCCTGTCTATTTCTACCGCCACAACAGTTGTACTGTGTTCCGGATTGAAGAGCAGGATAGCCGGCTGTGGAGAGTACTTAACGGTAGGCAGCGGCTTGGCTCTGCCCCTGGCATTGCTGAAGTCCATGGACGACGGTAACCACTCACCATCAGGTGGGCCGTATGCTCGTCTCTCTACAAGGGCAATAAAAAAAATAAAAAATACCTAACATCTCATGTTGAGTGTACCTCTGCTCCAGTATATTTTATATACTTAAAAGCTGCTGGTGGAAAGAATATTTATGGGTTTTCCGCTACTTATTCGTTGGAAGCTTAAAGAGCTATTACAGCTATGCGCGGATGGATAAGTGAGCTCACGGGGTCACTATGAGAGAATTTGCTAACACTGGCTCTATCAAGAGCAGTGTTTCCCAGAATAAGAGGGTATAAGAGGGTTATCGTGCCGCGGCGCTTTGTGGAAGAGATACTAGCAGTGGTGTTGAAAGGGCGACCCCTTTTAACGAGCACGGCTGTGCTTTTCGCCGGGTCGATATCTATGCGCCACTTTCGGAACCACTGTACCTAAATTGGTGACCGCGATCTGTAGTATCGTCTTTAATTCGTCGTTGTTGATTTTAGTTTTTGGTCGACCACGGGGTTAGTTTTTATGTCGGAAGAATTCATACGAATAACGTGTTGTGCGTTCGTCCTCCATACCCGTCATTAATATCGTGAGTCGTTTGTGCGGCATTGTTAGCGCGAAAGAACTTGTATTCCACAATTCCAAGAATCCATATTGGTTAAAAAGGCACAAATGTTTCGGTGCATTTAGGCGCCTTATGCACCGGTGACCGCCCTCGGAGAACTCGGCGATTACGACGGAGAGTTCGGCAAACGATTAACCCATAGACACAGCCTACGGAGTTTCTCGCTGGATCCTCTCAATGGGTCGCGATTCCAATACGGTGATAGATTCTGCGAAACACTTCTCTTGCTAGGGCCATCATTAGCAAATTCTCTCAGGTTGTGCCCGTGAACTCACCTAACGGTCCGCGCGTAACTGGAATAGTCCCTTAATCTACCAGCAGATACGTAGGAAAAAAAATACAAATGTATCGAAAATAAAACACTAATCAATAAACAAATGACTGATTTTGAAAATAGAATTCCATATTTTTAAAATATTATTCATTTTTTTTTGTGTCTATGGCCTTGTATTGTACCTTTGGGCAAATATATCATTCATTTCATATTAGAATGTATTGCCAGTCATAAATTACGATTCAAATGACCAGGAATCATAAAAAGACAACCTCATAGTATAAAATAAGTTTATGGAAATGTAAATTTTATTAAATTCTCCGAAAATTACTACTACTTAAATATTAAATTATAATCATAAAATTTAAGGAATTTTAGCATCGTATATTCTTCATCTATTGTTAGAGGACTTATGGAGTAATTGTTAAACATAACAGGTGCTCAAGATAATTTACATAGTGTGAGTGAGCATTATGGATTTCCAACTGTAATTTGCTTTTGTAAATAATTTTGTATTTATATTTATACTTGTAAAAAACGGTTTCGATATTACGCGATAGTTATAAATATTGAATTAAAAGTATAAATAATAAGAGTAACACAATTTTTAAATATGTTTTGAAAAAGTCAAATAGGCATTGGCAACTTCAATGTTTCTTTGAATGGCATTCAATAAGGGAAATCCCCAACTTTATTGTTACTGAAATATTTATCATTTCATTATGAGAAATGACAGTATGGGTTTTATTATTTGTAAATTAAATTATTAAATTAATGGTTAGTTTAGAAGTTTAATCATAATATGTAATAAATTAAGTTCTAACATTTTTAGTAATGCTAATTCTGAACCTAAAATTTAGATAATGTCAAACATGATCATTAATTCACAAGACAAGCCATTGATTCTAAATGGTAATCTTGTATTTATTTATTTATTTTCTTAGATTGGTGGACGAACTCACAGCCCTCCTGGTGTTAGGTGGTTACTGAGTCCATAGACATCTACAACGTAAATGCACCACCTACCTTGAGATATAAGTTCAAAGGTCTCAATATAGTTTATATTACAACAGCTGTCCCACCCTTCAAATCGAAACGCATTTCTGTTTCACGGCAGAAATATGCAGGGTGGTGGTACCTACCCGTGTGGACTCACAAGAGGTCCTACCACCAGTAATTACGCAAATTATAATTTTGCGGGTTTGATTTTTATTGCACGATGTTATTTTTTTCACTGTGGAAGTCAACCGTGAACATTTGTTAAGTACGTATTTTATTAGAAAAATTGGTACCTGCCTGCGGGATTCGAATACTGCTGCAACGCAAGATACGAATGCACCAGACGTCTTTAGGGCACGACGACTATCGAATTTGTTGTTTTGTATAACATAGTTTCTGTATAGCTCGGAACAAACTAATCATGTTATATGAGGGACGTCTGTATTTGTACTGCAATTCACCATTACTTCACGCTTAATTTCGATGATATTAGTCTTGTTTGTAATAATTGTAATGTAATTTATTTAATTGTGGTGTGTCATATACTAATCATCTACTTGTACTCTAATCTAAATAATAGATTATGCACATGTGATATGATCCACAGATAAAATAAAATTTTCATTATTAGAACAGTAACAGTAATTAATTAATAAGATAAGATTTTTATCAGAGGACAGTTTTGTAAGTCAAACTAAGGTATCAAATTTAAAATATGAAGATTTGTAATTTTGGATGTTGATATTCATAAATGCTCATTTTATGGCCTCCAGCTATGATTTTCTTGTCTACTATGTATGCATTCTAGGAAAACTTACCAGATAAGAACTTGTACATGCTAGCCCCAAATACAAAAAATCTATTCTAAATATTTTTAATTTTTTACTTTAGTATTTTAGTTTATTACTTTTCTTCTGGATGTTTCGCTTTTGTATGTTTTTATTGTATTAATATTATAAGTCTGTTGATCTATGTACATTATAAATATGTTTTGTTGTTGCAGTGATTTGTCCGCGAAAAAAATATTTTTTCATTAAAATTGTAGACAATTTAGATTCAATAACATAACCTAAAAAGAACTGTCAAACGACAAAAAAACTAGAATTTAAGCTTACCTCCTGCTCTTGTAAACGACATTTTTCTTCTAATTCAATAACTTTATTATCAGTTCTAGACGCTTCATCAGCCACATCTTGTCCAGGACCCTCAGACAACACCTCAGAAGCGAAATTAGTAATTTGTCCTTTTAAACTGTTCAAACTCTGATTCAAGTTCAACCACGACATATTTGCAAGCACAACCAACGTCACATATCACTGCAAAGATATTTCAATGGAAATATGTTCAGGAAATCGATATAAACAAAAACAAAATCGCATTATTTTTGCAAATGACAAGACTTTGTACAGTTGGCAAAACAAGACGCCATCTTTTTATTTTGACTTTGATGGTTGAATTTCAATCATGAGTTTGACACTTAAGTCAGCGTGCAATATAGGGGCCAAGGGCCAAGAGTTAGTGCTCTAATGCTCTTTGAAATATTGAATCTAGCATGTTATCATTTTAACAGTGCAGCGGCTTGGCTCTGCCCCTAGTATTGCTGACGTCCATGAGGGACGGTAACCACTCACCATCAGGTGGACCGTATGCCGTATATTGACGCCAAGGTTAATTGAAAAAAGGTATTATGACCCTGAAACGATCAGTGTAGACATAAATTAGAGTTCTTGGAAAAAATTATACATACAATGCGACGACACTGTTGGTGCTCAAATTCTGCAGACCGATACAAATTTCTTCTGAAGAAATACGCAAAAAACTAGTGCTAACAAACGACTTCTGCGATGAAGGAATAACAAGATGTAAAATACAAACCTTCAAAATAAAAAAATCCGAGTTTTTACTGAATGCAGAGCATATTGCACGCTCGTATGGTCCGCTACAAACGTCTTTCCTATTTCTGCCGCAAAGTATTCGTGCTTTCGAGTTGAAAGGATGGAACAGTACCTAGTTAATCAATATAATTAAAATTTCAACCTCATGTCTCAAAGTGGGTGACAATTTTCACATTGTAATGACCTCACCAACAATATAACACAAGCCTGAGCCGGGAGCACAGTCACCCGCCCGCGCAATATAAATAAAATAAAAATATCCCTTCATTTTAATTTCAACCAATCTCATTCACATGTAAACGATTATTTACTATGTAAGTGTTTCAGCTATTTAAACAACTTCTTCATTAAGTTTTCATAATTTTAGTACCTATTGCTACGTCCCCTTTGCCTATACAGTCGAAAAATAGTGCAAAGTCAATAGTAGATTATTTAGTTACTGTTTATTTAATTTTGCCTTGTATTCAGTAAATAAAAGTGCTTTTTATTAAATTTAAATTAAAAAATAGTACATTTCACAAGCCAATACGTCGAGTCGGTTAGCTATCACAAACTTATAATGATTATAAAGTTTTTATTCAATGTAATAATTTTATAACCTCGAAATGGATTATGATTCAATACCGGAGTTCCCTGCATTCAACAGCAATAAATTAGTCAAAACATACCCTAAAGCGAAAAAGTCGCGAATTGTAAAACAGGAAGTTGAGAAACCACAAATACCCATAAGAATTGAAGTGAAAAAAGAGGCTTTGACTTCAAAAAATGCCTTAATTTTTATGCTCGAAGGATGTCTAAAATTGAAAGTATGCCGATATTGCCTTCACGAAACGCCTCTGCTGTCAGAACTGGAGCAAATCTTACAGATAGCCACTCCGAGAGGCATATACAAAATCTCCATTAAGGAAATTATTGCTAGTTTTTATCCCGTCAAGGTAAATATGATTGTTCTTTAAAATAAACTCGATCCAAAGAATTCTCCAATATCATTTTATCTTTTTTTGTCTCCAATGCATATTTCAAATTAACCATATTTTTTTAAGCTACTGTAAATGACATCCTAGAGGAATCTGAAGTCACTAATTTCAGGCAAACACAGGAAAGCAACTGTAAAACAGACAATTCTCATTATTATTTGGGCTATTGTTTAATTTTTGTTTTCACCTATAAAAATGTACCAAACATTATCTTCTACGCTTCTATCTTTTATTAGCTTGTCCTATATCAATCTATGCTATAGAATCTATCTAATAGAATAGTGCAAAATAATTTTCACCAAAGCTGTCTACCAACAATAACTAGGATCAATGATAAAAAATATTTTTTTAGTTTTTAAATTAAATTGTTAATTTATTTAAAAAAACAATATTTCTGTAACTATAATAGCTTTCTCTTTAACAACTTGTAGAATTACAGTGTTGTACTAATATATTCACAAGTGTTGGAGTTAATAGTTTAGTTAATAAGTTGTCTATAAAGTGATCTACTTGTCAAAAGGGAAGGCTAAGATCTACAATATATATTTTAAAAAATATATTCACAAAATGTTAACAGTCAAAAAAAAAATTTTGTTTGTTTATTTTTATGTTATTCATGAAGACATATATTGAATTTTGCCTTGAACAGTGTGGCTGCATGGCCAATTTTCAACCCTTCAAGATCTCTTGTTAATTCTAGTTAGGTATACTTTGAAAATTAGTTTTAAAAGCGGTTTATAAACATGTGGTAATCAATGAGAAAATCAATTTTAAATAACTAACAAAAGCTTATTGTCTTTCAGATATCAGAAGACAAGAACTTCCCAGATAAGATCTGCAACAAATGTCTGTCTAGTGCTCTTAGCTCATACCTGTTTGCGCAGCAATGTGAACAAGCAGAGAGAGCATTACGTAACTGTTTCGAAGATATTTATGAGAAATTTGAAAAGATAGATCCATTGGAACGCCCTAAGAAACGGGGCCGACAAAAATTGAATCCCAATTACAATAAAATATATGCTGAACATAAAAATGTTATGGATTACGCTGAACCAATTATCAATCTTAAAAACACATCGACAGAGTCGCTAACAAAAGAAGAGAAACTACAAGATTATGAATGTTTGAAATGTTGTGAAGTGCTACCAAATGTTGAATCGTTGTTGAACCATGAAAAATTACATCCCAAAAGTATGTGGTACCACTGTAGGATATGCGGTAAAGCTTATCCAAAACGTCATCAAGTCAAAAAGCATTTTATAACTCACGGAAGAGAAGAAGTTGAAATTCCAGATCACAGCTTTTCATGTAAAATATGTAATTATAACACAAAAGAATATAATGTTTATTTACAACACATAGAGAAGCACAAATTTCAAGAATTACTACAAGATTTGATCGATCGTAAAACCGACAAGTTCTGCTCTATTTGCCTAAAGAAGAAAAACAGGTTGTTTGATATGGAGAGCATGCTATGCTTGCACGGAGGCTGTCCTGAGTTATCTGGTGATAGGAGTTTGTACAAAATTGTCAGTTCCATGTTGCCGGAGGTATGTCCTAGTCATTGTTTTACTAGTTTTTATGGGTCATATACATTTTTATACATATGCAAAAGTTTTTATATTATTTTTTATACACTTTAATCTGAATTATCTACATAGTTATCATTTTTGTTTCAAATTCAGTCAAAACTCAGCTAGCTAGTTGTATTATTATTTACAAATACATTAATTATATGAAATATATAATACTAACAAAAAGTACTCAATGTAAATTTAATAAAAAATTACTGATTTTGCTCTAGAGACCAATAGTCACGGTTAAAGAACCCTAATGCTATTGCTTATTCATATTGCATTAATTCTGCCGAAAACTCTGTTGTCATTTTGATATAATATATATTTTAGTAAAAAAAAATACTGAGGTCAAAACCTCAAAGTACTGCCCGTGTATGCCCTGGCTGAAGAATATTTGTATATTTTTGGTTACAATTAAATTCAGTTTTAAGTGAAAACTTTATTGTACTGTATTGTAATTTTAATTTGTAGCATAAAACATTAAAACAAAAGGAGCTGATTGTATCAAGAGCAGCTGAAATCATCTCATTAATGAAGATTAAGCGTAGTAATCAATATAAATCTAACAATATTTACATGTCGCACCCTATTATAATAGATATTGGTAACTTTAATTGTAAAAACATCCTGCAAAACATATGTAAAATATTTCAAAGCATTTATGTAAGAAATAATATAAAAGAAATTGAATCAAAGAAAATATTACGAGAACAAGAGAATAGCAATGCTTCGGTTATTGATCAGTCAACTTTGGATGTTAGAATAATGAATTCTAAACATATTGCATACAATATGGGATATATGTATAAGAAAATGATCATGAGTAAAGAAGTAAATCTAGATCTAGGATATTTGTCTGAACAACTTTCACCTGTTACTAGCATGGATGAAACCACTCAAACGGAATGTACTAAGTACAATATGAAATGGATACAGTGTTATTGACGAAGGGCAAGATTTAAATGGAAAATTTGCATTTTCAGAACCTAGATATATTGATAGTAAACGAAATTGTACTGTTACACAAATCAGCAGTACAGACCAATCAATCACTCAGCTTGCATCCATCGATATACCGATAGTCTCATCTCGCGCTGGTAATTATAACCGGAATTCTTGTAATTATTGTTGGATATTCAAAAATGTGAGCACCTGTGAGATTTGTAACAGAGTCAATGTTTCTCAATGGGATTTTTTAGATAAAGTTTCTGAAAATCTGGTTAGCGTTGAAGAAGGAACTAGAAACAGTTGGAGCTGTGATGTATGTCACATTAGAAACTCCAATAAATCCAAATGTATTTGTTGTGGAGCAGATAAAGACCATTCTATTTTCGGTCAAGCAATAACGTTTAACTTCAACACAGGCCTGCGTCAAAACTTTAAAATGAAAGAACAGTCTATGGACGTTGAGAAACCAAAAATTGAATTAACCTCCATTAGTAATGGAATGTATGGAAGCTTCAATAATTTTAGTAAAACAGTCGAAAATAATCAGAATGCATGCAAAAACAACCCTGTGTTAAAATGTCTCGATCAAACAGCGATGGATATTGAAACTCCAGATTTTGATTCGCAAGAAAAAATGCAGTGTTTCAACTTTTTTAAAGATGTGGATGTTGAAGAGTGCTATTGAGTACTTATTGAGTGTTAGAGAAGCATCTTACAATATATGTAAATATTGAAATACCTCGCCTGTTCTCAAGTTGATGTATAAAACCATTTTACATCCGAAGAGCAATAAAAAAAAAAAACAGTACGAGCCTAAAAATATATTTGTAGTTAGATAAACACTATTGTTTAAACGACCCCTTTTATTGTTAGATTAATCAATGTCCGCTTGTTATATTTAAATTTTGTTACATATAATTACTATATAAGTTAAATTACAAAAATAATTGCTATAGATGGCAATAATGGCAATAAATAGTCATTATAACTCTGTGTTAATTATTATCATCAGTACTATGAAGCTATGGCGTTTCAAGATTTTTGTAACAGTACACAATTTGCGTAACGGATAATAGATGGCAGCAGACATATTATTTATTTATATTTTATTGTATCAATATAAAAAAGTATATACTTATTTTTTTCAGTATTATATGAGATGCGATTAAGTGTATCTACCCTCTTTGTCTAGCATAAATATCTTCATTCAAAATTGTACGTAGAGTGAGAAAAGATAGAGAGAAACTCTAGTCCCGCATCGCAGCTGACACACATTTTTATATCGTATTTATGAATACGTATTATATTCTATATCTATACCTATGTAATGTGTAAATATGTAGGCGTATTATTCAATTATTTTAGTTTTTGTTTTTTTTTTCGTTTGCTTACAGATTAACGAGAGTCGTAACATGGGAACAAAAATATGCGAAAAATGCCTTGACCACGCCATCATAGCATACGTATTCGTGAATCAGTTTTATTTTACCAGAAATAGGCTCGACGTTTGCATTAACTCATTAACAAACGGTCTGAACGTGGTAGACGCTTCGAAGGGAAATGTTTTCGCTGAAATTTCACTGTCAACAATAATGCCGATACAGAACAGTCTAAGCTTATTCTCAACTCAGGATCAGCCATCTGATGAAAAGGAATTGAAAGTGGACGTTCTTGAAGATGAATTCAGACAGCAGGATGAAACTGGTGATGAGAAAACGGACTCGGAAGACGAGCGAGATAACTGCCGCGAAGACATCGAAGCGCCTCTTCCGAAACACGATCTGGTGAACGGCTACGAAGACCTGGACCCTATGAGCAGAGTCAGCGAGTTCCTAACGTTCAAAAAGCCGGTGTTGCGCAAGCCCAAACCCGCGGCCGAAAGCTACACGTGTCCGCTATGCTACAAGAATTTTATATCGGATTACTTCTTGAAGAGGCACATCGTGAGGCACGCCAACAGAAACGTTCAGTGTGGCGCCTGTCTCCAAGTCTTCAAAACGAAATTCAACTTTATCGAACACGTGAAAAGCGTGCATCGGACTAACGTTAAGCCGTTGATTAAATGCGAGATATGTGAAAGGCACGTTAGCTTGAAGAAGTTGAAGTCACACACCAGGGCGCACTCCGAAACTAACTGCGTGCTCTGCGGGAAGGTCTTCGTATCGGTCAAGCATTACAGAGCCCACATGGAGAGGCACGCGCTAAAGTTGCGCCTCATCAGACGCCGGTATGTAAAAACGTGCGGTTTCTGCGAGAAGGAATGCGCAAACAAGAATGCGCTCACAGCTCACGTGAATAAAGTTCATTTACAAGTAAAGCCATACGCTTGCGACATGTGCGAAAAGCAGTTTTACACCGAATACGATTTGAGGTGCCACATGAAACTGCATAGTTCGAAATCTAAGGAGCGCTGTGAGCTTTGTTTTAAAGTGTTGAGGTCCAGGAGTCAGCTCGTAGCGCACATTAGAAAGCATATGGGGGTCAGGCCTTACGCTTGTCAATTGTGCAATCACACGTTTTATTCTCAGAACAAGACTTACGTGCACATGAGGAGACGCCACGGAGGAATCCACGTTTGTAAGTTTTGTAAAACGGCGTATTCGACTCAAAGGAAACTAGAGATTCATACGCAGACATCTCATTCTGTGATTTAAAAGGTCCCGTATTATTAATTAGTTGAAATGTATTCTGACATCGTGAGCCTGTGTCGATGTAAGTGCGATAGTTGAGGAGGTCAGAGTCTGGCCGGATTCACTTTGCGGAAATTGCGGGTTGAACTGATTCCTGGATGTAAAATATACTCCTATGGGACGGGATGTGGTACTAATGTCCTTGCACTTGGAAATATTCTACTGCGACTTCAAAATTTGCGAAGACTGTGGCCAGTGATGCATGGTGGAAGATTATACTGGGTGACCTTATTTAGACATATTCACACTCAAAGCATAGAGCCTAGAGGGAATCAACAAATGACACCCTTACAGTTATAATTTTTCCTACCTATGCTGATAGTCTTGAGAGATTATTTCAGCTTCGCCTTAACATGTATATAAGCTCACGGGGCTCAAACCGGAGCCTCCTTGCAGAATATACTGCGTCATTTTTATTTGGAAGTCGCGGAGCAGGTCATTAGAATGCGCAGATATGGTACCTTTTGCTGCTCGATGATGAAAAAATGCAGCCGCTACGTCGCTTCCTGTAGCCGAGTACTTCACTGTTGATCATAGGTCCCCTCACCACATTTCCAGCCGGTGCTATGGCGTTTAATCAGCTACAGTGATTAGTGTGCGAATATTAACCAATAGATGGCGTTACGTGCACGTCCCGACCGCACAGTGGTTAGTGTGCGAACGTTTGCCAACAGATGGCGTTACATGCCCGTTACTAATTAGCATTGTAGATCTTGTCGGCCTCTTAGAGTATAATCAGTTGATTGAAAAATGCTTATCTTAAAAATTGTTGCAAATATATCAATAACACATCAGAACTGAGTACAATTTGTTATGTTCTATATGGAAAATTTGATATGGATATGTCGACTTTAAATATAATTATATAAATGCCTCTATTAATTGAAGATGTAAGTTAAGTTGAAATTTTAATGAAATAAATATTTTTATATTGAAATTAAGTTTTAATACGACACCTGTACAGGAAGTGGGGAGATTTAGAGGAATTCCACAAAAACTATTGTCGTGAACTATGAAATACGTACTTCACGAATGTTCACCATTGACTTCTGGGGTGAAGGAATAACATCTATACTAATATATAAATCTAGTGGTTTTTACGGATATTCCGTTAAAACTACTGGACCATGCATCCGATTGACTTGAAACTTGGTATCCATGTAGAAAATATTATACATGTACTTAATGCATTATGTGTGTTGGACTCCCTAATAATAATGACAATAAATAATGATGTTAATTTTGAATGCCCAGCGAAGCGAGTACGGCTAGTTGGAACTAAAATTAGTTTGTCGAAAGTGGTTTCTGTTGGAAATTAAAACATTTACTTGATTGAAACAAATATTTATTTGTGTTGTTACATTAACGAACACATTCATCAGTAATCATTAACAGATTCTAACATTGAAATCTACTCGCATTACTATTGACATTGTAATCGTGAACCTTTCAATCGACAGAAATTCACTGCTGGAAATTGCCCCGTTACGCAAATCGACATTACTATCATTATATTTACACAACGCATTTTACGTGAATTTTAATAAACTTAAAAAAAAAATATTGGCTTGTATGCATAATTACAGAACGGGACTTTTTTCAGTTTTGTCACATAGCTCGACAAGGATTGTAATCTGTGTATATAATCTCGCTGTACACTCCGAGCAAATTGGTTTTACAGGTACATCAGTGATGCGATATAGAAATCAGATCCCTCCATATACTTTCCAATTTTTTTCTTTCCTTCTTTCCCTCCATATACATTATTACTTATACGTGGTTGCAAGTCTGAGGTCTGCTAGAGTCTAAACACCCTTTAGCGGCCTTTAGAACACTCTGTTTTGACCACTTTAAAAGTCGCGTCATAATTAAGCCTAGAATTAGACGCTAACAACAGTGCCGTAAGTCTAAAAGTTATCTTTCCACCGCCATGCCAAGGTCTTATTAGTAGAGTTGTAACTACATGAATGTAACAAAACTTAAGGACTACATTACATATTTAAATAGACTGAATTCATTATTGAAAATATGCAAAATTCAGACAATGTTTCAGAGATGACCACGGGCTAGCGGTGTTGGCGACCCGTCTACCCCAGGCTGAAGAACTATTGAGTGTTCGAGCCCATGTCTCAAGGTGGGTCGCAGTATTCCAGTGTCTGCGCTCTAGTGACTATATATCAACACAAGACTCCATAGCGTTATTAGTCAACTTATGACATCCCTGATAAAACCATTAAAATTAGAAACATAGTTTCAAGTTTCATTGTCATCAAGTTTGGGCAGTCTCCCGTCTTCAAACAGGTGGTGGTACATTTTAGGCACAACTTCTTTATAATCAAAAGGTCGGTCTTTCCCTTTCCAATGAACATGCTTGAAGTGATGCCTCATTTCTCTCACAAAATGGAACATACTGTCGCAAGATGGACATGAGACGGTCTTCTCGGCATGTTTCTTTTGTATGTGAGTACTGAGTATGCTTGATGATCGGAATTTTTCGCCACAATGCTCACAAGTGTAAGGACATTCGCCTGTATGTATCCTTAGATGCATTTTAAGGCATACACGATTAGCCATTTTCTTATGACATATGTTACAAATGCAAGACTTCTCCTCGTGAGTCAACTGGTGTTCCCTCAATCTGGCTCGTCCACAGAACTCTTTGCTGCATTGTTGGCATTTAAAGGGCTTGATTTTGTAATGGTAGCGGTTCATATGCGCTTCGAGATCGAGTTTTTTTCGTACCAAGTGGCCGCAGACCGGACAAGCTCGCATCGGTATGGCTTTAATATTTGAATAGCCAGTGGTCTCTACATTTTTTTTATGTCTCGTCATGTGTTTCTCGAGCAAAGACTCTTTCAGTCGTTTGTTGCACACCGGACATGTGACAATCTGGTGTGTTTTTATGTGATTGTTCAAAGCGGTTTCTGAAAGTAGCGCTTTCCCGCACATTTCACAAATATGTTTCTTCATGTTCCACTCAGAGCTACACTTAATCACGTGCTTGAGGTAAAAGGCACTAATGATTTTTCTTCGGCATTTCTCACATTGAATCCTTTCGTAATGTCGGTGTTGATGCAATTGCAGCTTCTTTAAGCTGTAGAATTTCTTCGGACAGCTCTTGCAAGGAAACAGAGTGCCTGCTTTGTGAATCGTGTCTTGATGTTGTTGCAACATTTTAATACTTTTAAATTTGATTTCACACAGTGTACACTCAATATGTTTACTCCTCTTCTTATACTGGACCGTGCTACTGTGTATCATTGCCTCGTGTTGTTGCAATTCAATTTCTTCCATGAATCTCTTATTGCACAATGTGCATTTATATCCTCCATTGTTGTGCTTTAAAAATACATGTTTGTCGTAATCCACCACATTATCAAACGACGCTACACATTGGTCACATTTAATTTTTCTAATTATTGTTTTACACTGATTTCTGTGTTTTTGTAGGAAGAATGGCCTATTGTATTCTTTATCACAATATTCGCAAGTATTCTCAATGTGGTATTGGTCTATGTGAATCCTGAGGCTTGCTTTAGTATAGAACTGCATGTTACATTCGCTGCATGTGAACGGATGGTGGTCTAAATGCTCTCTGTTAGCGTGCGTTACCAAATATTCCTTTCTCGATGTAGTGTAATCACAGTTCAAGCATTTCGCTTTGCTTGCATGACTTAAAATCTGGTTTCTATAACTAATTAGATATTCATGATGGATGCAAGGCATTATTGTGCATTCCGGACAATTAAACTTGCATTTATGTAAACTCTTATTTGAGGTAGTAAATTCTAAATAACAGTACTGACACTGCGGATTCTCAGTTGTATTGTTCACACTGTGACTGACCCGGATGTGGGTTTGTAAGGCTTCATGGGTGTAATATACATTGTCACAATGCAGACAACACGACAACATTGTGCCATGCTCCTTTTTTAGATGCAACATCAACTCATTGTCTTTAGTAATTTTAAGGCAATACCTACAGCGGGCCACTTCATGAGTTTTATAATGTAAATCTAAGGACTGTAAGGTCAAATAAACTTTTGAACAAACCGTACACTTAAAAAGTTTACTGCTATGTTTTACTTTTTCGTGTTCCTTCAAGGACTTGTATGTCGTGAAAATGGCTGTGCATTTTGAGCATTTATAGATTACATATTGAGGCACTGAAGGAGCTATATTCAGTTTAATAGGATTTATAACTATTTCACCACCTTTCGCGGTTATGTGCTTGTTCGTATTAATTCTATTCAAAACGTCATCATCTTCGACTATCACAACTGTAGATTTAGAGCTACTAATATTAGTCTGTGGTAGTTTTTTGAGTACAGGATTCTGTGTTGGCACTATTTCGGACACAGTTGTTAATTCTTTGATGTCTTCAAGAGTATCATCGTCTTCTTCCAACACTATCACGATGTTAGATTTGTTACATTCTAAAGTACTTAATACTTGTTCATTAATATCTGTCACTTTTGAATGTAAATCATTAACACATGTGTTTATTACTTTGGATAATTTCTTTGTGTTGCTAATAAAAATGTAGGATTGTAGCGTCTTCTCTGTGCATTTATCACATATATAGGAACAAGACATTATATTTGCGACCTGAAAATAAATTAACAAATTTAAATGGGGCTATTCATTTTTTTTTTATATTTTTCCATGGCACAGTGAATACACAAGTCAGACAAAACTCATTAGTATTTGACCTGTGCTTAATATTGCTTTACTTTAAAAACAAATAGGTAAATTAACAAACCAATACACATAATTTTTAGAATAAGACTCACATCATCTCTAAATATAAAATTAATAATATCCAATAATGACTTGGACTCTTTCTGTCGACTTATAACCAGCTCCAAGTTGATGGCATTCAGATTTTCAGTTTCTAAGCACATCCCACAGAACTTTGTGCAGTTCCAGAGACATTTCAACTTTTCGTGCAGCCAAAGAATGCTGTTTGTGCTGTCTTCAAGGTCGGTTTCATGCATAATGCTATCTGAAAGTATATGAAATAATTTTGATTTAATCTCTGATACTTTTTCTGTGATTGCTTCACAATCCAAAAGGACATTGCATGGATTATATTTTGCTTCTCACATTTAATCTATAGAATGATAATATATAAAATGTCATTTGACATCTACAATTTAAATCCCGCCATCCACCTGGGGACATGAGTTGTAAGGTATCAGTTTTAGCAGTCTAACTATCAATGTGGAACACAGCATTGTGGCAGAACATAATACGGGACGGTAGTTCTACAGAAACAGTAGTTAATAGTTACAGTAACACAGATAATCTAGTTTCTAACAGAAGTACAGTGCACAACAAGCAAGTGAAGCCAGTAGTACCTTGCTTACACCTTACATCTCAATTAAGTGAAGTCTCGCCTTAAAAGTGAAAAGTATCGTCATGCTAGTGACTTCATTGAATCCACTTGGGTACGAATACAGTACAATTGGTGTGCGAGAAGAGTACAGCAACTACTTCGTTTGTATATAAAAAATCTTAGTTTTGTTTGTTTAAGTTTATGTATTTTTACCCCCCTCATTGTAATAAACAACGTTCACAGTAACAAAAACTAAATGTTTACTGAAAGCACTTTCTTAATACGAATTATTACGAACATACAATTTATTACGAATTTTAGCAATTTGTGTTCTAGACCAACACTGAACATTTTACAAACACGGAATGTTTATTGCAATATAAAAAATGTATGACGAAGCCCTAACTTTATACATGATATCGTATTTTTTGCCTCAGTTATTTTATCTGCTTTGATAGTAATGGAAATACTGCAGATGTTACATTAATATTTGTAATTCTAAGCAATATGGCGATGTCATTATAACACAATTTCTCAATTATTATTCAATTGAAGAATTCATATAAAGTGCAGATATATTCAAACACAATTGTGATATTAAAATTAAAACTAAACACTTGATGAAGTGAGATTTACTTCAAAACAAATAACTACCTTTTTCGCGTTCCAGGGGCTAAGTTTTTTATCGACACACGTTGATGAGGTTTGGTATTTTTTTTAAAAGAATTTATGGCCTGGAAACCAGGCCTTTAGGTCAGGTCTTATGTTTTTTTCATAACAGAATATATGAAATATAAAATTGATATGAAGCGAAATGAGAGGAAATTCATAAATTTGATACTATATTCAATTGGAATGAATTTAAATGAAACGAGATGAGATGAGATGAAACACAATCTCAGTAAACTGCGAGTGAGCTCACCTACCCGTCCGGACGTATTTGGAATAGCTCCTTATTATATGAATTTAGTGTGTTGTAGCCATAGAGTTACTGTTGTAGGTACTTATTATGTCCATGGTTGTAGCATGATGCGAGTGACAGTTTCAGTAACGTTTCGTTTCACTCTTGAAAGTTGCCGCGATTTACAAATTATGACTTAGTATTAAACATTAAGCAAAGCGCTATGCGTATAACGTAACGCCATAGACGTATTTAGTATTTAGTGATGGGATGTACTGCTACAATGGATAGTCAATGTTTTTTATATATAAAAAACGTATATTGGGCGTAGTTAAATTTTTATTGTTAAAAAGTCTATCCCGACTATGATATGCCGCTAGTCATACAGGCAACTGTCACCCGCATCATGCTACAGCGCACATAGTATAGGCTACCAGCGAATAGGTAGGGTTAAAAAATATAAAAAATATTTAGAAATCATCTTTTGAAGAAATCTAGGAGGACTACTAAAACATTTTTAAGGATTACAAAGTAAAACCATAATTTACATATAAACCTATAATACGAAAAATATAAAAGGACTGAGACTTCTCGATCGACTACGCATGGTTTTATTTGGCGATATTTCATTTTTTTTTCTATTGCCCATACGGCCCACCTGATTGCGAGGGGCTACCATTGCTCAAAGTCGTCAACAATGCCAGAAGTAGAACCAGACAGCTGCCTACGGTCAATTTATTTAAACACATAGCAGGTACAGATTTGTCTGTTGAAATATGTGAAATCTAAAGAAGCTTCGTGATGTGTGAGATTTGTAACTCAATTAACGGCAGAAGAGCGCTGCCCTTACTTTATTTAACGTCACTTCATTACGATATTGATCGAAAAAGACATCACTAAGTTACATAATCAATAAATAAAACGCATTATACAACTTGTAGGTATAATTTATTTAGAAAAATAAGGTACAAAAGGACTTTAATAACAAAGCTACAATAATGTTTTGTTATGATCTTTTTTAAATGTAATAAATCGTGGGAGTAAATTATGTTTCAAATAATAATGTCTTGCAAGAACTTTATAGATGACACTCAATCAAAATTCTAAGATACGTAGTTGAGAAATCCTATAAATAACGTGTCCCTTACACACGAATATAATTGTTCTCGTAAGCTTAAAGTGCACGTTGTAGAAAAAACTGAACAAAAAAAAAATGTGTGCGTGTACTAGTGTACACACATAAGAAGTGAAACTTGTTTATGGCCTTATTTTTCGAAAAATGATCTACATGCAACTTTCTAGAAATTGGTTAAATAAAGTTAAATTAGATAAAGTTTAAACAAAAGGATTTTATTATCATAGACATGAATATAAAAAAGTTAAATTAGATAAAGTTTAAACAAAAGGATTTTATTATCATAGACATGAATACAAAACAGATGGCGCGTAACGGAAAAAAGTGACGCGTAACCGAAAAATGTGACGGTAAATTTTTTTCCAACGCCGATAAGGAAGTTTCACTTCAATAACGCCTTTGAACTTTAAATTTATATTACAATTGGACGAAGGCATTATCTCCATAAAGCCATTGTTATTTTAATTATTACAATATTTTTGTCCATCTAAAAATAGTACAACAAAACAATAATTGTTTTGAGATTAACTTAAACAACGGCAAATTCAGGCCTCTTGTTATTGTCACGGTGGCAAAAATAAAACATTTAAAATAGGTATAACACATTAACTAGCTTTCCTATTAATAAGTTTGCTCATAAAAAATACATTAATTATATAATAATATGTACTTTAATTATTGATAATTCGCTGCTTGATGATTGTCTATTCCATACTTTCTTGATAAAGGTCATAAAACCAATAAAAGATTCTAAGGCAAAAACTTCCGACAAAATTATTCTAGGTATACATTTTCACTTAGAGAAGATAGCAATACAATTGCAGGCGCCCCACGGTTAACTAATTAAAAAATACTAATTATGTATGTATTTGTAATGAATGTTTGCATATTTTGATAAACACAGCGAGTAACTGTTTTTAACTTTTTTTTTTTACATAAGTCCTATGTTTTAAGTAACAGCCTGTAAGGCAAAAGGATTTTAGGATAATAATTACCACAGAAATTTAAATAGTAATTAACACAATTACAATAACATAATTATAATAAAATTATTAAAAAATCCATAAAAAAAGGCATCTCTTGTACAAAAAATCTTTATTTAACGATTTCAACGCCGTCAGTATTATTGTGTGATTTGACACAATTAGTGCATTTTTTCCAAAAGCCATTGGAATTTTGAAAGACAACTTTACTTAATTGTAACATCCACGCTATTTTTAGCTTGACCTTTTTAAAGTGCTAACAGAGTAAAATTTAAACTTTATTTTTATTGCGAAACAAACCTTTAATGAACTTTGTAACAATGTAAGATACAAACTAATGTTTATCTGCTCTAACTTAGTATTTAGGTTTACACTGAAGCCATTATATTTCAAATTGTATCTGTATTTTGACAGGGAATTGAAACGATATAATCTTAATTTGATTTTATAAATATATACATGTAATAGGTAAAGCATCGCTGAGTTAATGAATGTACCACTTTTAATGCCTAAACAATGCACAAGGAATTAGAACTAAGAATTTTATTTTAACTCAATAACGAATGTTGCCGATTTGATGACATTATTTTCTGATATTCACAAACAGATTGAACACATAAATCCTACAATACCTAACTAATATATTGGTTTAGACGAAATTTAAGCTAAGGACGGGCAGTCTGGGCATTCAAGACTCTTAAAAAAATATTCCCGTAAGAAAAGCGGCACCAAATTTAAGGAAACCCACGTTAAATTACTATCCTACTTAGAAAGGCTCGGAAAGCGGTTATGAGTATTAAATTGCAAATTAGTACCTAGCTCTAGTATGTTTCTTCCAAGATATTTTTATTTTATAGTTTAATTGAGTAGTGATGATTGGCGCCATCTTCGTTTTTAAGAATGCCACAGATCTGTTATTATGAACTTTCATGACATAGCTTGTCATATTTCTTGGATGTTATTTGTGTATTATCTATGATGCTAATGGTTCGAGAAAATTCGAATGTTACGTTAGAGCTTTTCAAATATGTTTTCGATACAAAATAAATGTCAGTTTTACCTTAATATATTTTACAGTAAACATTTATGTATTGAATTTCATACAAAGCAAATATCGGTATTGTAGGCTCTTAATTTGTATACATACTATTTAGTTATTTTTTCTTATATTTAAAAAGTTAATCTAATATTGGTAGCCGCCTCCTTCGCTGTATCCTTGGCCGCCGGATCCACTTCCGTATTTGGGCTGGTCGGGGAATTGCGCTTCGCCTTCGTATGAGACCTGATATCAAAAACTAAAGTAAATAAAGGTACCAAAATTGATCATGAGCCATAATTTTCCCCTGTGTTATGTCTACTGAAACATCATTCAACAATAAGTGCACGTGCGTTCTGTGAGATCGCATGTGTGGGTACTTATCAGCATTCTTCTTAATTACTGGTGGTAGGACATCTTGTTAATCCGCACGGGTAGGTATCACCACCCTGCCTATTTCTGCCGTGAAGCAGTAATGCGTTTTGGTTTGAAGGGCGGGGCAGCCGTTGTAACTATACTGAGACCTTAGAACTTATATCTCAAGGTGGGTGGCGCATTTACGTTGTAGATGTCTATGTGCTCTTCAGTAACCACTTAACACCAGGTGGGTTGTGAGCTCGTCTATCTATATAAGAAAAAAATAAAAAAAAACGCAAATTATATTTTTTTGCGGATTTTGTTTTTTATTACACGATGTTATTCCTTCACCGTGGAAGTCAATCGTGAACATTTGCGAAGTACGTATTTCATTAGAAAAATTGGTACCCGCCTGCGGGATTCGCCGCCGGATGCATCGCTACATACGAATGCACCGGACGTCTTATCCTTTAGGCCACGACGACTTCAAAAGCGATAAAAAAAGGTCCTTATAAAAAAAGCGATTAAAAAATTGCCTTACCTCAGCGTTGAACCCATTTTTCCAGTCGGCAGTGTACTTAACGATCTGTGTGCGGCCGTCGGGCAGCGCGACTCTGTATTCGCCTTTCGTGACGTCACCGTCCGAGATGGCGTTGTGGCTGTAGTCATTGCCGTTCTCGTTGACGGCATAGTTGAAGTCGAACGGCATCCCGGGCTCGTGGTGGTGGTGGTGCTCATGATGCTCGTGATCCTGCTGATCATGATGCTCATGGTGCTCGTGCTGGAATAAACGTGTTAAATGTTTTAGTGGTTGAAGGAAAATTGGGACGTCGTGTCTGTCTTAAGAAAGCAGATAGAGCGGTTATTTTGCTCAATTATACTAAGATGCACAGCCCTATTTCAGGGCTGCAATTCGGCAGTGTTCAAGTTGGACAGCAGCTAAAACTCCTGACTCCTTATATTTGACAAAGTCGGCTTAATAAAAGCAAGGCGAGGTCGTTATATCTCAAAGCTAATCCACCGGATCGGTCAAGTAGTACGGATAAATAATTGCTATTGTATTTGTTCCTTAATATAAATCAGACTTCTAGAATTTTCGTTAGAGTGGTCTACTACTGGACGTTGAGCACACGTAATGGGAACGATCCAGATTCTAATTAGTGGGATTGCTTTGATAGTCGCTGATGCAAAGAATAGGGGGCTTTCTCGAGCATTTTCCGAGACTCCAACGGCAAATAACAAACAGCAAACTAACTCAAGTCTCAGTAAATTATCTACAATCAATTCGATTTACGCTTAACGTCTCAGTGTTGCCATAAAAATATTGTTTTTTTTATTATTATCGGTTTAAATGTAGAATTTTATGATGTAAAATAAAACTGCTGGTTTTATTATTACTATAATGTGCGCTCGAAGTTTCTTTCAGATTGTGGTAAGTACATTTTTCTATTATATTAATAAATAAGGTTTCGGACGCAGACAATGCCATTGTTAAGACGTTGCTGACAGACTGTCTATCAGAAGTAGTGTAATAAATTTCTAACGTATTTACAACAGTCACTATAAAATATCGCAGGCTTTAGGTACAATTGTCACCTTTTCGAAAACTAATCAAGGGTGTGCATAAAATTATAATTGATATTTCATATAGCCCTACGTTGGACCTACAAGACGATATTACTAACATTGAATACTAGATATACGAAGTCATTAGATATATAAGTGGGAAGATCGGTACTTTTTGGTCAATTCACACTGGCATATTTTAAAATAAGAAAATAATAAATGACAGTCATCAAAGTGACATAACGATGTCACGAATAGTTTTTTTTTAAATAAAAGATTTTGTTGTTAAGCTAAATATCCACTAGACTTTTTTTTTGCTTAGATGGCTGGACGAGCTCACAGCCCACCTGGTGTTAAGTGGTCACTGGAGCCCATAGACATCTACAACGTAAATGCGCCACCCACCTTGAGATATACGTTCTAAAGTCTCAGTATAGCTACAACGGCTGCCCCACCCTTCAGACCGAAACGCATTACTGCTTCACGGCAGAAATACGCAGGGCGGTGGTACCTACCCGCGCGGACTCACAAAAGGTCCTACCACCAGTAACTTGGTACTGTGGCGCCACCTTAATTAGTTCCTTTTCAGCGGACACTTTTTAATATACTGAGATGGTGCTTCTTATTTTTAGCTTCCATAATACACATATAAAAAGCTAATCAAAGCGCGTTTAAAAAAAGCAAATGTCAAATGAAGTTCATAGATCGAAGTTTTACTTTTAACATTTACAGATGCTCTCAAACTTCTTTTGTGCCGTGGTTCCGAAATATTTGGGAATCTCCGATGCTGAATATGGCTCTATAGAGTTGAGTAAGTTGAATTGTTTTTATCAAGACCTATCTATGACTCTAATGTCAAAGTATATGCTATAAATATTTCTTTACAATCACGGTGAATTCACATTTCTTGTTAATGATTTACAAATAAATAAAAAATGAAAAACACGTGTGGCACTCGGCGACTGCCGCAGTAATGCTATTGAGGAATATGAGTTAACTTTTACGCTATCGAGAACGTTAAAAAACTCGCACTAAGCACACTGCCCACAGCAATGACACTGAATGACTGTTTTTTTTTTACTTTTAAAAGTTTTATCCTAGAGCCTAAACGCTGTTAACATTAAAGATTGAATAAATTAACAATTTTGGCTTGTAGATCATTACCAGAAAAAAAAAGATTTACGTAAGTACATTCATTTGTTTAATAATAGGTTAAGATTGCGACGAAGGCTTGTTGGTTAGTTAGTAATGAGTATTTGTCCCGAATACCGCGGGAAATCACAAAGATGGCGTAACTAGGATACTTTCTTTTTCAACTTTTTTTTCACATCTGTTTTTATTACATTAGATTAGGCATCATGAAAACATTGCTAGTTTTAGAATTAATTATGTTAAACTACT
This sequence comes from Bombyx mandarina, assembly GCF_003987935.1. The sequence continues at coordinate 2,211,549 of NW_021011479.1, forward strand.
TTTGAGGCTTATTGTTTTTTTAATACTGTTGTCAATTGTGTTTTCAATAGCCAAAGCTATGCACATGAATATGGTTTTGCTGAGTGCACATACTATTTAGATTGCAATCCAGATTAGATCTAGGTACTACTTGTACGATTTAGCTAATATGTACTGTAATGATTGTAATCTGTTTTATGCATCAATAAATAAAAAAAAAAAACAAAACAAAATATTGTGCTTACCTACAAGGTACGGTACACAGAATGTTTGAATTGAGTGTTAGATAATAGAATGAAAATATGAAACGCGAAATTAAACCGTAGTAGTTAGTAATTTTAATTAAGTCTGCGACTCGGGAATTTCGTTGGAAGTTCTATTTTGTTCTGAATACTTTTTTTATTTCTACAGAATATGGATTGCTATTGTCAAGTGAGTAATTTAGTAGACTTAATTAGACATTATTTAGTCTAATTTCAACACTTCTCTTTAAGAAGTGTAATGTCTAATGTTTTTTAAACTAACTGTATTTATTATCTACGGTGTAAAGTCCAGAGTTCACAGACCTCACAACTCCATGTATATAGATTATATTAATTAGTTGTAACTGACAATCTAAATAGTACATATTTAGGGGTTCAAATAACAGATGAATCCTTTCGTTTCCAGAATGAATTATTATAAAATTTAAATAAAAATGAAATGTTTGCTTTAGGTATAGATTACGGTAAGTTTGTATAGTATCTCACAATTCTAATTAGGAACATATTCTTCTTATTACTTCTTACTGACTTTAACCCACATTAAGGAGGATTGGCGCCGAGCAAGTTCTCTTATCACCCTACATCTGCATCTTCGTTTTTTCAGCAGTAGTTTATCCATTACAACGTGCCATAGGTAGGGAGTGTTCGGTTTCGAATTAGCGATTTAATACTATTAGTTAACTTCGTCCTGTATACGTGTTCTATCAGAACTCTTTTCTGCTACCAATCTATCTTGGTCCCTTTTATAGTAATCGAGACTTGGATTTCATGGTTCATTGTGCATCTGTATTGACTTTCAAGGGCTCCGTCAATCTCCCAAGAGGAATCGCGGGTGTTGAGTATTTTACAGAATAGACGGGTGCATAATTTTAAAAGTGATAACTATAGCACTGTTTGTAACATGTATATACTCTGTGAAATAAAAAGAGACAAACATATACAAATTTGGCGTGCGAAAGAATGAGATAGCGCGTCTAAGCAGTTTTGTTTGCTTTCTCTTCACAGTAGTTTGAGGTAGAAGCAGTGGGGAATAGTATAAGAAAAAGAGAACCAGAGCTAAGCAAATAACTACACTGTTTTCTTTTTTCTAGCGCCATAAAAAGGGCCTTTGTCTAAGGCGTATTTAAGATGTTATGGTATTATTCGAATAAATGTTTTTAGACAGTTGAAAATAGAGAATAAAAAGGCGATTTTCATTTTGACACACGTCGTGTTCAAATTTAGACGTTAGTGAGTTTTTGTGAACTTTCCACACTTAGGTAGGCAGCGGTTTGGCTCTGCCCCTGGGATTGCTGAAGTCCATAGGCGACGGTAACCATTCACCATCAGGTGGGCCGTATGTTCGTCTACCTACAAGGGCAATAAAAAAAAAGTATGGTACCTACCATTTACAATCACTACCTTTAAGACAAAAGAAAATTTCCAGCGTCTCTCAAACTTCGAGTCAAGCAAAGAACGTTATTTTACTTTTCTATATTTATTTTAATTCTCCGTTATTAATTATTAGATACAGCTAAACAGCCCTTGTCTTATAAAATGAACAAACGCCCCTCGTCAACCCGCTGTACAACAGACAAAGCAATCAAACGTAAGTACATTCCGAGTCACCTAGAGGGGATAGGGGCTGATAGGGTTTCGATCGAGTTCAATTCACATAACCATCTATATATTAATAAGTGAAGCAAAAACTTTGTATCCCTTTTTACGAAAATTGCGCGGACGGAGGAGTATGAAATTTTCCACACTTATAGAGAATATAGAGAAGAAGTGCACAATGCTAATTATTTTTTTAAATAATGCATAAAAAAAACCCTCAAACTATAAAGACGACGTTACACACACTACATACCATGTATTTGACGCACACACGCATGCATACTATTTATTGTCAAACTTTTGTTCTTGACGTCTGTGGTCGAATTAAGAATAGATTAAATATTGTTTGTCTGTATTAATATTTTTTATAGTGTAGTCTTGGCGAAATTTGTGATTATAGAAGTATAAAATACAATCATAATAGTGTAAAAAACTTACAATTTCAATTAATTATAGTCGAATTTCGACTACTGCGGGACCTCCAGTATTAATAAATACATAGCTACTCATCTCTTTTTTGCTGGCATAATCCCTTAGCTACCAGTGTAAGCAGGAAAAAAAAAGCTCATCTCTATGAAAAATAAACGTTTGCATGCGTGTGTGCCTCTGTGCGCATGCGTGTGTACTTGGATAATCAGTGAGTCGTGAATCAACCAGTGTGCTTAGTGCGAGGCTTTTAACGTTCTCGATAGCGTAAAAGTTAACTCAAATATGTATGGAGCTGGAACGTTTGCCTACGTTTGCCGCTAGGGGCGCTGTTCAGACTCCATACAAATTTGGGTTAACTTTTCCGCTATGGAGAACGTTAAAAACTCTCACTAAGCACACTTTTGAGGCCTACAATTTGCGTATTGCTAGTCTTGGTATCGTTCTTTTTGAGCCTTTTCCGGAGGCTTCTGAAGGAAGGGGAGGAAGAGTAAAAGAGATAGGATACAATAATTACTCTGTAATTAATTAATTAATCAGGAATACTTTAATAATCTTTTCTTTGATTTCAGTGAACGCCAATGATGTCCCAGGTATATAGTAATGATAAAATTTACTTAGAACAGATCGTTTCCCGTAAATATGAGCTTACGGTGTCGCTACGATGTTACTACGGCCCGTAGACATATCAACGTGACTTGAACCTTGAGACATGAGGTGGAAGCTTTGAGTGTATCTCAACTATATTACTCTTCGAGCCTCAAGCTCGTCGGATCAGCGGCACTTGCAAATATGTGGATAAATCGATGAGACTATACTTAAAATGGTATAATTAAATAATTTAATTCTCGACTTGATTAGTTTGCCTTATAAAGTATACTTTGAAGTATAGTGGTTTGTATAAAACAATAAAAGTATATTTATTTAGAATTATACTGAATTACTAGCTGACCCGTCAAACATTGTTTTGCCATGTATAAGATTTCTAGCGAATTTCTAGTGTAGAAAAAAAACAACTTACTTATTGTAAGTGTGTAAGGATGTGGTAAATGAGTGAAAGAGGTATGTAGTGCTGTGAACGATGAGGGAATATATAATAAAAATAACAAAACCTCATTCAACCACATAATACCTCATTATAACAAAAAAAAAAGTCCAAATAAAAAAAATATGTTAGGGGTGGACAACCCTAATCACTTAGGGGTATGAAAAATAGATAGTAGCCGATTTTCAGGCTTACTGAATATGCATAAAAAATTTCATGAGAATCGGTCAAGCGGTTTCGGAGGAGTATAGGAACGAACATTGTGACACGAGAATTTTATATATTAGATTAATTTACCGTAAGTTATTTTCTTTATCTTTCACAGAAACAAGTCAAGGTAAGAAAGAAATAGCGTACTTAATTAAGTTCAATGTGTATTTTACAATGCCTAATGAAATTCGCGAATGTCATCACTGGTGGTAGGACCTCTTGGGAGTCCGCACGGGTAGGTACCACCGNAAGGGACACCCGGATGGAACGAAGTTTCTTTCGATAAATTAGTGAAGGAATTGTAATTTTTTTTTAAGTTATAATAATAAATTACGGCATTATGAAGAAGAAAAAAACAATACTATGAACTAAATTACTATTGTTGAAACGCTATCTCGAGAAACTGTACTCATTACGCGGACCAATCGGATACGAGCAATGTCACGCGATAAGCGCCTACACGTTGATTGGTCAGAATGACGGATCTAAAAAGTGTCGTGACAACTTTTCGTAAGAATTTTTTCCGTCTAGCCCCCTTTCACAACGCGCGATAAGGAACTTCGTTCCAAAAAAAATGTATTTCGTGATTTTGTAACAATCAGTCAAGTAGGTATATCTTGAGTTGTTTAAGAGAAAATAATTTCAGTAATTCATTATAAAGCATTACGAGTATGTTCTTTATGAGAAATTTTAAGAGAATTTAGAAGAGGATCCTCTTGCATTGATTTCAGATGACAATAAGGTTGAAGACATGGGAGATGCACTGGAGCCAGTTAAAGGTATGAGGTTGTTTTCTATAAAAATCAATTGTCTAAAACTTGATTTAAATGATAACAAAATTTGACTCGCAGATATGAAATATGCAAAATCAACAAAAAAATACATGAAGCCCGACTCTGGACAGAATCCATTTTACGTAGATGACGAATAGAGATAAAATGTATTTAAAAAGATATAATTTTGTTTTTAATTTTTTTATTCCCTTACATTATGACAAGAGTTGGACCGATATAATTGAAACTTTTACCTCAAAGTATCTATTCAATTTACGAAGTCTATGCCTTCCAGCAGGACCGGGCCAGCCCTAATATCCTGATCCATAAAAAGGTACGAAAGATGTAATGTTTTTTCTTTATTGATTTAAAGTATTTTCTATGCATAATTTAAAAAAAATATTTACGTTCTGCACCCCTTCTCTGTAAGTGTGGGAAATTTCATAGTGCTCTGTCCGCGCAATTTTCGTAAAAAGGGGTACAAGTTTCTTCACGTATTAATATATAGAATATATTTTAAATTGTAGATAGATTTTTTTTTTTTTTTTAAATACTTTATTAAAATATTGGACGCTACTCGTTGCTAACCACAGTTGCTAACGCTCGCGCTGGCCTGTAACAGGTATACTACTCACACGCGCTCGAGTGCCACGCATTCACTCTCGCTCTGTCTCTTTCTATTCCCCCTCCCCAGGGGCGTTAAGCGCTTAACGCAACCTTGTTGGAAGTCGCATTAGAAGTTTAACTTCAAAAAAAAGGGGGTTACCCAGTTCAACAAATCCCAAATCCACGTACCTCTTGGTTAGGCTGCTGCGGGGGTACGTATGTGGGACGCTGCTGAGGAGGGCGGTACGAGCTGGGAGTGGGCTGCGCTGGACGGTATGGACCTGGGGCTGGCTGCTGAAATTAATAAAGAACATCGACGTGGATATTGATTTATTTTTCTATGATGGTTTTTGAACATGCTCACTGATTCAGAATCGCTTTAAGGTTTTTTGTGCGAGTTTGAGGTTAAATATTTAATGATGGATCAATGATATAACAGGAAGCTGTGTGGTAAATAGTAGTTTCGATAGGCAGCGGCTTGGCTGTCCCTGGCATTGCTGAAGTCCATGGGCGACCGTAACCACTCATCATCAGGTGGGCCGTGTGCTCGTCGTCTGCCTACGAGGGCAATGAAAAAAAAGCACGACCTAGAATTTCTCCAGCTCATCTCGTTCCGTTCGTGTCGTAAAAGGCGACCAAGAGATTCAGAACTGTGGAACTCCCGAGTAGGTACTATCTTGTACGCAATCATAGGTTTTTAAGGACGAGACAGTCGCTATATGATATAATTGAGGCTCCGACCTCATGTCTCAAGGTGGCGGTTGCGATATTTGTGAGCTCCGGTAATCGCTTAACACCTGGCGAGTGGAATGAGCTCTCGTCATTAACCCACCTTCACAATAAACATACTTAGACATAACATTAACAGATGTTAAGATTGTTTGGTCAGTTTATTCTGGTAGTTTTAAGAGCTTTAATAGACAGAGAGGCTCACATTAACCTCATGTTAAGTGGCCATCAGAGCTCATTGAGACCATCTACGTCATTACCCACAAGCACCGGTCACCGTCCTCGTCGAACCCGTCGCTTGCGACGAAGGGCTCGACGAGCGAATTAACCCATAGACACAGCCTGTTTGCTAGTGTTAGTAACACTCCGGTTTGAGCCTCGTGAGCTCACCTACACACGTTAGGGCGAAGCTGAAATAGCCTCTCAAGGCTATCAGCATAGGTAGGAAAAAAAGAGACTATAAATAGATGGAAATAAGGACGTTCACTGTTCACATCCAACTTTTATTTCTTCCTACTTTCTTGTAGCCGTGAGGGCAGGGATACAGAAAAAGATAGAGGGTAGCATGGTTTTTTTTGTTTTCTACAATAAAGCGAGTGAAGCCGCATCTAATATAAGCTTACGGCCCCCCTACTCTTAAGCTGGTAAAAAAGCCTTTTTAATGTCTCTTTCTGCCATACCTAGTTGCTGGTAGTCTAAAAGGCTATTCTATCTATATATCTTCGTCCGGACGGGTAGGTGAGCTCACGGGCTCAACCTGAGAGAATTTGCTAACATTAGCCCTAGCAGGAGCAGTGCTTCGCAGAATCTACCACCGGATCGAAAACGCGACCCACTGAGAAGATCCGGCGAGAAACTCAGTGGCTTGGCAACGTCTCATTTAAAAGTGAAGCACCATACACAGAGCTCTACATTGAAACATTTCGTAACAAAATGACATTTCAACTGGATACGATTTGCCGAGGTCACAGTTCATTGTAACACGTACCAGATCTGACATTTTAACGTTGTAATTCACACGAACCGCTCGGCTTGTGCTAACAACGTAATGACAAGGGGTAATCTATTTTCACTTATGAGTACAACTGAATTAAAGAAAACATAGTCATAAGAAGTCATAAGTCATTGTGCCCTAAAGTATAAGACGTCCAGTGTATTCGTATCTAGCGATGCCGATGGTACCGATTTTTCTAGTGAAATACGTACTTAACAAATATTCACGATTGACTTCCACAATGAAGGAATAACATTGTGTGATAAAAAACAAACCCGCAAAATTATAATTTGCGTAATTACTGGTGGTAGGAACTCTTGTGAGGCCGCGCGAGTAGGTACCATCACCCTGCCTATTTCTGCCGTGAAGCAGTAATGCGTTTCGGCTTGAAGAGTGGGGCAGCCGTTGTAACTATACTGACACCTTAGAACTTTTCAAGGTGGATGACGCATTTACGTTGTAAATGTCTATGAGCTCCAGTAACCACTTAACACCAGGTGGGCTGTGAGCTCGTCCACCCATCTAAGCAATAAAAACAAAAAGTTTTAACTATATCTCTATCTCTTATTCAGCTCATGTCCACCCAATACTGAGTGTAGCACTCCTAAAATTCTGTGCATTGAGGTTATTGCCTTAAAACGCTACTAGGTCGTAACTTGTCAAAACCGATAAAACTTTAATACAGTGTTTATATTTCAAATTCATAGTATTTTATCAATTGCGATTTAGGATTAGTGACATTTCAACACGGTCGCATTATTTCTGTGTGCTTAGTGCGAGTTTTTTAACGTTCTCGATCGAGTAAAAGTTAACTAACATTTGTATGGAGTTGGAACAGCGCCCCTAGCGGCAAACAAAGGGAAGCTCTTTTTCACGTCATATCGTATCCTCCCGATCTACTAACGGTGCTTCTAGGTACCTCAAGCACCGGTCATCGTTCTCGTCGAACCCGTCGCTTGCGATGAAGGGCTCGACGAGTAAATTAACCCTCAGACACAGCCCACTGAGTTTCTCGCCGGATCTTCTCAGTGGGTCGTTTCCGATTCTGTGATAGACTCTGCGAAGCACGGCTCTTGCTAGGGTTCGTGTTAGCAACGTCATCAGGCTTGAGCCCCGTGAGCTCACCTACTAGTTAAGGCAACGCTGATATAGCCTCAGCTTAGGTAGGAAAAAAAAGCTCTTTTTTTTTTGTTCCAACTCATTTGAGTTAACTCTTACGCGATCGAGAAGTTAAAAAATTCGCTCCAAGCACACTGTTGCATCTCGAATCGCCTACACTGATTTTGAGATTATTTCACGCGCATCCCGTGGGTTTTGTACCAGGCTTTATTACTTTACCGTGTAATTATTAATTATCAATACACCACGAAACTCAACGCTATGGCCGCGACATTTAAATCGAAATTTGTGTTTGAATCTTTAGATCGAAATTACAACATCGACATACGTTTTCGTTTTATTGTATTCAGTTAATTAATACTCCATAAGGGCAACGATTTTATGTTGTCTTTAATGTTTTTATGTCTTTCAATTACATTTTAAAGTGTATTAAACGGATAGTTTACATTTTATAGACGTTTTGTGAATCATCGAGCTGTTTTGTAAGCGCTTTAAGCTTTCGAGGTTAACTAAATTATAAAATACTAGCTGTACCCGTCCGCTTCGCTGGGCATTTGAAATTAACATTATTATTTCTCACCCCCACAAAGATTCTCATCATTAACGCCCCCGCAACTGGTGCAGGGAGGCCAGCACTCATATAAATATTAGCCTATCCATTAAGTACATGTATTTTCTACATGGATACCAAGTTTCAAGTCAATCGGATGCATGGTTCAGTAGTTATAACGGAACATCCGTAAAAACCACTGTAGATTTATATATTAGTATAGGTATAGGTACTCTTTTTTTTTTTGCGTATGCGTGCCACGAATTTTTTTGTTTTTTAAGAAATTCCTGATATTTAAAATGGCTGCGATAGAATGTCAATAGTGAATTATAGTTTTAGTAAGGAGTTTTTAATTTATAATACTTATGGTTCTGAAGAAAGATAATTGTTTGTAGATAATATACGAGAAGAGCTACAGATGACTATGTGTTAGTTATTTGTTTTTTTTTTTTTATTGCTTAGATGGGGGGACGAGCTCATAGCTCACCTAGTGTTAAGTGGTTACCGGAGCGCATAGACATCTACAACGTAAATGCGCCACCCGCCTTGAGATATAAGTTCTAATGTCTCAGTATAGTTACAACGGCTGCCATCCTTCAAACCGAAACGCGTTACTGCTTCACGGCAGAAATAGGCAGGATGGTGGTACCTACCCGCGCAGACTCACAAGAGGTCCTACTACCGGTAAAAATAGTAATGAGGGGTGGGATTTGCTAACATCTGCCCGAGCGCCTCCGAAGGAGACCTATCAACTCAAGAGCAGCTGCTTCGCGAATGAATCTAATTCTTTATACTCTATGGGAAACGGAGAATTATATTAAGCGCCCAGACAAAGAGCAAACAAACTTGTTAATGACAGGAATGTTTACACGATGTGGGAATCGAACCTACGAACTTCGGCCCTGCAATTAGGGGCACTGATTACAGTTTTTTTTTTATTGCCCGTGTAGGCAGACGAGCATACGGCCCACCTGATGATGAGCGGTCACCGTCGCCCATGGACTTCAACAATGCCTGGGGCAGAGCCAAACCACTGCCTACCGTTAAAGCCGCTGCCTACAGCTCAATCGAGTCAGTCATTCATTGATCATCGAAATTGGATCTGCGAACGTCTGCTTGTGAACGAAAAGAGCTTAGGATCCGTCATATAAACATAGAAATTTTACCTGATTTCCGTTGTTATTAGTAGGGAAAGGTATTGAAGGTTTGTCGTAGTTGTAGCCGTTGTTTGGAGGGAGGTATTCATTGCTTTGCGCAGTTGCCATGGCAACCAGACAAGCAGCCACCAAACCGCACAGCCACATCTGTCGAGAAGAGATAACAACAATTAATTTCCTGTTGCATATTTTTGTACACGCACAACTATTTTATACACAGCCTAAGGAATCAAGCCTGAATCCTGCACACGATATTATTGGGTAATTTATTTCACTGTGTCACATTTGAATTCCAAATTCTTTTGTTTGCAAAACATCTCGTTAACAGTCGCCTCATTATTCTGTGTTAAATGAATAGACCGACAAGCATACTGACAGATAGCACGACGGTAAGACTGCATCAAATTTTTTTGCATACAATACGTTTTATGGGAAATAATTTATCGATGTAGCGTTAGCGTGAAACTGTAGTTATTAATAAATTTATTCAATTTGAATTGAATTGGAAAACGTTTGTGCTTAGTGTGTTCCTAGAGAAACGGTTTTAACCCGCTGATTTTCTCGCCAGATCTTCTCAGTGGATCGCGATTTCGATCCGCTAGTAGATTCTTTTTTTTATTGCTTAGATGCTTGGGTGTACGAGCTCACAGCCCACCTGTGTTAAATGGTTACTGGAGCTCATAGACATCTACGACGTAAATGCCGCCACCCACCTTGAGATATAAATTCTAAGGTCTCAGTATAGTTACAACGGCTGCCCCACCCTTCAAACCGAAACGCATTACTGCTTCACGGCAGAAATATGGTGGCAGCTACCCGTGCGGACTCACAAGAGGTCCTACGACCAGAAAAAATCGGCGAAATACTGCTCTTGCTAGGGCTAGCGTTAGCATTTCTCTCAGAGCCCGCGAGCTCACCAACCGCTCCGCGTGAAGTTGGAATAGTCCGTAGGCTACCAACGATTATGTAGGGAAAGAAAGAAACGATTAATTCAGTTGTTAAGTTGTAACACAGTAAAAACGGTCTCATTAAAAAAAAAGGAGGTAGTTTTAACATTTTCGTTATAACCGTCATCGGACTTTTTGGCGGGAACGCGAGGAGTGAAGTTGTGTGATTTGTTTTATTTTGTCTATTTAGTGTTTCTTCAGGGAAAACACAAATGTGGAAAAATGAAACAAAGCCGCTGAACATAACTTCTCGGGATCCTCCAAAAAGTAAATGACCACCATTTTACTGAGATTATATTTCATCATTTCACCATATCATCTCATGTCATTTAATTTCATCCCAGTTGATTAATGTCTTAAATTAATCATATTCATTTCATTTCACTCCATTTTATCATTTTTCATAAAAATAAGAATATAAATTAAAATAAGACATGACTTAAAGGTCTTAGTTACCAGGTCATAAAATCCATTAAAAAAATAACCGTCATCGGCACAAAGAATTCGAAATAATCCCACAAAATAACTGAAGTGTTAATGTTAATTAATGTGTCGTTTTTGCCGACCGTACCGCATTCTAAGTTACGACACGAGAACAATGCGATAGAGCAAGGACAACGATCGCATGAGCACTCGTAGCTCGCGACGGCTCCAAAACAATATTATTTTGTTTCAAGAGTTAGGTATTTCGCTCCAAGCAACTTGTCATTTTGCAAAACGAAATAGGTAGCTTAATCAAACTAATTTTACAGTTCAAACATGCCTTTTTTAAATGGTCATATTATTTCCGACGTTTTCAATAATTTACATATTCACGTTTTTTTTTGTTTTTTTTCCTACCTTTTCTAGAAACCTCGAGGGGTTATTCTAGATTCACCGAGCTAGTAGGTGAGCTCGCGGGGTTCAAACCTGATGACGTTTTTAAGACGAACCCTAGCAACTAGAAAGTGCCGTGCTTCGCAGAATCTATTATCGGATCGGAAACGCGACTCACTGAGAAGATCCGGCGAGAAGCTCAGTGGGCTGTGTCTATGGGTTAATTTACTCGCCGAGCCCTTCGTCGCAAGCGACGGGTTGGACGAGAACGATGACCGGTGCTTGGGTTACCTAAAAGGTAAAACCTAACCTTCAACACAAAATTTAAAACAGTTTTTTTTTTTTTGTGGAACGCTTGAATGTGTGATTGCGAAACAAATGATTACCATCTACCACTGTTAGAGCATTCCCAAGCTAATCTCACCATCGGCCGGACAGTTATTTTGTAAGCACTATGAGAAACGGCTGTGTCAGTTTCGTTAATTTCTAGTAAAATTTAAAAAAAAAACGTTACCCAACCGACCGGACCTTCATGAGCGGATAGAATTAAACTAAAATAATCCCAGCCCAGTTTTTTACCGGTGGTAGGACCTCTTGTGAGTCCGCGGGGGTAGGTACCACCACCCTGCCTATTTCGGCCGTGAAGCAATAATGCGTTTCGGTTTGAAGGGTGTGGGGCAGCCGTTGTAACTATACTTAGTTCTATACTTTAGAACTTATATCTCAAGGTGGGTGTCGCATTTACGTTGTAGATGTCTATGGGTTCCAGTAACCACTTAACACCAAGTGGGCTGTGAGCTCGTCCAACCGACTAAGCAATAAAAAAATTTGTGGGAAACGGAGAATTATATTAAGCGCCTAGACAAAGAGCAAACAAACTTGTTAATGACAGGAATGCTTACACGATACGGGAATCGAACCTACGAACTTCGGCCCTGCAATTAGGGGCACTGATTACAGCTTTTTCTTTACTGCCCGAACATACGGCCCACCTGATGGTGAGTGGTTATTGTCCCCCATGGATCGTCATGGATGTCGCCCTCAGCAATGCCTGGGGCAGAGGCAAGCCAGTCAATGATAATCAAAAAACGTATCGGTTACCGCATATATTTGTGGTAAAAGCCATAGTCTACCGAAGGAGATAACATGATGCTAATTCTCGCCAAAGACAGTGGATAGAGAGCCATACCGAATTTGCACGAATTGTGAAGATATTTTAGTAAAAAACTATCAACTAGAATAGAGGATTTTTTTGGCCAAGATCAAATCATCGAAGTTTGTTAGAAACATGTGGACTCAAATCATTTTTTTTTTGTAACTGGCTCTATTGTTATAGAATTACTTCTAAACAAAAAGGTCCCCTAAATTTAAGTCTAAATACAGTAAATTGCGTAAAAGAAAAACAATTTATTCCACGTGAAACGTTTTAAGCCGTGAGAGATCCTGCCCCATTATTGCGTGCGCTTTGGCGACGCAACGTGACTAGATTTAACGTTGCATTTCCTGCTTTCCAAACGATTACATTTTGTTTTACGATTAATCTAAACATTTAGGTACTGTTATTTTTAACTCGCGTTGTTAAAGTCGTACGGGCCATTAACTCTTCATTACTATAACTGCTTATTTTACGCAAAATTTATACATGCTTTGTTTTATAGAACACAAGCGGCCCGCTCCGGCTCCGCTCGGGTCTTCAACAAAAATTTCAACGATATTTGACGTGACTAACTTTTTTCAAAAAAGATTATAGCCTATGTCACTTGGGAATAGTGTAGCTTTCAAGCAGTGAAAGAATTTTTCAAATCGGTTCAGTAGTTTCGGGGCCTATTCAATACAACAAATCTTTCCTCTTTATAATATTAGTATAGAAGTATAGACTAGAGGTGCCTTGTTGTTTTATTAGGGCTCAACTTTTTATTCAGGTAGATTGAAAACTGTTGTGCGATGACCTTCGAACGGTCGCCGACAAGAGATGGATGAAGAGAGTCGTAGACCGGGCTCAGTGGTGTGGATTGGGAGAGACCTATGTCGAGCAGTGGACGACTGTGGGCTGATGATGATGATGATGAAAACCGCTACATCTTCCCTGAGTACAGAGTTGATAGTGATACTCGTGTGCTTCGTAAACTATCCCTTGATTCGTGGATCCTTTGAGACGGTTAATCAGGCGAAAAGCGAACGCACTATCGTATTGACTATCCCTGATATACCAACGTTCCCCGGGGTATGTCTTTAACTAGGAAAAAAGTATCTTATGTACATATTCTTTTTCTATCGCATCATTTATAACAATAGTGACGTCACAAGTCACTATTGTTATAACGTCCTTTACTGCATCCAGATTCGTAAACTTCAGGAGAACATGGTGCACGTCTACAATGGCTAAGCCCTTCAAATATTAATTATTTTTAATTTTAAAGATTCAAACTCAAATGCTCAATCGAAACATGTCATTCATGAAAACCGTGACTCAGTAAATTATTAATATCCTTATAGCTAATATAATCAAAGTTAAAGTTAAACAATTTAGCAACAAGTTGACCACATGAGATCAAAATATATGATTACGCAATGCCGACATACTTTCCACAACATAATAACATATAACAAGTTATGAAATATCCCAAACAGAAATGGATGCAAGTGGTTGAAATACACCTCTCAATTTGACAGCCAAATTGCATATCGCAAAATGGCTACCCTAATAGTGTTGTAATATTTTATAAAAATGTTATCAGAGGTTAGCAGTATTCAGCTTGCTGTTTTGTGACATAATAACTTAATAATGTTTTCTTTTAAAAAACAGAATACCACCATTCGTACAATGAGTTAAATGACAGCGAAGGAATATCATTGTTAAATCAACCCCGAAAATGAAATCAAAATCACTGTGGTAAAGCATAAAAGCTTGACAGTGATATTATCAATCATACAACTAAGTTAGCGTTAGACTTCGGCTCATCTTGGATGGCGAATGCGAATCTTCACTCATAATGTGGAATGCACCCCAGCCAGGTGGGCCGATAATAAATGAAATGTGATATTGATAATTATGAGGAATGACGTGCTTGTCAGCCTCATACGTCATGAAGGTAGTAAAATTTAAGAGTAATGGATTTTACGACACTGAAGTAATGTACTCTCTTTCAGTTGAAATATTTAAATCTGTTTAATTTTGTTTTCATGTGTCTAATTATAAATTCGTTTTTAACTCCAGCTTCTATATATGCAAATATGAAATATGGTTAGTAAACAAGGTAATTATGTACGAAGTAATTGATGTCCATTTGTTACGAAACGCTAATGGCGTCAAATTTTGGCAGCCAATGTTTTGACAGTTTGAACTTTTAAAAACGCACGTGCGTTGACCAAGAAATCGTTGTCGTAAAGCCTATAATTATAAAGTCGTTAAGATTATTTCTCACGGTTTGCTTTATTTCTTTTAGGATAAAACACGACCTTCTAATGCAATTTATCGTGATTTTTTTTAAATTGTTCTATATTATTTTTATATTATAGCCGCTCAAAACTGTGAATGTATTTAAAGTACTGTGTAATTATTAAGTTAACGCATTTAACTTAATTATAAGATAGATGTTGCAATTTTGGCGGCGTTTCGACTCCCTTCAACACGGATTTTTCTAAGACTTGTGTTTTGAAATCTTTTAATGCATGTATGACTCGTAAAGGCCTAACAGAATCTCACAATTGGAATTATTGACAATCGGGTTCGAAAATGTCTATTAATATCTTATGTTATTGATTGAGGCAAAGGTTTCTGCGCCTTCATGCATTCCTGCTTTAATGGTAGGATAGTCAGTCGATCTTCCCTGCATACACGTATTCAATAAGGACAGACTAAACGCTCAATATGAAATTACCCGTTTTATTGATTTGAGAAATCAACCAAGGTATGTTAGTGCAACCAGGCATACGTACTATAAATACAACTATCAATAATGGCATTTCTTGGGAATTAGGCATTTGTTTCTTGCGTTTTTATTGAGTTTATATTATTGTTATTTATAAGGTTTTGTGTGTTTACTTATTTGTTCATATTTAGATGATTTAAACACGTCATTAAAACTACTTTTACGATTTAATTTCGAATACTTTAATGTGATCGGGTCGATATTTGAGTATTGTACTAAACACAGACTATATGCATTTAAAAAAAAAAGTCTGTATAATGACAATAAAGAACGCGAGATAAAACTGTTAAACTTATTATTAGTTATGTCTACGTCTCGTGACAAAGAAGATTTAAAAACATTAAACATAATTAAACCGCTCATATTGTTTTGGCGGCATAATCCTTCATTTCAGAATTGTGCCTATTTTAAACTAAAGAGTTTATTGATATTTTAAGCAGATGAGCATACGGCCAACCTAATGGTAAATAGCCAGCGTCGCTCATAGCTCAAGTTGTTACTGCAAAGTATTTAACTCATGTTTGGTATTGCCAATCAATATGTTGTAATGTCTAGGTTAGCTAGTTTAGACATTGAGCGTTTCTACACATCTTCTAAAGTTAAAAAAGGGTGCGTGTACTTATGTACGCGCGTAAGAAGTTATACTTTATTTTTATTTTTTTTAAATGTTAAATAATTAATAATAAATATTTAACGTTAATAATTTAATAATATTTAGTATGAATTATATTAATTATTAATTTTGTCATGAATGCTAATAACACTTTTTTTTACGAGTGTACATGCGCGAAAGTTCACCTGCGGCTATATTCAGACTCGCCAAGTTACGTCGGTCGTATTGTAATGAGCGATTTAGTGGGCAACTTCATTCTGTTAATTTTGTGTTACGGTGCGCGCGCATCGTAAAATTTCACTCTCATCAATTTTTCATAACGCGCCTAAAGAAGTATAGCTTCAAAAACAGGAGTTTCACCTTTAAACTTTAGATAAATTCTCGAGCGCCGACAATGCTTTAAGAAATCCTGAGTCATGTACAACAATGATGTATTTAGGAAATGAAACGGACACAGCCGGAAGCTTGGCCCGAAACGATTCACAGACGACAGCCTTGCAATAGCAACATTCAAGATCAGACACGTAATACACACGAATCTCTAATCTATATATAAATAAATGAATTGCTGTTCATTAGTCTCGCTAAAACTCGAGAACGGCTGGACCGATTTGGCTAATTTTGGTCTTGAATTATTCGTGGAAGTCCAGGGAAGGTTTAAAAGATGAGAAAATATAAAAAAGCTCGGAATTATATAAAAACAAACAATTTTGTTTTTCCTTTGATGTGTCCCCTTGATGTGTCTTTTATTTATCGATTGAGGCACTACGAAGTCTGCCGGGTCAGCTAGTAAGCAATATTATAAAATGGTCAACAAATTTCGTCTACGTTTTTGCACGCGAATCTCCTGAACAGCGCAACGAATTTACACGTCCAAATCGATTAGAAATGACGATCTAAAGCCTTCGTCAAACAGAACGCGTAATTAGCGCGCGTCAGAGCGCTAAACTAACGCCGCGCTATGACGCCGAGCTGTGTTGTAATACTATGGTAACATACCGTCAAACAGGGCCCCAGCGCTATAAGTACGTAGCGCTCTGTCGCGGCGTTAGGACGCTTTGACGTCAGGCGTTCTAATTTTTTACAAATTTTATTTTAGCGTCCGAGTGAATGTGTATTAAAATACTAGAATAATGCCCGAAAAAATTATATAAATAGTTAGAAAATACCCATGCTTATACAATGCCACATCTGAATCACTCGATTTCTTAATACTTTTAAATTTTCACACTGCTATCGAAAGGCACTATGATTTGGCGAATGCGTTGCGTCAAGGAGCGTTAGATTCATCTAGTCAATTTGAAGAGCGCGACGTTAAGTACGCGGCGCTAAGAACGCGTTCTGTTTGACGAAGGCTTAAGATCTGCTAATGTTGGTAGCTGTTCTTAGCCGAAATTGATAAAGGAGATTGCCAATTTTGCCTTTTTTTCATTTTAAAGGGGAACCAATTATGATGATTCTTTTTTTTATTTGAAATCCGGGTGATTCTAATGTGGTCGTAATTTAAATTTTGGAAAATCTTTCTTGCTGGGGAAGCATAACTACATTGTGATAATAATTCTCATCGGCATTCGGGAGTTGTCGAATAAGCACGTCAGTTAGGTGAACTTGGAAAATCTGTTTTTTTTTACATTTTTTCCCTTACCTTTTTAAAATATTCAAAACGTTCGTAATAATGTAATGCCGTTAAAAAACACGAGGTTAAATAGTAACAGTAGTTTCTGTCATCGGATCCCCATTCTGCCCCTAGTGATGGGAGCATCATTTTTTATTAGCTCAGATAACTCAGCACGCGAACTAAACAGAACTGGTTATTATCACTTCTAAGTTATTGATGTTTATATCGAGGGGTGATCGGCTATTTAGTTTAAGCGACATTAAGCTTAATAAGCGACATTTAATTTTATCTTTGTAATTGATTATGCAATTTCGAAAAGGGCACATCTCTGAAAATGTAAAATGAAAAGAAAACTGATTATTTTCTAAAGCAGTGTAAAATTTAACATATTAACTTTTGAGATATATTTTAGTGTTAATTAGCAATTGAAAATTACTGGAATTATTATAAAATGGGTGTAGGTAAGCCTCAAAACTACATGTATATGAAAAAACGTATTTGACAAAATATGCGACATGTGCCTTTTTCGAAATTGCATATTAAATTAAAGGTGCGTTTTATTTGGTATTGTAGCATCAATGTTTTTAATTGAACTTCCATTAAGTTTACTCCATTCTAATAGTTGAAGAAGTTTTTTTGTTGTTATGATAATTTTTCTAAATTAAATACTTTTATTTATTAATTCCTACCTATGCTGATAGCCTTGAGAGGCTATTTCAGCTTCACCCTAACGTTTGTAGGTGAGCTCACGGGGCTCAACCGGAGAGTTGCTAACACTGGCCCTAGCAAGAGCAGTGCTTCGCAGAATCTACCACCGGATCGGAAACGCGACCCATTGAGAAGATCCGGCGAGAAACTCAGTGGGCTGTGTCTGTGGGTTAATTCGCTCGTCGAGCCCTTCGTCGCAAGCGACGGGTTCGACGAGGACGGTGACCGGTGCTTGTGGTGCCTAAAAGCACCGTTAATGGATCAGGAGGATCCGTAATGACGTGCTTTGGGCGACGTCGACGGTTTACCATTCGATTAAATACTACAAATGGCCACCCTGTAAAGTTGCTAAAATGTTTCTCAAACCAATGAACCTTTCACCCCTCGATATTATTTTATCCTATAGACATTACTACAATTTTAGTGTTTTTTTTTTTAATATTAAATTTGGCAATTCAATGTAGAAAAAATTTGTTAATGCATGTGAGTTGTAAGATCAACTCTCAAACGATTTTATACAAAAGGTCTCCTTTGCCCACGGACTCCATTTAAGGAGGCCAATTAAGACAAGAATCAGTAATATAATGCAACATATGTCATTTCATATCATTAATTTCAATCTAAATAAAGTAATAAATACATATCTACGTTAAAATGTAATTTATTTGCTTTTCCTTTTTATATTTTAAAGCTTAGAAAAATTAGTTCTAATAATAATACAAATTCTTACTAGCAGTGGGTTGTGTGAGCCCATGAGGGTACCACCCCGCGTATGACAGCCGTGAAGCAGTAATGCGGTAACTAACAGTATGCAGTAACTAACGACCTCATATCTCAAACCGGTTGTAATCATGTTGGACTACGGGAAGAAATTAATCAGCTCAATCGAGAGCTCACGCATCTACACAATAAATAAAAAAGAATTTCAGGAGGCAATTTCAAGAAATTCTTGGCACGACTATTGATAGTAACCACCACCCTGCCTATTTTGCCGAGAAGCAGTAATGCGTTTCGGTGTGAAGGGTGGGGCAGCCGCTGTAACTATACTAAGACCTTAGAACTTATATCTCAAGGTGGGTGGCGCGTTTACATTGTAGATGTCTATGAGCTCCGGTAATCACTTAACACCAGGTGGGCTGTGAGCTCCGCCACCCATGTAAACAATAAAAAAATTTAAAAAACTACACAATAAATAAAAAGGAATTTAAGAAGGCAATTTCAAGAAACTCTTGCTCGTGTTATAGATAGTACAGGCTCGGTGGTGAAATAGTTAGCGGTCCTTGCCGTTGCGGCGAGGGTTGTGGGTTCGATTCCCACATCAGGCAAACATTCGTGTGATGAACAGATTTCTTTGCTTTGTGTCTGGGTGTTTATTATCAGTATACGTATATACTTTTTTTTTTATTGCTTAGATGGGTGGACGAGCTCACAGCCCACCTGGTGTTAAGTGGTTACTGGAGCCCATGGACATCTACAACGTAAATGCGCCACCCACCTTGAGATATAAGTTCTAAGATCTCAATATAGTTACATCGGCTACCCCACCCTTCAAACCGAAACGCATTACTGCTTCACGGCAAAAATAGGCACCAACCCGCGCGGACTTACAAGAGGTCCTACCGCCAGTAAATAATTAATAACACAGACAAAAACGAGTAAAAATTTGATCATGAAACGGTTCTATCACATTTATCCGATAGCGGCAATTAGTCAACCAAGTGTACGGATTTTAGAAATGTGTTCATTCGAAAGGTCGCCTCTACCAGACAGACGCACATAACAATCTGCATAATGTAATATCTATTCATACGTTCAAATATGCTACAATAAGCGATAATGACAGTTATAAAAAAAACATACAATTATTTACGGCGCGTCTACCGATCGATAATAATGTAAGTTTAAGACAGCTTGCACTTTGTTACACAATTCAGTGGCGTGGGCTATGTTTCATAGACGAATGGTATTTATTTTGTGACAATATTCATTGTTAGTTTATATACGCGGACAAGAGACTTACTGGTGGTAGGACGTCTTGTGAGTCCGTAGAGGCAGGTACCACCGCCCCGCCTATTTCTGCCGTGAAGCAGTAATGCGTTTCGGTTTGAAGGGTGGGGCAGCCGTTGTAACTATACTGAGAACTTAAAACTTATAGCTCAAGGTGGGTGGCGCATTTGCGTTGTAGATGTCTATGGGCTCCAGTAACCACTTAACACAACTTAAGCAATAAAAAAAAAAGTATAGTCCAAATGCATATAATTTTTATTATCTCTAATTTGACAGAGGTAATTGACGTAATCCATCGACATGCAAGTAATATACATTTACCCACTTATTTCATTTTATTGTTACACAATCAAGTATGTAAATGCAATAATAATTTAAAACAATTGAAACTTTCAAAAATGTCAAATTACGGAACGTAAAAGTCGACGAGCTTTCACGTAAACGCTTTTAAAACAAAGCATTCTTATTTTTATTGATCGCGTAAATTTTTATTGGGATTATTACGAAAAGACTACATTGAAATAAAATATGTTACATGTTTCTTTGACTGGCTAAAGACCACTGAGTTTCTCGCCGGATCTTCTCAGTGGGTCGCGTTTTCGATCCGGTGGTAGATTCTGCGAAGCACTGCTCTTGCTAGGGCCAGTGTTAGCAACACTCCGGTTTGAGCCCCGTGAGCTCACCTACACGTCAAGAAGAAGCTGAAATAGCCTCTAAAGGCTATCAGCATAGGTAGGGAAAAAAACTACAACTGTATCTAATGTAAGTTTTTACAATAAATGAACAATAAGTAAGTTGATTTTATAACACAAAACATCGTGTATCAAATACGTGGCGCTAACAAGCGTAATGACTGATCCACATTCTATACATTTGCCCTTATCGCAGGCCGTAAGCCCGTGGAGCTTGTAGCATTATGTATGCTAAGTACTCGATTTGACCCTAGGGCCAATCCGAAGTGTTGCCATACGAAAAGCATTGATATTGTAATTTACGTTACATTCATCAACATGGCAACACCGGTGTTGTGGATAAATGTAGCAGAAATATAAGTTTGAATGTACCAAGAACAATGTTGTATAGAGGCTATGTTTTTAGTGTATGCTCATAAATTATGTAGAGCAATAAAATAGAATGATTTTAAAGTAACAAATTTCTAGTTAAATCTAGTAATTACATCGTTTAGGTGAAGCTGTTCAAATATTGTAGAGTTCTACGTTGGGTACAGTTCTTTCTCAGCTAAAGTTACTGATTACATTTTCTACTAGGCACGATACTTAGTTGAAAACAAATATGACGCCTTATTAGCTCACTCAATAATATCTCTAAGTAATGAACAATAAGGCTTATAATAAAAATGTAAGTTTATTTTAATTGCGAGAACGTCCAATTCAATTTGCATTTAAATTTGTAATTTCAAAAAATTTATATTTAGTGAGATGGAGATCTAAACAAGGTTTTTTTTTTATTGCTTGGATGTATGGACGAGCTCACAGCTCACCTGGTGTTAAGTGGATACTGGAGCCCATAGACATCTACAGCGTAAATGCGCCACACACCTTGAGATATAAGTTCTAAGGTCTCAGTATAGTTGCAACGGCTGCCCCACCCTTCAAACCGAAACGCATTACTGCTTCACGGCAGAAATAGGCGGGGCGGTGGTACTTACCCGTGCGGACTCACAAGAGGTCCTACCACCAGTAAGTCTCTTGCCCGCGTAGTCATTAGACAAAGGTAATACGTAAAATAGTATTTTCTTCGCTATTACCGAGTTACGTGAACATAACAAAAGCTATCTTTACTATTAAATTGCCTCTCAAATACTTGTCTTCGCATTTAATATTGTAATATCGCATAATTTTCTGTATGAAGATTAAGCCGTAAATCATGTCGGTTCGCATTATAAGATAATATTATATATTACAGATTACACGTTATTATAGTTTGAACGATGCCCCATCGTATTGTAAATCTGAGACATCCTTAGAACTGCTCCTGAGCTCCTGAAATCCTGAGACCTATCTGAGAATCCTACTAATATTAAAAACGTAAAAGTTTTTAAAAATGTTTTTTTGTTTTAACGGTAGGCAGCGGCTTGGTTCTGTCCCTAGCATTGCTGATGTCCATGGGCGACGGTAACCACTCACCATCAGATGGGCCGTATGCTCGTCTGCCTAAAAGGGCAATAAAAAGGAAGCATCTATTTCTAAAAGACCTAAAATACTAAAATATACTTTAAACCCAAAAGAAGGCAAAGTTAGGCAATCCAGGCGCTTAGTAGCAGAAATCGACATGATTACTTCAGTGCGCCGCGTAGGGCACCGGTGACCTACACGACAGTCAAAGGCTTAATGAAATCTCTGAGCTAAGCCAAGCCCTTCTTAACATAATGGAAACAATCAATATCTTTTTCATAATCCATCACAATGGTCAATAGGTGTGAAAAAGTCCATAATTATTTAACACATAAACAATTTGTTTTAAACATTGCTTAAACAATAGATTCTAAGCGATTAGTTTCTTTTTTGTTGTTGTTCGTATTGTTTTGTTATTTATTAGAAGAATTGTAATTTGTGTTTTAAGTAGAAATGGATAGAAGTAATCAAGACAGGCAGCTTTTAGCAGAGACGAGCTGTCTTAGTTTGAAAATTAAGTATTCGGGATAATATTTTGAAGTCGTCGTGGCCTAAGGGATAAGACGTCCGGTGCATTCGTGTTGAGCGATGCACCTGATGTTCGAATCTCAGGCAGGTACCAATTTTTCTAATGAAATACGTACTCAACAAATGTTCACGATTGATTTCCACGGTGAAGGAATAACATCGTGTAATAAAATTTAAAAATTATAGTTTGCGTAATTACTGGTGGTAGGACCTCTTGTGAGTCCGCGCGGGTAGGTACCACCACCCTGCCTATTTCTGCCGTGAAGCAGCGTTTTGGTTTGAAGGGTGGAGCAGCCGTTGTAACTATACTGAGACCTTAGAATTTATATCTCAAGGTGGGTGGCGGCATTTACGTCGTAGATGTCTATGAGCTCCAGTAACCATTTAACACTAGGTGGGCTGTGAGCTCGTCCACCCATCTAAGCAATAAAAAAAAAAAGAAAAAAAAAATATGCTTTGGAATTTATTCGAATTACCTTGTTCATTGACGCAATCATTATTCTTGGGTTGTTTATCTGGAAAATATGAGAAATAATTGTTAATATAACGTTTTGATTAAGCACTTTTAACAATAAGCAGATAACGATGGAGATGATAGCAGACAGTTTAGTTAATCAAAGGTGTCGGCATTCCAAAGTCGGCGATACAGAGAGGCTTAGTAAGACATTGTAGGCTTAAATTTGAAGCCTTAAAACACAGCTGTTGAGGTGATAAGGTTGTGTTTTGAGTGGCTTGATATCTATATATATAAAAATGAATTGCTGTTCGTTAGTCTCGCTAAAACTCGAGAATGGCTGAACCGATTTCACTAATTTTGGTCTTGAATCATTTGTGGAAGTCCAGGGAAGGTTTAAAAGGTAGATAAATATGAAAATGCTCGGAATTAAATAAAAATAACAATTTTGTTTTTGCTTAGATGTGTCCTCCGTCGGCGGGATTCCTTTTGTTTGTTTTAAGTTTATTTTATACAAAAGTTTAGGCCTTTTATTTATCGATTGACGCACTACGAAGTCTGCCGGGTCAGCTAGTCTTAAATAAAATACGTGTGTTTTGTATATGTAGCACTTTCTACGACACTAACTAATATATTTAAAATAATATAAATATGACATTGACTGGCCGTAATATTTTACATACAAGGAGTATTAATATAATATAATACAAATAAATCAAACAACAACGAATATTAATGTTAAGCCATGGTGCTTTGGCGTAAATATAAATCGAATAGCAGAATAAAAAGCGTTAGGGATATATACATTGAATATATTAAAAGTGATCCATTTTTTATTTAAATACAAAGATTTTAGTACTTCCCGCGGGAACGGATAACGTGTTTTTCGATGATTGTCAATGATCTTAAGTGTTAATTAAAGGCTTCTTCCATTAAATAACCACCCGAATTTGGTATAACACCGGTGCGGACCACATAGTGTATAATATAATACTAGTAAATTTATTTAACTAAT
The DNA here is from genome assembly GCF_003987935.1 of Bombyx mandarina. The sequence continues at coordinate 2,235,769 of NW_021011479.1, forward strand.
TTATTTCTCTTACGACCGACCAGACTGACTTGAATCGTCCTTGGGAATAACAAATTAGTAAATAATTATCAAAATTCTCGTTATTGAAGTCAGAAGGTCGTATCTACTTTAAATAGGATCCGTGTTTAGTTAGGTCTTTGAAAAAGTCAACATATTATTATTCGACAGGGAAATGTTTACTTCCTAACTCGTACGTACGGCTATAAACCGTTGTTCACAAATTTTTAATTCAAATTTATTAAAATTTATTTTCTATTTTTCAGTTGGATTTTCTATAAAAGCGTATTTTGTTAGTTTTTTTTAAAACTAATTTTTCTTTTTTAGTTCAATTTAATTTTTTTTTTTTTTTTTTTGTCAAAATCAAGTTCAAAGATTCTGTTACATACTAACAACATAGATACGTCTGAAGCTAACAAAAGCTTATAAAAAAACACCCTTCAATAACAAAGCGAATTAACAATTAATTTCTGTTTTTTTATTCATCCCGTCTCTACTGATCCCGATATTAAAGCGAAGTTATAAAACTATTGTACTACCATCGATCGTAGATGCGTGAGCAAATTTTCAAGTTAACCTGACGCCTTGAAGTCCGTTTAAGTGACGTTCAAAGATTCCGTTATATACAAACAAACTTACACACACATCACGGTAATAAAAGAGTGTTAAAAAACTTAGTAATGGCCTTCGTGGAGACTCGCAGCCAATTCGATTCGAAATGGTCTAAAATGACCCAACAATTCATTACTCGTAACGTATTTGATAGGTTCATACGAGATGTTGCCAATAATGAGCCTTTCTTTATTGCCTTATAGGCAGACTAGCATGTGCTATACCTAAAAATTTGTGGTCATCGTTGTTTAGAGACATCAGCAGTGACAGAAGCACAGCCAAGCCCTGCCGGAGGAGGACTCTTCTTAAGCCTCGTCTGAAGTTTGTTTATATTTGTTTCCGTTCAATGTGCACTCAAATTCAAATTCAATCAGGCAAAATACTGCGGAAATAACACACGCGAATGCCGACATCTTCAAAAAGTCGAAACCTTCATAACATTAGTATAACAACTGTCTTCCATTTAAAGCTATGACATATAGTTCAAAGACAATTAGATCGCACGATGGTAGTACAATGGGTTCACGACTCATTCAACTACAAATCGAAGGATTTGATTATCAGCAGCTTGAAGAGACTAGTCGAATAACGCCCATCTCAAGCCCTTGAGATTTCCTGAGAAAGACGCGTGATAACTCTACGCCTTCATAAAACGTACACAATCAATCATTAAACAGTGATTACGGACTCTGTTGCATATGGAACATTCCCGATCCTACGGACAGAATGGAAAGCAGTCGACGTCGCCCCAAGCACGTTATTTCGGATCCACCCGATCCACTAACGGTGCTTTTAGGTACCTCAAGCATCGGTCATCGGTCTCGTCGAACCCGTCGCTTGCGACGAAGGGCTCGGCGAGTAAATTAACCCTCAGACACAGCCCACTGAGTTTCTCGCCGGATCTTCTCAGTGGGTCGCGTTTCCGATCCGGTGGTAGATTCTGCGAAGCACGGCTCTTGCTAGGGTTCGTGTTAGCAACGTCGTCAGGTTTGAGCCCCGCGAGCTCACCTACTAGTTAAGGTTACGCTGAAATAGCCTCTCAAGGCTCTCAGCTTAGGTAGGGAAAAAAAAGCATATGGTAACAGTCGGTGGAAATGGAGTGGTATTCAATTATTAACTTCAAGAGATAGGTCGCTATCAACAGCTTGAAGGGATTAGTCGAAAAACGCCCATCTCAGGCCCTCTAGATTTCGTGAGAAAGACACGTGATAACCCTACGCCTTCATAAAACGCACACAATCAAATAATTAAAGAGTGTTTACGGATTCTGTTGCATGCGGAAACAGCCGGTGTATCTTGAGTGGTATTCAATTATTGACTTCAAGAGATAGGTCGCTTCTAAAAGTTCGATGCGAGAGCACGAGAACGTTCACCGTTCGGACGGTAACCGCTCACCAGCCTTCACTACGAACCGTCACGAGTGTAAATTAAGGCCACTTGCCTTGTACACGCGTGACCATCTTTAATTTATTTTGTTTTCATTAGATCAATTTTATCTTAAACTAGCTGACCCGGCAGACTTTGTAGTGCCTCAATCGATAAATAAAAGACCTAAACTTTTGTAAAAAATAAACTTAAAACAAATAAAAGTAATCCGTTCGACGGGGGACACATCAAAGGAAAAACAAAATTGTTATTTTTATTTCATTCCGGAGCATTTTCATATTTATCTACCTTTTAAACCTTCTTTAGACTTCCACAAATAATTCAAGCCCAAAATTAGCCAAATCGGTCCAGCCGTTCTCGAGTTTTAGCGATACTAACGAACCGCAATTTATTTTTAGCGCCTAAATAAGTCAAGTTCCATTTGGCTTCCAGCGGCTACCGGAGAAGGTAGACTTGACAGCGTGAATTACGCCACCCAGCCCATGCGAATGCCATATGAGGCCGAATTGCAATCTAACTACTAACTCAAAATTACATCCACACTATCAGTTCACACAAAAATCCTTGCGTTCATAATTGCCTTCCGATGTTATTCGTAAATGAGGTAACGAGGAGTAGTCACACAAGGCCTTGTTTAAATATGAGATATCAGATATCTAAAAAATAAATCTTTACGGGGAAAGATGGTCAGTTAACAAGAGTGGGTCGTATGATTGTCAGAAGATAAATGCGGCCCTGATCTACTAAACTATAATTCAATTCATATACATACTTTTTAATATAATAAATTCGAAAGCTAGTTTGTTTGTTTGTTTGTTTGTCGTGCTTTCATGCCTTAACTACTCCGCTGATCGTCGCGATATTCTTCTATCACACATTGGTAGGGTGCAGAAAAGATCATAGCGTATGTTTTATTTACAAAAAAAGGACTATTCCTGAAGGTTTTTTCTTCATTTTTCTTCTTAAAGTGTCTATCCACTACTTGGGCTGAAACAGAGTACTTACTCTTTAAAAGGAAGAAGAATTAGAAGCTTCCGGGTAAACTTGTAAAATTCAGTAATAAACCGAGTAAAATTCAATTTTTCAGTATTATCCCGATCTGGACTTAATTCAGTGTTTTCCGATCGTGATGATGTGTGCTGTTCTAATAAAATATGTACGGAGTATTAAGCATTAGACTGTGGCTTGCTTAGCGATGGAAAATTTAATTCAAAATCGACCATTTTTTTAACTACCTATTAGCTGATAGCCTAAGTGTCTATTTCAGCTATGCCCTAACGGGTCGGTGAGTTCACGGGCTCAACCTAACAGAATTTGCTAACACCATCCCTAGTCAGAGCAGTGCTTCGCAGAATCTACCACCGGATCGGAATCGCGACCCACTGAGAAGATCCGGTGAGAAACTCAGTGGGCTGTGTTTTAGTGGCTCGCTTTCCTTAGCCAGTGCATGTAATGCTAAGAATCTCGATAATTAAATAATTATATCTGCCTGTGGATATTTTCGTAATTAATTTCGATGGCGTTAGCCCGTGATGACCTTCGTAAAAGTATATTACGTTATTTTTTAATGTAGGTCAGAATATGTAGCAAAACTTATTTCAGCTCATCGCTTGCGCTGCGACAATCGTCTTGCGTTACTACAACGCGCAGAACAATAGCGAGCCGTGGGACAGTTTCAAAACTCCGACACTTTTAGTTTGAAGGAGAAGGTTTGAAATAAGGAAGGGTAATTATACATACTAAATTAGTTTTGTAAATATGAATGATTTTTACGCGAAATATTTCGTGTTTTTGTCGACCCTACCGCAATGGGTTTACGGAGGGAACTTGTCTCTCTTTCTCGTAGAATACTCCGAGGAAATGCTTTACATGATCTCCCCTTTTTACGTTCGCGTTGTCCATTACTGAAGTAAAATTCGTTCATTATACATATATTTTGGCCACCATTTTTTTTTATTCTACCTATTCGCTATTAGACTAAGGGGCTATTCCAGTTACGCTCTGATGTGTGGGTGAACTCACGTGCTCAACCTTGGTGAATTTTCTAACACTAGCCCTAGCAACTACTACCGGATCGGAAGCAAGAAACTCGGTGGGCTGAACCTTCTCCGTCGAATTCTAGAGTGCATTTCCAGATATCAGATTTACCGGTGGTAGGAGCTCTTGTGAGTCCGCACGGGTAGGTACTGCCACCATGCCTTTTCTGCCGCGAAGCCGTGATGCCGTCGTAATTATACTGAGACCTTAGAACTCATATCTCAAGGTGGGTAGCGGCATTTACGTTGTAGATGTCTATGGGCTCCGGTAACACCAGGGGGACTGTGAACTCATCCACCCATCTATGCAAAAAATAAATAAAAATATGTATCATCACGCGTTTATAAACGTTATCACCTTTACACTATTAAGATCTGTTTTTTAAGCTATTGCATAGCTTCTATCGCGGGCCATGAGCGCGGCGACTGAATCAAGAAATTCCGTAACGAAAATAATCTGACACCCCCACTACGCCTACTATGTAGCTCGCGTTCAACACATTCACACGTTGCGCTTGTGTAGTGTTTGTGAATAAGCGCGCGGTGTGAAGTCGCACTGCCGCATGCACATCATCAAAAGTCTGCCCATCTCTCCCTCGCGCGGTCTAGGTTATGAGTGTGAAGGGGACAGTTAATGTTTTGCGTTTGTTAATGTTTATAAATACAGCGTGGTCTTATTTTATTATTGTTTTAATATTAAATTATTATTGTCGATTTATAATTGCATATAAGTTGATAAAAAATGCTATGCAATAGCTTTACCGCGGCAGTCTCCGAGTGCCACACGTGTTTTTAATTACATTTTCACGTTTATTCGCAACAGGTTGCACGTATCTTTTTGAATTCTTAACCGGACATTTCCATGAGCTGTATTAAACGGTCTAATTGAATAAAAAACGGTTTTTCTTTACTTGTTTGCGAATTCCTTGATATTAACGTCCTAAAACCGCTCATTCGGTTCGATTCCGTAATCCTCAGATCAAATCCCCATTAATAATGAGTCCGCACGTAAACCAGTTTGAATTGAACCCTACGACCTTTACTGCTCATTGAATGGTTGAGTCCTTGAGTAATAGATACGGTATGGATAATTGGATCTATGAACTTAGTGGTTCGTGGGCCTTTCGCGATTCGTCTGAAGGGTATTTTATCTTCGTATCTTTGGCTATGACGGGCTCCTAGTTTGATTCCCGGTCGAGGTCTGCTTAGGCTTTCGGCGTCTAGTTCGTATCTCATACCGTTTTTATCTCTACCCTTGTACAGGAGAAGACCCTGACGCCATTTAATGGTTATAGAATTACTGTCGTGAAAATGTAGAGACCTAATAAATTGCGCGAGGAAATACGAGATGTTTCCTTAAAAATCGCGTTAAATGAATCAAGTACCCATTTGTTTAGAGCACTCACGCGCCATCTATCGATCATTGATGACGTTATGACTGAACCGGAGAGCCTGTACCTTCCCCGGAGCCAAGAGAAAATGCATCATGTTTCATCGCAATCGGATGAATGGTTTAAAAACCCATTTATTAACCACTATACTAATGACGCCCGGGCGTGTTCTTCTGTTTGTTTTTTCCTTACCTATTAGCTGGTAGCCTAAGGGACGAATCCAGTTTTTCGTGGATGGGGATCTTATTTGACAAAACATAGTGAAAATATGAAAGAAAAAACCGCTTTCCAACTTGCTTCCATATTGTTGGGCGTAACGATAAGTCCTACTTCAAACAAGATCCAAGTTCTATTCATTAGGCAACGGGTTGACTGCGCCCTTGACATTGCCAGCTTCAGTGAACTACACAAACCACTTATCATTAGGTGGGCGGTATACTGGTTATTAATTAGCAGTTACTATCTATTTTAACAGTAGGCAAGTAGCATAGTTCATTCTTCAATACGACAGCAAATGTAATGAACTCAATTTCAGGTGCATTCGCGAAGCATCTGCTCTTGAGCTGTTAGGTCTCTTTCGGAGGCGCTCGGGCAGCTGTTAGCAAATACTACCCTTCCTGGCTGAGCCTTTGCTCGTCCACCTGTCCTGGTGAAATTTAAAAGGCCTCTGGGCCACCAGTAATCCTTCCTTCATAAAAAAAATTGATCTATGAGAATCTTAAATTTGTGCCTTTTTTTTAAGTATTTGGCTCCAACGCGTTTGGCATTGATTTTGCCAATGTCAAAGTATATATGTATATACAAAAATTACAGGTGGTTAGAGAGAAAAAAAATACTAAATACAAATAAATTTGGTCAGTAATTTGTGCCTTATTAATAGTACCTACTATTATTTACGAATAAAAATTCATTTTTGGAAAATAATGACTTCTTTATAAGTTCAATTTGCTAATGAAGTATTTAAAGAAATTTATTTCCTCGACAACAACTAGAAAATCTATGTTTGTTTTGTAAATGCTACAGATTAATACCGTAATAGAATCTGGTAAAAGCAACTTTGTTTTTAAGCTCGTCAAAGCTCTATCCTTATTGTCGTGTTTTTTCTTCTAAGAGCTGTGTGTACAAAATATATTAAATAAATAAATAAAGCTAAAAAGAATTCGATTAACACTAACATTATTTTAGTTAAGCGCTGGAATGTGTATATTATTCGGAAGGTCGAATTGCAAAATAAAAGCCTAGAGATTAAATCCTAAATGTGTTTGATAGCTTTTACAAAGTCCGATAATTTCTAACGCAGTCGAGTTTTTCTTGGAATAGTACAATTTTCAAAGGTCATTTAGGATCCACGATCCAGATCCGTATCTTTAATAACAATATCTGAGAATATTATCTTTAATTACAATATCTGGTGGCAGGACCTCTTGTGAGTCCGCACGGATAGGTACCACCACCCCGCCTATTTCTGCCGTGAAGCAGTAATGCGTTTCGGTTTGAAGGGTGGGGCAGCCGTTGTAACTAAACTTGAGACCTTAGAACTTATATCTCAAGGTGGGTGGCGCATTTAATTTGTAGATGTCTATGGGCTCCAGTAACCACTTAACGCCAGGTGGGCTGTGAGCTCGTCCACCCATCTAGGCAATAAAAAAAAAACTTTTTTTTTTATTTTCTCATGTCCAAAATTTTTTATTAATTTATCTGTTCGACCGTAAGATACTTGTAGTCGCAAATCATTAGTGTTAAACTATTGCTTCGGTAATGGCAAAACATAGTCGAGCGTACCCCGTCTGCTGTTAAAGTTCTAATTGAGATTGTTTTTACGAAGGCTACGCACATTCCACGCGAAAATAAAAAAGAAAACGCTTCTTTTCTGTCTTATTCTCTATAAAAATATCAATTGTGCACCGTACTGTAAAATTTTCAAGTAAAACAAAAATATAAAAACTAACTAATGAATTGAGAAATAATTAGACTAATCCCGCGCAAACACGACAAGAACGTACGACCGTGCAAAAAATACGTTTCCCGCTGAAAAAAGCAACCAGAGACAATTTAGTTAAAAAATAATCTGTGGAAAATTGCATTTTTATATATTAACCTTTGATTTTCTAAGCGTGTCCGATCACTACACTGCACACACACACACGCGCTAGCCACAAAGCGTTTGAGACGACTGTTGTTTGAGAGAAGCTCACTACATATTTATACTTGATCTTATTTTCTGGCGTCGTGTTGAGTAAAGATGGCCGGGAGGGGATTTCCGGGTTGTCAAAATTTTTTTTTTTTTTTTTTTNTTTTATATATTAACCTTTGATTTTCTAAGCGTGTCCGATCACTACACTGCACACACACACACGCGCTAGCCACAAAGCGTTTGAGACGACTGTTGTTTGAGAGAAGCTCACTACATATTTATACTTGATCTTATTTTCTGGCGTCGTGTTGAGTAAAGATGGCCGGGAGGGGATTTCCGGGTTGTCAAAATTTTTTTTTTTTTTTTTTGTATTTTTGACATTACTGGATAAGATTAGTGCTTTATAGTCAGAGAAAGCGGTCGGCAGACTGAGTTAAGAAATGGAAATTCTTATTATATTTTGCGCAGAAGTTTTAAATTTCGCGCGTATTTTAAGAAAGAAAAAAAAGGTAATATAATTAGAAGTGATAATTTTGATTTTAAAATTGCAAATGTCAAAATGAGTTCGATTATTAATAGTAGTGAAATATATAATTAAAATGTCAAATTTCAGACATAAACACAATTAACAATATAATGAAATCGTAAAAGTAAATTACAAGGTCGCGGCCATAGAGAAATATTACATCCTGCGTCTTATAATACAGCAAGAGGATCCAGGACAAGAGAAGACCAAGCAGACGTCACATATCCTGGATCTCGTTTCTGCGATGGCGTCTCCAAAGTGGGAATAGCCTTGACAGTAGCCAGCGCTCGACAAGAGAGGACACATACTTTGTCACTTTGCCCTTACTTTATCATCAAGTCTGAAGTCGTCGCGGCCTAAAGGATAAGACGTCCGGTGCAACCGTTGTAACTATACTTGAGACCTTAGAACTTATATCTCAAGGTGGGTGGCGCATTTACGTTGTAGATGTCTATGGGCTCCAGTAACCACTTAACACCAGGTGGGCATCTAGATTTGTCGTGGGTGGCCAATACTTGAATCTCAGGGGGTCGCTTTTACGTTGTGCTTTTTTTTTCCTTTTAAGGGAGACGAGTTAAAGCTCTTCTAATGGTAATGTGATCCGCTTCGTTCATGGACTTCGGCAATGCCATTAGAACAGTGAAGCCGTTGCCTATTTCTGGACTCTTTGGCTTTTTTGATTAGTTAGGCAGACCAGGTTAGCGAAGTCTTTTTTATTCTTTATTTTTTAATTGCCTAGATTGGTGGACGAGCTCACAGCCCACCTGGTGTTAAGTGGTTACTGGAGTCCATAGACATCTTAAGACATGGTACGTCACCTTAAGGCACGAGGCTGAAGTTTAGGTTATTTTTTTATTTATTTTTTATTGCTTAGATTTTTATTACGCGATGTTATTCCTTCACCGTGGAAGTCAATCGTGCACATTTGTCGAGTACGTATTTCATTAGAAAAATTGGTACCCACCTGCGGGATTCGAACACCGGTGCATCGCTAGATACGAATGCACCGGACGTCTTATTTTTTTTTTTTTTTTTTTTTTTTTGTGATTGAAAGATTACTGGTGGCCCGGAGGCCTTTCCAGCTTCACCAGGACAGGTGGGCGAGCAAAGGCTCAGCCAGGAGGGGTGGGATTTGCTAACAACTGCCCGAGCGCCTCCGAAGGAGACCTAACAACTCAAGAGCAATTGCTTCGCGAATGAATCTACTACCGGATCGGAATCGCNGTCCGCTTGCAAACGGGCCACTAAGTTACCGAACGAATTCCTGGAATTTAGGGGTCCGCCCGCTCACAGATGGCGATGCGACGCAATTAACACAGGTAGTCACTTCCGAGAAAAACACTTGGACGCCAGATGTGCCCCGAACCGAGGTCGGGCAATCGAACGGTCGATGAGCACGTCAGCACGCGACGGGTGCCTGAATCGGAATGAGGACGTCTTATCCTTTAGGCCACGACGACTTCAAATTATGCTGTGTAACATCTGTCACGCTTTCAAATCGGGATTCAGTGCTCCGCGGCAGAACTAGATGCAGCGTTGGAAACTACACGTGCTGAGATTTACCAGATCTATCAGTAGCTGCGGAAACCGTAGAAGTTGTCTGGGAATGCTTTGGACACGAAGTTATTATAACTTTGATTTTTTTTATTGCACAGATGGGTGGACGAGCTCACAGCCCACCTGGCGTTAAGTGGTTACTGGAGCCTATAGACATCTACAACGTAAATGCCGCCACCCACCTTGAGATATAAGCTGTAATGTCTCAGTATAGTTACAACGACTGCGCCACCCTTCAGACTGAAACGCATTATTGCTTCACGGTAGAAATAGGCAGGGTGGTGGTACCTACCCGTGCGGCCTCGTAAGAAATCCTACCACCAATATTGATACATGTGCGAGATTGGAACAAGGGTATAGCAATCCAATCATTACCATTACCGGCCGTCTCTCCCATTACCACGGACGCTGTTAGTTGAAACGCTATTATAGAGTGCCATTATTAGATTCTAATTGAATGAGAAACCCTCACTGCCTAATCGAATCGCGTATAATAAGCAGTGTGGTATTTATATCAAAATCTTCATTAAATCAATTATCTCGAACCAGTAATAACACTCAAAGGTCCTAGTTAAAGTTGTTGCGAGATAATCTAAAGCAAATGAACAAAAATATTTTGTTGTTGTATAGTCAGGTCATCTAGTTCACGGTACACCTGATGTTAGGTGGTCGTTAGAGAAAATACACATCGCAACGTGCCGCTATCCATTTGGAGAGGAGATCTAAATCTTTTTTGTTTGTAGTATTTCGTGGCAGCAATAACCGTTGGCAGGAATAATAACTGATGGTAGCACGCCTTGTGAGACCTCACGGGTAGGCACCGCCACCCTGCCTATTTCTGCCGTGAAGCAGTAATGCGTTTCGGTTTGAAGGGTGGAGCAGCCGTTGTAACTATATTGAGACCTTAGAACCCATGTCTCGAGGTGAGTGGCATAATAACGTTGTAAGTATCTTTGGCCTCCGGTAACCGCTTAACATCAGGTGGATCGTGAGCTTGTCCATCCATCTGAGCAATAAAAAAATGCTAATACCAAATAAAACGCACCTTTAATCTTCTATATATATAAAAATGAATTGCTGTTCGTTAGTCTCGCTAAAACTCGAAAACGGCTCGACCGATTTGGCAAATTTTGGACTTGAATTATTTGTGGAAGTCCAGAGAAAGTTTAAAAGGTCGATAAATATGAAAATTCTCGGAATTCAATAAAAATAACAATTTTGTTTTTTCTTTGATGTGTATGATTTAAGTTTATTTTATACAAATGTTCAGGTCTTTTATTTATCGATTGAGGCACTACGAAGTCTGCCGGGTCAGCTAGTTACAAATAAATATGTTAATGATGATGTCGCTTAAAACCTTAAGCTTTTCACCCCTCGATATTATGACAAATGACGTCATTTTTAAACATTTCATTGAGAGAATAAAACAGTAGCTTACGTTGTAAAACTATATCGCTAATGTATAACGTTTCTTATTTACAAAAATGAACAAGTTTTATTTTTTTATTGCTTTTGTAGGCAGGCGAGCATACGGCCCCCCACCTGATGGTGAGTGGTCACCGTCGCCCATGGACTTCAGCAAATCCAGGGGCAGAACTAAGCCGCTACCTACCAAGAATATGAAAATTGATACCATTAAATTCATTAATTTCGTTTTTATTTTTAAATTTAGCTGGTTTAATTAAAAAGATGCCGTTAAGTTTTTGTAGTGATTGCAACGCGATACATTCTATTTAAATAGTTATATAGTTACAATTGTTTTGTTTCTCACGATTGCTCCATTTCGATCGTAAGTACGTATTAAGTATCATGTTTTTTAGTATTAGGAGAATTTATTACAGCAAACAGTATGGTTTTTGTGCCTACCTATGCGAGTAACTTGGAGGGGGTTATTCTAAATTCACTAGACATATAGGTGAGGTCAATTAAAGAGTTCTGCCTGGCTATTTTGCTATTAGACCGGATCCTCCTCAGCAAGAGCAATGCTTCGTTGCACATACCACTAGATCAGAATCAGTGGTAGGACCTCTTGTGAGTCCGCATGAATAGGTACCCGCCTATTTCTGCCGTGAAGCAGTACTGCGTTTCGGTTTGAAGGTTGGGGCAGCCGTTGTAACTATACTTGAGACCTTAGTGCTTTTCAGGATATTATCAAAATAACCCTTCTACTCATATCTGTTCATAAAATATTTATAACTACTGATACCATGCACCGCACGCTTTTTTTACAATAAAATCATTTTTTATTACACTATTTTTAAATCAAATTTATTAAAATTTATTTTCTATTTGTTAGTTGAATTTTCTATAAAAGCGTATTTTTTTGTTTTTTTAAACTATATTTATTTATTTGGTCTATGAATTTAATTTTATCACAAACATTTACATTAATATTTAGATTTTCAAATACCAAACTTATTCGGATAGTCGGTAAATAATATTGTTGGTTTGTCTACATAGGCCCCCTCCAAGCCTCGCCACAAAGTCCTGCGCTACCTGCATCCAGCGGATCCTCGCGAACCTCAATAGGCCTTCGGTCCATCTTGTGGGAAGCCTACCCACGCTTGGTATGAAATGACAATAAAAAAACGGGAAATTGAGCCGTAAATATATTTTTAATACGCTTTTATTAGTTTCAGACGTGTGTGTATGTTTGTAACGGAATCTTTGAACATGATTTTGACCCCCTTCAAAACGTCGGATTAACTCGAAATTTGGTATACTTATTAAGGATCGATGACAATTCAACATTTAAAAATAAAAATTTCAAAAAAAGTAATTGAAAAAATTGAAATTCAACTAAAAAATGAAAAATAAATAATAGTTTAAAAAAACTAACAAAATACGCTTTTATAGAAAATCCAACTAAAAGATAGAAAATAAATTTTAATAAATTTGAATTAAAAATAGCGTAAGAAAAAATTATTTTATTGTAAAAAAAAAAACCGTGGGGTGCATGGTATCAGTAGCTATAAATATTTTATGAACAGATATGAGTAGAAGGGTTATTTTGACAATATCCTGAAAAGCACCAATTTATTTTCTATTTTTTAGTCGAATTTTCTATGAAAGCGTATTTTGTTAGTTTTTTAAACTATTATTTATTTTCTTAATTACGCGTCCAAGGTTTCTATTGTTTGCAATACGATTAATTGTAATAGTTTAGAATAGTTAGTGCATGTGTTATTTTTTTTTTTAATTTCACATAAAAATTTAGGGTCATCACATTTGACATTTGTGTTATAATCGTTTTCAATTGTTTTATTTGATTGCGAAGTGCGATTTGAAAAAAACGCAAGCGTTACGACTGTACGCAATTTTTCTGTTGCTTCCGGAGTATTGCAGAGCCTTAATTCGGAGAAGCCCAAGCCTTCAAGGAGGTTCGACAAGAGATTCCCGTCGAACTTACTCAGTAGTCAATCTAATTTGAAGTCGTCGTGGCCTAAAGGATAAGACGTCCGGTGCATTCGTGTGTAGCGATGCAACGGTGTTCGAATCCCGCAGGCGGGTGCTAATTTTTCTAATGAAATACGTACTTAACAAATGTTCACGATTGACTTCCACGGTGAAGGAATAACATCGTGTAATAAAAATCAAACCCGCAAAATTATAATTTGCGTAATTACTGATGGTAGGACCTCTTGTGAGTCCGCACGGGTAGGTACCACCACCCTGCCTATTTCTGCCGTGAAGCAGTAATGCGTTTCGGTTTGAAGGGTGGAGCAGCCGTTGTAACTATACTGAGACCTTAGAACTTATATCTCAAGGTGGGTGGCGCATTTACGTTGTAGCTGTCTATGGGCTCCAGTAACCACTTAACACCAGGTGGACTGTGAGCTCGTCTACCCATTTAAGCAATAAAAAAAGTTTATGAAGCGTAGTTAGCATATTATATAATTTTTTTTTTTTTCCACAGGAGAAAATCGCCGGATCCCCACCCGCACGGCAGGTGGGGTATGTGGGAGTCGAACCTCACTAAAAACTCCTGCCGCTCACAGCCGGAGCCCTACCCTGGACCGGGTGGGAACCCAGTCGGAGTTATTGAGACGGCGGGACAGCATATTATATAATTAGCATCTATTTACATTTAATTATTCAATGAATGCACCTTCAGTGGATGACATTCCTTTCTACATTACCCTTGAACGACTTATAGAGAAAGCTTTAAGCATTAAGTTCTCTAATATATAATAATTAGCTGTAACCGTCCACTTCGCTGGGCATTTAAAATTAATATTATTATTTCTCACCCCCACAAAGATACTTATCATTAACGCCCCTGCAACTTGTGTAGGGAGTCCAACACTCATATAAATATTAGGCTATCCATTAAGTACATGTATTTTATACATGGATACCAAGTTTCAAGTCAATCGGATGCACGGTTCAGTAGTTATAACGGAACATCCGTAAAAACCACTGTAGATTTATATATTACCTAGTATATTGCTAGATTTGCGCGAATTTAATAAGAAAATAAATTTAAAAAATCCTGTAATTTTACTGTTAAGAATAGTAACATAGGATAGTCCTAGTACTATTAAGATCCGTTTATTCACTCACCTCTCAATAAATAAGCTATTGATAAATTGATTCACGCATATAAATTTGAAACTCACAAAATCATCTCGAGAAGTACAATAAATAAACAAGTCATCAAAACACAACCGGATAACGTAACTGTCATGAATAAGCACTATCCTGCGGCCGCGTGGTCGAATTTACAAAATATTTAATAAACTATTGTATGTTTCAATACAATATTATGGTACCAAAAGAATATACTATGTAATGTGCTGTGAAGAAATAACTGTTTATGTCATTATATTAACATACTGCCCAAGACCGATACAAATGGAAAAATTTGATTCGAGCCCTACACCCCAGCAGAGGGTAATCGGAAAGCATGATGATGATGATGTCATTATATTACCGTGGTAGAAGATCTTTGTGCGTCACGCGCAAGTGTAATTTGTAATTTGTTTCCTAAAATGATTCTTGTCCAACTGATGGTTGTCTGGAAGAGATCGCTTTTAGCTTTTTTGTTGTATTTAATGTTTTGAATTTTTATTTATTTTGTGCTCAATAAAGCATACCCTCTCCCTCTCTCTTTCTCTCTGTAATTTTCCCTATCTAATCATTGGTAGTCTAAGGGCTATTCCAATTACTCACGAATCGGCTGGTGAGCTCACGGGCTCAACCTTAACGAATTGTTAGCACTGACCGTAGCAAGAGCAGTTTTTTTCTCCTACCTATGCTGATAGCTTTGAGAGGCTATTTCAGCTTCGCCTTGACGTGTAGGTGAGCTCACGGGGCTCAAACCGGAGTGTTGCTAACGCTGGCCCTAGCAAGAGTAGTGCTTTTCTGAATCTACTATCGCATCGAAATCGCAACCCACTGAAAAGATCCGGCGGAGACTCAGTGGTTCGTGTCTATAGGTTACTTCGCTCTTCGAGCTCTTCGTCTTATTACACGAGAGCTTAAAAGCGCCGATATTGATTCCGGGGGATCCAACAAGAGATGTTTTTGGTGATGGCTGCATTGTGTTGCTCCATCGTTTGGGTCGGGTATCACATGTAGGTACTGACAAACCAACCAATAAATTAGAGTTTGCTTTGTTTATTGATCATCATGTATTTTTGAGGGGACGCTGAGATTGGCGAATAAAAGAAATTGTTGTTAATTTGTCCTTAACGAATATTTTTTTTTATTGATTAGATGGGTGGACGAGCTCACAGCCCACCTGGTGTTAAGTGGTTACTGGAGCCCATAGACATCTACAACGTAAACGCGCCACCCACTTTGAGACATAAGTTGTAAAATCTCAGTATAGTTACAACGGCTGCCCCACCCTTCAAACCGAAACGCATTACTGCTTCACGACAGAAATAGGCGGGAATAAATCTTTGTCAATCAGTTTTTAGATAAAGTTGTAGTTTCGCGTTAAATTTCGTATTGGGTCGATCGCATTCCCCCGTTGGCCAGACAACAGCCTATGAGCCAACAGTTCAAGCGCAACTTATGCCCTTTAAAAAACAATTAAATACGACAATAACTGGACACGACTACGGACCGTAGATTGTAACAATTAACAGATCGATTTAGGACGCGTTTTGTCGCCGAAGCGTTTTCGTCAAATGAATTTTGCAAACGTTTATTAGTTATTGTGAGTAATTGAAATCAAATGTCAGGCGTGACGATAATTTGTTTTTATAGGACCCGGAGGTCACGGCGAGCCTCCAGAAATGAAGTACCAACATGAATAGCCAATAGATAACTAGAATGTTATCGACATGGCACAGCGGGTCAGTAAGCTGAAGTGGCAATAGGCTGGCCATGTTAGCCGGAGAACCGGTAACCGGTGTTCGAATCCTAGCCGGGTACAAATTTTTTCTAATGAAATACGCACTCGACAAATGTTCACGATCGACATCCACGGTGAAGGAATAACGTCGTGTAATAAAAATCAAACCCGCAAAATTATAATTTTCGTAATTACTGGTGGTAGAACCTCTTGTGAGTCCGCACGGGTAGGTACCACCGCCCTGCCTATTTTCGGTCGTGAAGCAGTAGTGCGTTTCGGTTTGAAAGGTGGGACAGCCGTTACACTCTAATAAGTGAGACCTTAGAACTCATGTCTCAAGGTGGGTGGTGGCATTTACTCGGTAGATGTCTATGGGCCTTGATAACCACTTAACACCAGGTGGGTGAGCTCGTCCACCCAAGCAATAAAACAAACTTAACTGTACTGAGCACGTTTTTTCCTTAAAAATTTTTTTATTGGTTATATGGATGGACGAGCTCACAGCCCACTTGGTGTTAAGTGGTTACTGGAGCCCATAGACATCTACAGCGTAAATGCGCCACCCACCTTGAGATATAAGTTCTAAGATCTCAGTATAGTTACAACGGCTGCCCTACCCTTCAGACCGATACACATTGCTGCTTCACGGCAGAAATAGGCAGTGCGGTGGTACCTACCCGCGCGGACTCACAAGAGGTCCTACCACCAGTAAGATAACTTCCAAGATATAGGGAATAACATTAACGTTGATTGGTATGATCAAGATTAAGCCGAAAGTCGTATGTGAATATCATGTTTGTATATACTAAATAAGTTATGTATGATTGTGTCGACACGCTTTATGTAATGCGACATAACGAGGTATATCGCGTGTTAGTTTTTGTTAAGACAAATAAAATTATATTGTTCTTGTTCTCTGAGGGGGTCAGAATGCACGGTCAGCGCGCAACCAGTGCGGGGACCGAGTTATGCAGAACCAAGCACATTCTTTTGAAATATGTTGGTTTATTGATTTATTTATTACTAGCTGACCCGGCAGACTTCTTAGTGCCTCGATCGATAAGTAAAAGACCTAAACTTTTGTATAAAATAAACTTAAAACAAACAAAAGGAATCCGTCCGACGGGGGACATATCAAATAATAATAATAATAATTTATTTATTTCTCTCTTAAAGGTATAATACAAATACAAATGGAAATTAACCTTATAATTTATTTTGTAAGACTTTGAAAGAGCTGAAGTCTGTACTAGGTTCAAAGATCTGTATTACTGATCTCCAGACCCCCTCCTTCTTAAGATAGATTAAGTTAGGTTAAGTCGTGAACAGATGCTGCGGACTAGTGTTGAAAGATCATTAGGTGTTATCATTCAAGGTCATTTAAGGTCATCAAAGGAAAAACAGAAGTGTTATTTTTATTTAATTCCGATCATCTTCATATTTATTTACCCTTTAAACCTTCTCTGGACTTCCACAAATAATTCAAGCCCAAAACTAGCAAAATCGGTCCAGCCGTTCTCAACTTTAAGCGAGACTAGCGAACAGCAATTAATTTTTATATATAAAGATTTTCTAATCTCTTTTCATTCTCTCAGAGATTGAAGCACGTTGCATTTCCCGGGCTTAATAGTATATTGTGTCACTCTCTGATCCATTAATTATCAATTAATTTGTAGATTTCTTGGTGCGTAAAATCACGAAGACAGTGTCGTGTTTAAGCCCACTGAGTTTCTCACCGGGACTTCTTATTGGGTTGCGATTCCGATCCGGTGGTAGACTCTGCGAAGCACTGCTCTTGAACCCCGTGAGCTGATCTAGCAGATATACCCGGCGTTGCTCGGAAATGATCAAAGAAACATATATGTCAAGCTATATGTATAAACTAATTTTGTAAAAAAATTACCAGATCAGTTCAGCATGTTTCTTTATGTTAAATTTATTTCGTAAGAAAAGACAGTCATCAACAGTATACTAGCTACGGCTGCGGCCACGGCTATTGGAGTCCGTAGACTTCATAAAGTGTATATGCGGGTAGGTACCACCACCCTGCCTATTTCTGCCGTGAAGCAGTAATGCGTTTCGGTTTGAAGGGTGGGGCAGCCGTTGTAACTATACTGAGACTTTAGAATTTGTATCTCAAGGTGGGTGGCGCGTCTACGTTGTAGATGTCTATGGGCTCCAGTAACCACTTAACACCAGGTGGGCTGTGAGCTCGTCCATCCATCTAAGCAATAAAATAAAAATAAAAAAATAAATAAATATGTATAACAATTACTCCATTGTACGACAATTGCGTATATAATACAGAATCAAGATAATCTGTATTTATTCGTCTCCACAATCTCTGTTCCCCATTAAAATCATTTTCATATTTTTCACTTTGAAATTAAAAATAATTAATAAAATATATTTTGTTACTTTTGCATATCGCCGTCCATGACATAAGGTGGAATTATAAAACAATTCATCTTTCATTTATTAGATTATGCTATGTCAGTATTGCCGCGGGGCGTTCAGAGTTATTTGTAATTATACACGAAGACACTGCTCGCGTTCCGAAGTGGTCACGTGTGGACGAACACTGGACGACCACTTAGATACTCTTCAAAGGAGTTGCTCCTACGAATCGGTACCAGATTTTAATAAAAACTTTTGGAACGAAGTTCCCTATGGGGCGATGCGGAGGGATACCGTAACCACCGGGAAAAAACGTCCGTAACGTAAGATTTTTATTAGTAATGCACTGTGTACACTGTGTACACACGTAGACTGTACGTAAACTACAAAAAATAACATATTTTTTTTAATATATATGTATTGTTTATAAATCATTGTGAATAAAATAAAGTTGATAGCTTTGTAAAGTAGTTTTTTATTATTTTTATCAATAAAAAATATCATAACAAAAAATGTATACCCGAATAATTATTTTCTTTATACCTCGAATAGAACTTAAGATTAATATTTTTATATTAAGGAACTTCGTTCCTATCCGGTGTCCCACGACACCACACATCTTTTATTTATTTATTGCTTAGATAGGAGGACGAGCTCACGGCCCACCTGATGTCAAGTGGTTACCGGAGTCATAGACATCTACAAGGTAAATGCCACCACCCACTTTGAGACATGAATTGCAAGGTCTCACTTTTAACAGTAAAACGGCTGCCCGGCCCTTCAAACCGAAACGCATCACTACTTCACGGCAGAAATGGGCAGGGTGGCCACCACTTCACACCAGGTGGGCTGTGAGATCATCCACCCATCTAAGCAATAAAAAAAATATTATACGTAATTAAAACCACCACACAATTTATTGTAATCACACATTAATTATTATCAATAAATTTTTTTTAAATTGTCATATTTCCAATACTTATTGCTTACGTGATTAGAGCCTATTAAGGCTTCATAGATCGACATTAGATTTTCGTGTTAGCTGCTTCAACCAAGAACTAAATCCCTTGGCATTAATGGCAGATTTATGAATTAAATGTTTTAAAAATTTTGCTAATTTTAATTTTTAATTTTACTAACATAGCTATAAGTATTACTCTACTAACAATATATGGACTTACAATGGTCTGAACTAAATGTTTTTTTTTTATGGTCAAGGACACTAAACACTACATCAAAAAGGAGAAGCCTTCCTACCGCGCCAACTAATTACTCTTCAATAAAACCAATATGTCGTAAGAAGGACGTTTGGAAATGTTCAAAAGATATATTTCCGTGTAGACCTAAGGGTACATAATGCTCAATTATAATAGACAATTCATTATGACATAACAAATGATTTTAATGTCGTAATTAATGTATTTTGTTGATTATTCAGGGTCGCGGGTCACTGGCTCGGATTCTTCTATGTTTGGACCACAATGAGCGTCGTTAGTTATTTGGGTTCGTCTTCATAAAATTTAATTGAGCGGTATCTATTTATTATTATATGTGAAGCAAAAACTTTGTAGACATTTTTACGAAAATTTCGCGGACGGAATAGTATGTAATATTTCCCATACTTATAGGCAAAATAGAGAAGGAATGCCCGTCGGAGCTCCGTGGTTCGTGAGGAACGTTGACCTACACGACGACCTGGGCCTCGAGTCTATCCAGAAATACATGAAGTCAGCGTCGGAACGGTACCTCGATAAGGCTATGTGTCCTGATAATCGCCTTATCGTTGCCGCCGCTGACTGCTCCCCGAATCCTGATCACGCAGGAGCCAGTCACCGTCGACGCCCTAGACACGTCCTTACGGATCCATCAGATCCAATAACCTTTGCATTAGACGCCTTCAGCTCTAACACTAGGAGCAGGCTTAGGGACCTCGGTAACCGTACTCGTCGAACTCGACAAAGAGTTCGCCGTGCAACCTAACCCATGAATCAGCTCGCTGAGTTTCTCGCCGGATCTTCTCAGCGGGTCGCGATTCCGATCCGGTAGTAGATTCATTCGCGAAGCAGCTACTCTTGAGCTGTTAGGTCTCCTTCGGAGGCGCTCGGGTAGCTGTTAGCAAATCCCACCCCTCCTGGCTGAGCCTTTGCTCGCCCATCTGTCCTGGTGAAACTGGGGCCACCAGTAATCCTTCAATTTTGACGTTTTGAAGGGGGTAAAAAAATCATGTTCAAAGATTCCGTTACATACTAACATACATTTTTGTTTTTTTTTATTGCTTAGATTGATGGACGAGCTCACAACCCACCTGGTGTTAAGTGGTTACTGGAGCCCATAGACATCTACAACGTAAATGCGCCATCCACTTCGAGATATAAGTTCTAAGGTCTCAGTATAGTTACAACGGCTACCCCACCCTTCGAACCGAAACGCATTACTGCTTCACGGCGGAAATAGGCGGGGTGGTGGTACCTACCTGTGCGGACTCCCAAGAGGCCCTACCACCAGTGAAAATACATCAGACATACGTCTGAAGCTAACAAAAGCGTATTAAAAATACATTAAATCTTCAGTGCTTCGCAGAATCTACCACCGGATCGGAAACGTGATCCACTGAGAACTTCCGGCGAGACTCTGAGCGGGCTGTGGGTTAATTACAAAAATAAATGTCGCTTAAACCAAATAACTTTTCACTCCTCGATATTATGTTTTACTCACCGTTGCTCATAACAACAGCAATGCTTTTTGCAAACCTCGTTCGTCCTTAAGTCAAAACTTGCCGAATGCTTTTGTGTAACTTAAAAATTATATCCGACAACAATTCACTGTGAACCAATGACGCATCCTGACAAATAGCCTCGCGTTAACAATACGCGTTAACTGATCGATAGACGGCTCAATGTCGTTCGGTCCGCAGGTTTGATGCCCGGGCCGTGCGCATTCCGATGTGCAAGGTCGCTGCATCCGATGATCTTGTTTTGGTTACGATCAATCGAAGGCATCAGTCAATAATAACTACATGTAAATTGAATGTTTTCAATGGAGAAGTGATAGTTCAAATAAGACGGGCTCTCTTGAAATTTGGAGTCGTCGTGGCCTAAGGGATAAGACGTCCGGTGCATTCGTGTTGAGAGATGCAACGGTGTTCGAATTCCAGGCGGGTATCTAATGAAATACGTACTCAACAAATGTTCACGATTGACTTCCACGGTGAAGGAATAACATCGTGTAATAAAAATCAAACCTGAAAAATTATAATTTGCGTAATTATTGGTGGTAGGAACTGTTGAGTCCGCCCGGGTAGGTACCACCACCCTGCTTATTTCTGCCGTGAAGCAGTAATGCGTTTCGGTGTGAAGGGTGGGGCAGCCGTTGTAACTACATATAATTGAGACCTTAGAACTTATATCTCAAGGTGGGTAGCGCATTTACGTAGTAGAGGGTTCCAGTAACCACTTAGCACCAGGTGGGCTGTGAGCTCGTCCACCCATCTAAGCAATAATAATAAATATTTACTAACAATCACGCCACGTTAACTGGTCCCATGCTAAGTTCGTAAAGAACTTGTGTTACAGGTACCAGATAACGGAAATAAATATAAGATTTTTATTATACACATACATATATTTAATATACATCCATAACCCTGGAAAAAGCATTTTTATATTTACCATATAAACATCTTCCCTTGGCGGGATTCGAACCCGCGACCCCCTTGTGTAGTGACCATGTCACTTACCACTAGACCAGACGGCCGTTATGATAATATGATTATTTTATTGCCTTTGTAGGCAGACGAGCATATGCTCGAGAGCTCACCTAATGGTGAGTGGTTATAGTCGCCCATGGACTTCAGCAATACCAGAGCCAAGCCGCTTCCTACTGCTTTGAGCCTACTGATTGAGTTCTTAGGCCTGTGACAGTAACTATAGAGCATAATATATTTGACAGATGCCTGAATCTCGCTAGCAACATTTTCAGGGCAAGCTTACATAATATGTAACATGTAAATCATGAAATAGATTGTTTTTTTAATACTTTACAACGTGTGTACAGGAAAAATCTCCCAAGGATCATTTCCTGATCGGATTCCAACTAAATATAACCTAATCATAATTAATCAAATGTAATGAAGTTATAGTTATTTTTTTCTTCTAATAAATGTAGAATAAAATTTTTTTGTTTACTTAGTTTAAAAGTATTATTCTCAATTTCATATTTCTTACAATTATTCGTTACTAGAGGGGGACCTACTGCGGGAGCAGTAGTCGAAATTCGACTATAATTAATTGGAATTGTAAGTTTGTACACTATTATGATTGTATTTTATACTTCTATAATCACAAATTTCGCCAAGACTACACTATAAAAAATATTAACAAAGACAAACAATATTTAATCTATTCTCAATTTGACAACAGACGTCAAGAAGAAAAGTTTGACAATAAATAGTATGCTTGCGTGTGTGCGTCAAATACATGGTATGTAGTGTGTGTAACGTTTTCTTTATTGATTTAATGTATCTTTTATTCATTATTTTAAAAAAATATGAGCATTGTGCACTTCTTCTCTATGTTCTCTATAAGTGTGGAAAATTTCATACTCCTCCGTCCGCGCAATTTTCGTAAAAAGAGATACAAAGTTTTTGCTTCACGTATTAATATATAGATATTTTTATTAAATTATCCTCAATTTTCTAATTTCAAAATGTTGTCAACTATTGCACTGTCGATTGCATCTATAATTGAGATGACATCTGTCATGTACTTATTGTTAATTTGTCAATTTTTTGTGTTGATGATCACTTTGTCGATGCAACTAAATAAATAAATAAATATGTAAATACAAGTTCTAAATAACATTAGCTTAGTGGAAGCTCTTTGTTGCCACCTTCCAAACCCCTTTCAATATTACTTCTAGATTCATTGTCTCAAATTTAATGTTAACTGTAATTTTATACAAACGCGAAATTGTGTGGTTTTGCGGGACTCGAAATAAATTGCGGATTCACTAATGACTTTTTCTGATTATGTATTTTGAAATTGAACGTGAAACGGTTCTGTATGCGGTTCTGTATTTGCGCTAACAGCCTTTTTTTATGATTAAAAAATTGCTGGCGGCCCGAAGGCCTTTCCAGTTTCACCAGGACAGGTGGGCGAGCAAAGGCTCAGTCATGAGGGGTGAGATTTGCTAATAGCTGCCCGAGCGCCTCCGAAAGAGACCTAACAACTCAAGAGCAATTGCTTCGCGAATGAATCTACTACCAGATCGGAATCCACTGAGAAGATCCGGCAAGAAGCTCAGTGGGCTGTGTCTATGGGTTAATTCATTCGTCGAGCCCTTCGTCGCAAGCAACGGGTTCAACGAGGACGGTGACCGGATCGTTTAGTAATTACCTCCCAAATTCCTTTTTATTTTTCGCTGGTTGGATTTACATGTTTTACATCTGTATCTCAATTATGTAAAGCATGGTGAATATATACAACATGTTTTACATTACAGGAGAAACTAAAAAAAAAAAAACGAAAGCGCGCCATCTAGTGGATGTGAGCCGCAACTACTCGTCAAACGTCAGAACAGTTCGGGTGGCGTGCTTTGGCAGAGTCGAGATGTCATCGCTCGAGTGGAATCGAAACACATTCGTTGCCTGACTTAGGAGGAGTGAAGACGTCTTGGAACTGTCATCATTTCGTGATGCGCAATCTCTTTGCAAGACTACCCACTACACGCTCACTATGTCAGGAAATAGTGAAGATATCGGCCCATTCTGCGACATATATATATACTATAGTCTATTAACTGTATACATCTAGTTATTTAAACAACACACAATGCTGTTAGCTCGCGAGTTCTGTGCCATCAAATTTTACATGTTTATTGTAACACACACAGCTTTTTACCTCACAATATGTATAGTAATTAATAATGTAATGATTTATTGTGCGTGAACAACGAACAACTTTCACTTTTTTTAATATAGTTCTCTATGTTATTTGCTTTGGCGGACAGCGGTTGTTTATTGGTATTGCAAAGACGTCTTAAGTTTAGGAGGCTTTTTTTTAATGGGTTAGGTTATGACGAACTAATGCAACGACATAAGTACCATTTTATTGCCTGTTTGAGAGCGTCAGAAGGTTTCTTCGACAAAGCGGCGCGACACGGTAACACTATTAGAACACTAATTGATTATCGTGGCCGCCTCTAATTACACACTCGATTCAGACGACAGATTCCTATCCGTTAATGGATTCAGCGAAGCACTGCTTTTGCTAGGGCTAGTATTACCAAAATGTTTACAGGCTAAGAAGAGGCGAGAATATCAACTGGGGGCTACTGATAATAAAAATAGTCATCATTTTCCAAATGATTCTCTTAACATTGCTTATATAAATATCGCGCTATAGTCATAGTGATTTGTTTTGGAAATAGCCTTTTTTTTCGAATTGCAAAACCAAAAAGAATATATCCAAATTAAATATATCCAAATCATGAGTGATTATAGTTTTCGTGAATTATAACATGTCTCCACGATGACTTTCCACGTCGAAGGGACGATTTATAAAAGCGTGTGATCTTGTTCGGTATTTCTCAGGTACTGTGGCCAGAGGGGTGGTCGTATGGACATTCAGCCCTTAACGTTATACCTTCGAGATACCACAGTACTCGACATGCATCGCCATTTGCGTCCGCTAAAGGCATTGCGAGAACACTGGATCGTAGTGTAGACACTAATAATTATTAGCATTCTGCACTCCTTCTCTATATTCTTAATATACAGATAATTACAAGTTGCATCCTTACAAAATTAGTTTTGTGCTTGAACAGTTGTATCTCAGTGTAGTGAATGCAACACAAAAAAAACACATAATGAATGTTACAGTGCAATTGGAGATTAATTAGGTAATTAGGAATGGACGTTTTTATGCGAAAAGGACCCACGTAGGAGCTTTTTTTTCTACCTAATATGAGAGCCTTGAGAGGCTATATCAGCGTAGCCTTAACTAGTAGGTGAGCTCACGGGACTCAAAACTGATGACGTTGCTAACATGAACCCTAGTAAGAGCCGTGCTTCGCAGAATCTACCATCGGATCGGAAGCGCGACCCACTGAGAAGATCCGAGAAACTCAGTGGGCTGTGTCTGAGGTTT
The DNA here is from genome assembly GCF_003987935.1 of Bombyx mandarina. The sequence goes on from NW_021011479.1 coordinate 2,261,254, forward strand.
AATTTACTCGTCGAGCCCTTCGTCGCAAGCGACGGGTTCGACGAGAACGATGACCGGTGCTTGAGGTACCTAGAAGCACCGTTAGTGAATCGAGACGATCCGAAATGACGTGTTTGCGGCGACGTCAACTGTTTTCCATTCTGTCCAAAGGATCGGGAATGTAGTTACCGGCGGCCACGATGAGAGGGTTTTCGTGTCCTACCGCTTTATCGAAATAAGTGCATCGACGCCGACTGTAATATACTTACTGATGGACTCTAAGACCAGGTCGTCATGGAGGTCGACGTTCCTGACGAATCACGGAGCTCAGACGGCTATCTGCAAAAACGGGATTGAATAACTTGGAATGATTTTAAGTTAGTGCCGGCCGCGTGAGCGAACACTACACTTGCGTAGGTCATGACGGGACGTAGGAGCATTATTGCGATGGTAGAATCGGAAACGGTCTAATTTTTTTATTTTTATTTTCTTGCCCTTATAGCCAGGCGAGCGTACGGCCCACATGATGGTGAGTGGTTACCGTCGCCCATGGACGTATGCAATGCCAGGGGCAGAGCCAAGCCCGCTGTCTACCGTTTAATTTTTGTTATCGGTTCAAAGTTGTAGTGACTGTCACTAGTGTATGTACCATTTCGAAATAGAAAAAAAAAAGATTTTGTATCTCGTGAAATTATCACAGGCGCCTTTGAAGATGTGAAAAAGGTATTGTAATTTCGAAAAAAAGATTTTTAAGAAACAAAATAGTAAGATATCTTAACAGAAATTGTTTTTGGCTTTTTTTCAAATTGACCTGCATACGCAGGTATGTAATGAAATGTTTCATCGTGATTGTAACAAATTTCAAAACGTTTTGTTAACTTGAACATTTGCACAGCATCCACGGCTTTTAATTGTGTGTATGAGAGGAATAGAAAACAATGATCACTTTACTTATTTCGCATATCCTGACCAGGACAATAAAAAATTTTTATTTCATTTATTACTTAGATGGGTGGACGAGCTCACGGCCCACCTGATGTTAAATGGTTACCGGAGCCCAGAGACATCTACAACGTAAATACGCCACCCACCTTGAGATATGAGTTCTAAGGTCTCAGTATAGTTACAACGGCTGCCCCACCCTTCGAACCGAAACGCATTACTGTTTCACGGCAAATATAAGCAGGGTGGTAGTACCTACCCATGCGAACTCACAAGACGTCCTACAACCAGTTTTTTTTTTTAAATTAGACTTGCTATGATTCAATTTCGCTTTTATTTACTGTTTCCCTCTCGCATGAACTTTTCCAAATTCGGTTCCCATTTTCGTATTAATCTAATATTGACGTTCGCATGTGATTGCTCAACAATAGCGATCTCACGTTATCGGGTCAAGGGTTCGAATCGTTGCAACCATTATTAGTACAGCATTAGTATATTTTTAAACTGATTTATTAGCTAATGATCTGTATAAGTGGTAACCTTTATATGAGATATCGGAATGAATTCATATCCACCTTGAGACAGAACAGACGTTTATTGATGTATGAACGGAGATGTATTATTTATCTTTTATCATTCCAAACGATAACATAGAATCAGGTTAGGTGTGGTGTAGGTTGTACTGTAAAAATTGAGACCTTAGAACTCTTTTTTTTTATTTATTGCTTTGATTGATTGACTAGCTCAAAGCCCACCTGGTGTTAAGTGGTTACTGGAGCCCATAGACATCTACGACGTAAATGTGCCACCCACCTTAATATATAAGTTATAAGGTTTCAGTATAGTTACAACAGCTGCCCCGCCCTTCAAACCGAAACTCATTTACTGCTTCACGGCAGAAATAGGCGGGGTGGTGACACCTACCCGTGCGGACTCACAAGAGGTCCTACCATCTATGATTCACATTTTATTAATATCATGAACAATTATACTAAAATTTCAATATACATCACAAGAAAACCATAACAATATAACATTTTGCTGTATGTTTAGTAATAATATGCATACTGAAGATTCCAATGTGGAGAAGAGATTATTCCAATCTAAATAATATATATAAGCCAAGATACGCCAAAATGTGGGCAAGAGTTTGCCGAGAGATGAAATTTAGATAAAAAAAACATATAAGGCCGCCATAGAAAACGCGTTGGTAAAATTTTTGATTACCATGAAAAATCCTAATTCAAGCGAAGGTGATAGAAAAACAATAAAACTGTTGAAACTGCCAATGTGTAGTAGTGATTCTTTACGGCTTTAATCAGTTTTTTACGCATCTACGGTGTGTTCTGGAAATTTATTTATTTATTTGTGAATTATTCACTTGTTTTTTTTTTATTGTGGGTAAAATGTGTAAATATTAAAGGTTTAAACCTTAAAAACGGGGCTCTGTGTCTCAAAGTCGAAGTTTGAAGTCATCGTGGCCTAAAAGATAAGACAGCCGATGCTATCGTATCGACTAATGCGACTGTGCCGGTGTTCGAATCCCGCAGGCAGATACCGATTTTTTTAAATAAAATACTTACTTAATATACATTCACGATTGACTTCCACGGTGAAGGAATTTGCGTAATTACTGGTGGTATGACCTCTTGTGAGTCCGCGCGGGTAGGTACCACCGCCCTGCCTATTTCTGCTGTGAAGCAGTAATGCATTTCGATTTGAAGGGTGGGACAGCCGTTGTAACTATACTTGAGACCTTAGAACTTATATCTCAAGGTGGGTAGCGCATTTACGTCGTAGATGTCTATGGGCTCCAGGAACCACTTAACACCAGGTTGGCTGTGAGCACGTCCACCCATCTAGCAATAAATAATAATAATAATACCCTAATCCGTTTAGGTTTGAAGGGAGAACTATATAACTAAGAGTTGGAACTGATGTCCCAAGGTGGGTGACAAAATTTACATTGTTGATGTCTGTGGGCTCTGGTAACCACTAAACACCAGGAGGGCCGCGAACTCGTCCGCCTGTTGAAGCAAAAAAAAACATAAATATGCGTAGTGTGTTCAGTACTGGGCAAGAATAGGCACTAGAAAAACGGTACGCGCGGTATTAAGTGGGCAATGCAATTCATATGACACTGACATGTCATGACACTGCCATGACACTGACATGACACTCAGGAGACATTAAGGAATGGACTCCGGTAGCAACTTAACATCAGAAAGGCCTTGAACTCGTTTCTCTAAAGCTAGTAAAAACGAACACCGTATAACAAATACCAGGGCACCAGAGATTAAAGGATTTATCGAACAACAAAAACACATTGACAGACTATTCGCTTGTGAATCTATTCTTGTCATGACCCAGTTTAGAAAACATAATTCCACAAGCAAGGTCATCATCATAGCCAAGTTGGTACGAAGCGCGTGCCGTAATTTATATGTATTGATTTTCTGATAATAGTACTAGGTTGACATAAACAAAAAGGTCTCTTTGGTATTCGCGACTCGTAGGCAGAATTAATACTGATTTTACGACGAGCGACTCGTTCGCTGCCACGAAAACCGCAAAGTAATAAGAAATAATGGCTATAAAAAATGCAAGAATAAGCTGTTTAATAAGTAAGTAGTTTTATAATAATCATGAAAAGGTTTCTTTGAAGACTAGCTTTTGCCCGCGACTTCGTCCGCGTGGAATAGTTCACAAATAATGCTTTATTTTAGAACAAATTTAGTTAGCATAAAAAAAGTTATAGTGAGCTTACCTTAACATATAAACATATGCTGTCGCGGACTTTTTTTAGATCTTTTATAAGGGAACAATTGTTCCTCTATAAATTGTAGCGTAACTTTAACCGCTTCTGCAGCGCACGCAGCGGAAGCTCTCAAAAGGTAAAAATAACCCCGATTTTGAAAAATTATTTATTGGTGCTCCGCTTGTATTGGTCTTAGCGTGATGTTATATAGCCTATAGCCTTTCTCGATAAATGGGCTATCTAACACGGAAAGAATTTCGGAACAAATCGGACCATTAGTTCCTGAGATTAGCGCGTTCAAACAAACCAACTCTTCAGCTTTATAATATTAGTATAGATCTGTTAAATTTACAACCCCGTAGCCGGCGGTGCCGCCCTAAAATAGCATTACCCTGCTTTTTCCGGATAAAAACCAGCGAAAAAAATAAAAAATCCGGATAAAATCTTTGAGTATTGCATAATTCAATGCACTTAGTAAGGGTTGTATTGTAGTAGCCCATACAGATTGCTATCACAGACCTGCCTATTTCTACTAATCTATATATATAAAAATGAAACCCGTTTTCCGTTGTCACGACATAACATGAAAACGGCTTGACCGATTTGGCTAATTTTGGTCTTTAATTATTTGTTGAAGTCCAGAGAAGGTTTAAAAGGTTAGATAAATATAAAAATATTCGGAATTAAATAAAAATAACAATTTTGTTTTTCCTTTGATGTGTCCCCCGTCGGACGGATTCCTTTTGTTTGTTTTAAGTTTATCTTAAACAAAAGTTTAGGTCTTTTATTTATCGATTGAGGCACTACGAAGTCTGCCGGGTCAGCTAGTATNGTCCTGAACCAAAAAACTATTAATTTGTAAGCAATATCGAGATAATTTCGATATAGACATTTCGCTGTCGGACTTCCTTACTAGTCGCGGCGGCGAACGTGAGTACCCGTGGCCTGCAAACGGTGCTGCGCGAATGGTCGCCTCGCCCACCGCTTCGCTGTTCGCACCGCCGATCCCCGTGGCCAGGCCGTAAGTGCTAATAATAGGTGGTACTCTACTGGTGGTAGGACCTCTTGTGAGTCCGCGCGGGTAGGTACCACCGCCCTGCCTATTTCTGCCGTGAAGCAGTAATGCGTTTCGGTTTGAAGGGTGGGGCAGCCGTTGTAACTATACTTGAGACCTTAGAACTTATATCTCAAGGTGGGTGACAAAATTTACATTGTTGATGTCTATGGGCTCTGGTAACCACTAAACACCAGGAGGGCCGCGCACTCGTCCGCCTATCGAAGCAAAAAAAACATAAATATGCGTAATGTGTTCAGTACTAGGCAAGAATAGGCACTAGATAAACGGTACGCGCGGTATTAAGTGGGTAATGCAATTCATATGACACTGACATGTCATGACACTGCCATGACACTGACATGGCACTCAGGAGACATTAAGGAGTGGACTCCGGTAGCAACTTAACATCAGAAAGGCCTTGAACTCGTTTCTCTAAAGCTAGTAAAAACGAACACCGTATAACAAATACCAGGGCACCAGAGATTAAAGGATTTATCGAACAACAAAAACACATTGACAGACTATTCGCTTGTGAATCTATTCTTGTCATGACCCAGTTTAGAAAACATAATTCCACAAACAAGGTCATCATCATAGCCAAGTTGGTACGAAGCGCGTGCCGTAATTTATATGTATTGATTTTCTGATAATAGTACTAGGTTGACATAAACAAAAAGGTCTCTTCGTTATTCGCGACTCGTAGGCAGAATTAATACTGATTTTACGACGACTCGTTGGCTGCCACGAAAACCGCAAAGTGTTAAGAAATAATGGCTATAAAAATGCAAGATTAAAAGAGAGAGAGAGAGAGAGAGAGAGAGAATACACTTTATTGCACACCAAAACACAATTTACATTCAAAAAACAATGAAAAAGCAGATACATTTGTACAATAAGCTGTATATAAGAAAGTAGTTTTATAATAATCATGAAAATGTTTCTTTGTAGTAGTAGCCGGTTGTGCCGCCCTAAAATAGCATTACCCTGCTTTTTCCGGATAAAAACCAGCGAAAAAAATAAAAAATCCGGATAAAATCTTTGAGTATTGCATCACATAATTCAATGCACTTAGTAAGGGTTGTATTGTATGTAGCCCATACAGATTGGTATCACCGACCTGCCTATTTCTACTAATTTTCTAAAATTTCTTTCTAATTTGAGGCTTACTTTTTTTTTTTTTTTTTTTATTGCCTTTGTAGGCAGACGGGCATACGGCCCACCTGATGGTGAGTGGTTCTTCATGGCATTTTAGGAAATGATTAGAAAAGATTGGTGGAGGAGCTATTATATGTTAAGCTACCAGGATCTTATGAACAAATAGAGGTTTCATTAATTATTGCTCTACTACACCGCGGGTCAAACAACAAATTGATTGATATCTCATTAATCTTCTAAGCTGTCATCGTTATTGAGAGCTTTATCGCACGATCTTTAAGGGACTTGACCTACGAATAAAATTTACGATGCATGGCAGAATCATGGGAAACACGTGTAATTTGCGCTTATACATAAAATTACCCATACAATTCACGAATAAAGGTTACCAGGCGAACATAACCGAAAAGACGTAGAGAACTAACTAAACGACGAAGCCGCGGTGAGTTATGTGAGAAATAAAATTGCTTTTACGGCGAGCGCGCTGCCTTCGTAATGTATTATTCCTTTTAGTGCAATTTGTTAAGACATATTGTGTATATGTAGTTCTAAATTTAGACGAATGTATTTATTGGATTCTTGATATTGAAGTGGTAGCGATAGTGAAGAAGGGGCATCTTCTGAATGCCATATCAGCATACCGCGATCAGCACACCGCGATCTTTTTATCATCGCACCTCCCGCCATCGGAGCAGAGTTCATCCATATCATCTGGAACCGCTGCGTTCATCGACAGTGCGTTTCCAGAGGACTTTTTTACCACGTACCGTCCGGCTATGGAATGAGCTCCCCTTCACGGTGTTTCCCGAGCGCTATGACATGTCCTTCTTCAAAAGAGGCTTGTTGAGAGTATTAAGCGGTAGTCAGCGGCTTGGCTCTGCCCTTGACATTGCTGAAGTCTATGGGCGACGGTAACCACTCACCATCAGGTGGGCCGTAAGCTCTTCTGCTTACAAGGGCAACAAAAAATAAAAAGGAACTGGTACTGCTGAGTGATAAGGCGTATTGTAAGTCCAAACAGGTGGTACTAGACATATTCCACGCGCCCCGGTCACGCATTCTGGTTTCTGGTCATTCACGCTGTGATCTCCATGAGCTCCAATAACCACTTAAGACCATACTAGACGAGACCTTTTTTGTTGTCCTGGTAGTTCAAAGAATCGGTGTATTATGTGGTGAAGGTGATCAATCAATTATTTAATGAAAGCTCGTTGGAACGACAAATAGTTCAAGGAAGAGTAGACGGCCAACGCTGTGGCCGTCGTTTTTTTTTTTTAAGGGATTTTATGACCTGATTACTAAGGTCTTTAAGTTATCTCTCATTTTAATTTTATTCTTATTTTTATGAAAAATGATAATATGAAGTGAAATTAAATGAAATGAAGATGATTAATTTGAGACATTAATCAACTGGGATGAAACTAAATAAAAAGAGATGATATTGGATGAAAAATAATATCAGTAAAATGGTGGTCAGTAAATGCGCCACCCACCTTGAGATATAAGTTCTAAGGTCTCAAGTATAGTTACAACGGCTGCCCCACCCTTCAAACCGAAACGCATTACTGCTTCACGGCAGAAATACGCAGGGCGGTGGTGCCTACCCGCGCGGATTCACAAGAGGTCCTACCACCTGTAAACCATGACCATTCCGCCAGGAGATACGGCTGAGAAGAAGAAGAAGAATGAGACATTCACAGAATATGTCATAATGACGTCTAACTTAAAATATATTTAACTTCATAACTTGAATGCTCACCTTGATCATTATTGATGAAGTGACCTTCAAAATCGGTCCGAATAAGTGCTGTTAAATTTCATACGCTCCATCCTCGATGACTCACATTTTAAATAGATCCAATCGTTGATGAGTTCTCGCTATCAGACCGTGAACTAACACAAGCACATAAAATAATACTAAAGTTTTTATGCACAAAGGTTGCCGCTATGCCACATTGCGCAACCCAATGAAACAAGTGAACTTATTAAAGCTATAACTTATAGATTCGTTCACAATTGAGTGGTAATTTGCGATGAATGAGGACTCTTTGTATGGACAGAGTGATTGTTTTATGTAATAAGTAACAAGTCTTTTTATTAGGGACACAGGTGTGTTTATTGTGAATGCTTCGCCTAAGAAGGAAGTTGGGCTATTTTGAATGAATTTCGTCAAGGAGATTTAATAATAAAAGCTTACTAATAGCGCCTGTAGTAAGAAAGTGGCCACGATCATACCACCAGTAGATGCACTGGCTTTACAACACATCCTCCCGATCCACTAACGGTGCTTTTAGGTACCCCTAGCACGGATCATCGTTCTCGCCGAACCCGCTTGCGACGAAGGGCTCGGCGAGTAAATTAAGTACAGACATAGCCCATTAAGTTTCTCGCCGGATCTTCTCAGTGGATCGCGTTTCCGATCCCTTGGTAGATTCTGTGAAGCACTTTTCTTGCTAGGCTTAATGTTAGTAATGACGTCAGGCTTGAGTCCAGTGAGCTCACCTACTAGTTAAGGCTACGCTGAAATGGTCTCTCAAGACCATCAGCTGAGGTAGGGAACAAATGTAGCTTTTGGCTATGAAAACCACGCCATATGCGACCTGTGTCTGAAACATTGTATGAATATTTTCACATGATTATTAACAAATAAAATCCAGCCCTTAATCTATCTGTAGACATACCGCTTTGGTTTCAAATTAGTAAAAATTAATTAGTAAATAAAATGTGATCCTTAATAAAGTATAATTATTGTATGATTAATTGATTTAGTTTTTGTTATATTTTCCCAAGCTTACGATAGTGTGTACCTGCCTATCTTTAACGTTATAGTATTTTTTGAATGTGATTTTAGTTTTGACTTGTTATTGATATTCCTTCTACACATTATTTGTCTTAATTTAATCTTTTTTACTATTTTAACGATATTAGTCGTAGCGATATCGTGTATAAGCCTTTTCTCAGAAAACCGCAATAACTAATCATAATAATTTATGTATTTCTCTCTTAAAGGCATAGTATAACAATCATCTCACATAGAGATTAACCTTATAATTTATTTTGTTACAATTTAAAAGGGCTGAAGTCTGTACTATGTCCAAAGACCTGTATTACTGATTTTCAGGCCTCCTACTTCTCAGAATAGATTAGGATAGGTTAAGTCGTGAACTGATGTCGCGGACTAGTGTCGAGAGATCATTAGGTGTTATCATTTAAGTAGGTCAAATACATAGGTAGGTCCATATATTACCTCGTACATAAATCGAAAAATACCGGTATGCAAGTTCGAATTTTTTAACGTTTTCGGTCGCGTAAAAGTTAACTCAAATTTGTATGGAATTGGAACAGTGAGGGACGTTTGCCAAGTTAAAATCCTGCACTTTTCTTTCCTACCTAAGCTGATGGTCTTGAGAGACAATATTGGCGTCACCGAGCGAGTAGATGAGCTCACGGGCCTCAAAGCTGACGACGTTGCTAACACGAACCCTAGCAAGAGAGAGTCTAGAGAATCACTCAGAAGATCCTGTGAGAAACTCAGTGGGCTGTGTCTGTGGGAGCTCGCACTAAGCACACTGTTATATTATCAAGTATCATTAATGCGTGTTGCATGAAACCGTCCACGAATTCATTTAATGACTGATTAATTTAACATCAATCCGTCTGCGTGTGTATTGTACTAATGATATTATGCAACTTGCATCCGGGGTCCGAGACGGACACGCTTCGTTCTCGCATAAAGCCGTCTTCGACCTTCGTTTGACGTATGAAGATGGAATGTCTGATTTATACACGATTTTCGGCCAGCGTAGATCGGTAAAATTTTCGAGAATCCGTCATGTTACAATGCGAGAGATTGTTGGTTGTTTTTAGAATTGATCATGGTTTATTTGGCTCCAGTGTTCCATTGGTAGAAGCTACGAAAAAGTATCGACAATACAACTTCTTGTGAGTTTTGTAAGTGAGTGTGACCTCTTGTGAGTCCGCACGGGTACGTATCACCACCCTGCCTATTTCAGCCGTGAAGCAGTAATGCGTTTCGGTTTGAAGGGCGGGGCGGCCGTTGTAACTAGGTATACTGAGACCTTAGAACTCATATCTCAAGGTGGATGACGGCATTTGCTTTGTGGATGTCTGTGGGCTCCGGTAACCACTTAATACCGGGTGGGCTGTGAGCTCGTCCAGCCATCTATGCAATAAAAAATAAATAAATAAAAGCAAGCCCAAAGGTTCCAACACAACCAAAAAGACTTGAATACGAATTCTTGTGTTGCTATTTTTTAAAACGTGGAATGTTAACCTGTAAACTGCGGCTTTAGAGCAATTATTTAACAGATTAAGGACCGAGATTTTTTAGCGATTTTTGCCAAAAGTAATTAAATGCGTATGGATAAAGAATTAGTCGAATAAGCTATTCCTACTTTTAGTTTTTGAAGTGAAACTTCTTTAGGCGCATGAGGGTAAAATTTTTACAGAACGTCACGCAGGTATGCAACGGAAGTGACATCAAACTACTATTGAAATTAAGTACTTGTCAAATGTCAGTAGTAGTAGTTGTTTTATTTTTCCAACTGGAAAGGCAAATGTATCATACCATACAGCCTAATATTTTATAATTTTTTTGTGAAAAATGTTAATTCGAATTGAAATGAAAGAATGAAAAGAATTTGGAACATCTATATATTAATACGTGAAGCAAAAACTTTGTATCCCTTTTTACGAAAATTGCGCGGACGGAGGAGTATGAAATTCTCCACACTTATAGAGAATATAGAGAAGAAGTGCACAATGCTAATATTTTCTTTAAATAATGCATAAAAGATACATTAAATCAATAAAGACAACATTACACACACTACATACCATGTATTTGACGCACACACGCATGTATACTATTTATTGTAAATCTTTTGTTCTTGACGTCTGTTGTCAAATTGAGAATAGATTAAATATTGTTTGTCTTTGTTTATTATTTTTTATAGTATAGTCTTGGCGAAATTTGTGATTATAGAAGTATAAAATACAATCTTAATAGTGTACAAAATTACAATTCCAATTAATTATAGTCGAATTTCGACTACTGCGGGACCTCTAGTTAATCAAATAGCATGAAATTAAATTAGTCAATTCAATTGGCAAAATATCATCACATCAACATATGTCATTTACAATTTAGAAATCTAAACATAATGTGACCGTCAACACTGAGGTTTGAGATTGACATTTGACAGACTTTTTGCGGGAACATATATTCCTTTTTCCCTTCCTCGTCTCGGAAGTCTCGGAAATCTAAAGTTTTAGATTTTTATAAATATAAGCAAGACTTATGTAGTGAAACACACGCCAGTTGGTTTAATACTGATTTATTTTTAAGGACACCCTCACTACGTCATTATAAATATACTACATCTTCCTTTAACAAGAAAAAAAAAAAAAAAAAAATTACAAGTTACAGTACAAAAAANGTGCAGCCGGACCGCCATCGAGTGATAATTCTGCTGGAGGACGCGCGTGTTCCATATTTATCTTGGTTACTTCGATTTAACGTGTATTAATGTTAAAAACGACGCACCGCTGCCACCATGTAGTGAAACACACGCCAGTTGGTTTAATACTGATTTATTTTTAAGGACACCCTCACTACGTCATTATAAATATACTACAACCTAATACATAAATTAATTCGCCAAAAAAGTTTCACTTCTGACATGTGTACTTTGTACGCACGCACTTTTTTTTTGCTTATTTAATTATATTATCGAATAGTGCCCCTTCAATATGTTATAGCTACTAGTCTAGATGAGCCATGGGGGTCCGCGTTTCTTACATATTCAATAGAAAACTTGCGGTCAGGGGTATTGTAGGCAGGTGAGTTGCGGCGGTCCCAAGGGTTAGCTAATTTTGTTTTGGGAAAGTAATAGTATCCACCCACAGGGACCGATCCGGTCCTTAATCTGAGAAGTTTGTAACCTAAAAATACGTATTTTAAATGCATACGCCCGTAAACATTAACTTGTATGCAAGTCTTAATTACTGACGCTCTCTTCAAAATCGAACGGATTCATCAAAATACATCATAATGTCGTCACGTAATAATGATCATTGTGATACAATGAAATCAAAGATAAATATGTATAATAACATAGACGATGTGTTTGATTTTTATATTACAGCGTTTTATTAATAAATTTGTGTAAAATAAAAAATAAAAATAAAATGGTTTTTAATTACAGGAAGCGCTTGAGTCGTTTTTCCGTTAGAAAATTATTTTTGTTACGCAAATTGAACAATAGAGGTTAGAATGATTGCATTCGCCGGGCCATTAAATATGTTAACAGATTTGTTACGCTACCACACTCGTAAATGTAGGAGTTTGTGTTAATTATTTGTTTTTTATTTATTTATTTATTGTGTGTGCGTGTTTTTTTATGTAAATTTCTTTGAGAATCATCGGACGCCGAGCTTCTGGTACTGCTAATGTCCCTGACAAATGATAAACAATTTTTTTTTCAATAACGTCAAAAACAATTGATTGAACGCCACCAGTAACCCTTGAATTTAGAAACATAAAGTCGGATATCAATAATTTTAACATATAAAACATTAATTTAATTATGAAGTTATCTATCTAATGCTAAACGTTGAGTGCGGGGTGAAAAGAAAATGGGCTTTTTTTAATTGGCAATAAGTAAATCGTACAAAAGTTTTTTATTTTTTTTTATTTTTTATAATTGAAGGATTACTGGTGGCCCGTAGGCCTTTCCAGTTTCACCAGGACAGGTGGGCGAGCAAAGACTCAGCCAAGAGGGGTGGGATTTGCTAACAGCTACCCGAGCGCCTCCGAAGGAGACCTAACAGCTCAAGAGTAGCTGCTTCGCGAATGAATCTACTACCGGATCGGAATCGCGACCCGCTGAGAAGATCCGGCGAGAAATTCAGCGAGCTGATTCATGGGTTAGGTTGCACGGCGAACTCTTCGTCGAGTTCGACGAGTACGGTTACCGAGGTCTCTAAGCCTGCTCCTAGTGTTAGAGCTGAAGGCGTCTAATGCAAAGGTTATTGGATCTGATGGATCCGTCAGGACGTGTCTAGGGCGTCGACGGTGACTGGCTCCTACGTGATCAGGATTCGGGGAGTAGTCAGCGGCGGTAACGATAAGGCGATTATCATGATGCATAGCCTTATCGAAGTACCGTTCCGACGCTGACTTCATGTCTTTCTGGATAGACTCGAGGCCCAGGTCGTCGTGTAGGTCAACGTTCCTCACGAACCACGGAGCTCCGACGGCTATGTACAAAAGTATTTATGACAGCTCGGGTTAAATTTTGTAGTTTTGCTTGCGCTAAAGTCGCTATTGGATGATCGCATTCTCTCGCCACCAGACAATAAGTTAATATTTCGTGAATACACAAAGATAGTAAGTTAGATAATGATTATTATTAAATAAATTAAATATAATAAGATATTCTTTAGAGTGATTTTTTTTATTGCTTAGATGGGTGGACGAACTCACAGCCCGCCTGGTGTTAAGTGGTTACTGGAGCCCATAGACATCTACAACGTAAATGCCCCCACCCACCTTGAGATATGAGTTCTAAGGTCTCAGTATAGTTACAGCGGCTGCCCCACCCTTCAAACCGAAACGCATTACTGCTTCACAGCAGAAATAGGCAGAGTGGTGGTACCTACCCGCGCGGACTCACAAGAGGTCCTACCGCCAGTAAATAATTACAATTACAACACTTAACAATAATAATTACGAGTACATTATGTGGACCTCTCTATAATGATTGAAAAAAGGCCCATCTAATTTCGGGAATATCTTGGCCAGGATGCTGTTGGCGCTACTCTACCCTGCAGAGCCAGGACACGCAATGTCTTTCTGATTATTGACGTGACAACGTGTTATAATTTGATGGAGCCAGCTGCACGCACGAAAAAACATGACTTATGTGGCGTTACCTTGCTCTGAGGCGTTCTATTTAAGGCTTGAAGTGCAAGCGAGAGCGCGCAACGAGCGACAAAGAGGCACAATCGGCCTCCGCGTTCGGCAGCGTTCGACATCTGTCTCTCTCCTAATTGAGTGAGCGATGCATCCGCGTGGACAGCTGCTTTAAAATAATACATTTACATGGTTTTCGTCAAGTATGAAGTTCAGTGAAAAGTGAATGTGGTGTCAATTGTTTATAGCAACGATAATTGCGATAATTGAAAAATAAAACCATTCCATCAGTATTTTCTTATGACGTTGTCACGTTCAACTATCGTCAGTAAACCGACTTTACAGACAACCGATTTTTTTTTACCTAATGAATGAACAACATTTATTTGACAGTACGCTGGCAGAAGTAGCTTATAACATTGTCAATGTTTCACAATACAAGTGGGTAGTTATTAATAAACGAAAAGCAGATTCGCGACCCACTACCAGTCCCACTGGATAGTAAGTCACGTTAATTAAATAAAATTTTACGAGCACTCCTACAAATGTATTTATTTAGATAACAATTAATCTTCGCGTGTGTGGGTTTGTATTGTAATTAAAATCCCGATATGAAGACATTGAATTATCAGTGAGCTAAACTTAAGAGTCGGTACTTTGTACTTTATTGTTTGCCCTAAATGGGCAGAGCTCGTGATCCATCTGTGTGCTTAGAGCGAGCTTTTTAACGTTCTCGATAGCGTAAAAGTTAACTTTAATTTGTATGGAGCTGGAGCGTTTGCCTACGTTTGCCGCTAGGGTTAAAAGACTCGCACTAAGCACACTGAAGTTAAATGGTAACTGGTAGGTTAGGTAGCTTGTACTGGTGGTAGGACCTCTTGTGAGTCCGCATAGGTAGGTACCACCACCCTGCCTATTTCTGCCGTGAAGCAGTAATGCGTTTCGGTTTGAAGGGTGGGGCAGCCGTTGTAACTATACTTGAGACCTTAGAACTTATATCTCAAGGTAGGTGGCGCATTAACGTTGTAGATGTCTATGGGCTCCGGTAACCACTTAACCACAAATGGGCCGTGAGCTCGTCCACCCATGTAACCAATAAAAAAAAGGTAGGTCAAAGTCTTAATTATATAACGACTCTTCCATAGTTCAAACGGCAACAATACGAAATATGGAAGTACCGCGCCGAATCCACATTTTAAAATAAAGACTCTGGATACTGCTTAATATCGAGCTTAACATACGCTCGTATGCTACTAACTGATGGTAATCTATATATTAATACGTGAAGCAAAAACTTTGTATCCCTTTTTAAGAAAATTGCGCGGACGGAGGAGTATGAAATTTTCCACACTTAAAGAGAATATAGAGAAGAAGTGCACAACGCAAATTTTTTTTTAAATAATGCTTAAAGATACATTAAATCAATAAAGAAAACATTACACACACTACCGTGTATTTGACACACACACACACACACACACACACACACACACACACACACACATATACTATTTGTTTATTGTCAAACTGTTGTTATTGCTTAAAGTCTGTAGTCAAATTGAAAATAGGTTAATAATATTGTTTATCTTTAATATTACGAGTATTTGTCTAGAGTTTAGTCTTGGCGAAATCTGTAACAATAGGACCATAATAATGTTGAAACTTATAATTTCAATTAATTATAATCGAATTTCGACTACTACAGGACCACTAGTAAAAATATAGATATACAAAAACAGAACGAACAGATTCCGTTAACGATCCAACTAAAGAATCGAAAGTGTATCTTTCCGCTCCATTTCTCGTGCCGCAAAACAATAGGTCGCTTATAATTCCATTGTCCTGCATTAAGTTTTACGCAACCAGCCTTGACACGGCGCGATGCGTGCATCCCTTTTGTTTAATAAGCCAGCCGCGTGTACATTTGTAATTATCTTCTTTTTTTTCTATTTTTTTTATTGCTTAGGTGGGTGGACGAGCTCACAGCCCACCTGATGTTAAGTGGTCACTGGAGTCCATAGACATCTACAACGTAAATGCGCCAACCACCTTGACATATAAGTTCTAAGGTCTCAGTATAGTTACAACGGCTGCTCCACCCTTCAAACCGAAACGCATTACTGCTTCACGACAGAAATAGGCAGGGTAGTGGTACCTACCCGCGCGGACTCACAAGAGGTCCTACCACCAGTAAGCATACTCCCACCTGCGGGATTCGAACACCGGTGCATCGCTACATACGAACGCGCCGGACGTCTTATCCTTTGGGCCACGGCGACTTCACATCGCGTTTAATGTGTCATTCTTAAAACTCACAGTTGTAGAGTGAACGCCAATAAAATACCAGCCAAACTCAAACGCAGCCCACGCATAAGCAATGAGCATCCATTATCACTTAAACACAATGCCGAAACAATACAAGCAACTAAACACGAATAATGATCGGTGAGCAACCGTGACCTTTAGCTGAGCTTAACATTCCTATGGAGGTATCAAACACGCCCTTCGGGCAGTTACTGTTAATATTCATGTCCTTTACAGAAACCTATGCTTGGAAATAATAACTGCAATGAAACAACAATATAATGAATCCATAAACAACACGTTTTTTCGTAAGTAATGGTCGCACAGTACCCGAAATTCGATTATAATTAATTGAAATTATAAGTTTGAACATTATTATGGTTATGTTGTCAAAGACTACTTCTATACTCACAGATTTCGCCAAGACCAGACTATAGACAAATAGTATTAGAGAAACATAATATTAATCTATTCTCAATTTGATCACAGACTTCAACAATAAACAAAATGTACAAATGCGTGTGTGCGTCAAATACGCGGTAGGGTGTGAATGTTTTCTTTTTATTGATTTGATATATTTTATTCCATAATAAAAAAAAAAATTAATATTCTCCACTCCTTTTCTGTATTATCTATAAGTGTGGGAAATTTCATACTCCTCCGTCCGCGCAATTTTCGTAAAAAGAGGTACAAAGTTTTTGCTTCACGTATTTATATATAGCTTGGTAATTATTGTGAGTATATTTTTCACGAGGAAGATTGTGCGAGAAAAAGTGGTCACGACTCTCAATTAGGATTGAGGAATACGACGCAAGGAGAGAGAAGTCTATTTCTGTTTTCCGCTTAATAACACCGCGGGGTATAACCAACCTTAGAACTGATATCTCAAGGTGGATGGCGCATTTACATTGTAGACGTCTATGGGCTCCAGTATAGTATAGTATAGTATAGTATAGTATAGTATAGTATAGTATAGTATAGTATAGTATAGTATAGTATAGTATAGTATAGTATAGTATAGTATAGTATAGTATAGTATAGTATAGTATAGTATAGTATAGTATAGTATAGTATAGTATAGTATAGTATAGTATAGTATAGTATAGTATAGTATAGTATAGTATAGTATAGTATAGTATAGTATAGTATAGTATAGTATAGTATAGTATAGTATAGTATAGTATAGTATAGTATAGTATATAAGTAATACGTGTCCCAGCCATTTAAACCGTTATTGTTTCGCAGCAAAAACAGGCAGGATGGTGTGGAACTTACCCGTGCGAGCTCAAAATACCAGTAGGACGATTTTGCTAATACTAAAATTGATATGAGGTCGTGAACATAAATTAACATCTTAAGCACATTATTATATATTACAGCACGTAATTGCACGTATGTTAGGTAACGCTATCCAGTGCGAGCGAATATGTTTTTAGACCGAGAATCGAACCTTGAACCTTGTAATTCCGAGCCGTCTTGAGGCCATTGGACCGATTACTACTAAGCTTATATTAAGTTTCATGGGACTTCTTTATAATTGTCGTAATTCAGTGAATCGTTTTTATTAGGGCTACATAGATGTTAATAGCTCTAAAATAACATACAAATTGGTAAAGTTCTTGAAACACGATAGCTATTCAGTGCGATTTCGATGGTAGATTCAGTGAAGTTTTTTTTTTTTTTATTGCTTAGTTGGGTGGACGACCTCGTAGCCCACCTGGCGTTAAGTGGTTACTGGAGCCCATAGACATGTACAACGTAAATGCGCCACCCACCTTGAGATATGAGCTGTAATGTCTCAGTATAGTTACAACGACTGCGCCACCCTTCAGACTGAAACGCATTATTGCTTCACGGCAGAAATAGGCAGGGTGGTGGTACCCACCCGCGCGGACTCACAAGAGGTCCTACCACCAGTAATTACGCAAATTAGAATTTTGCTGGTTTGATTTTTATTACACGATGTTATTCCTTCACCGTGGAAGTCAATCGTCAACATTTGTTGAGTACGTATTTCATTAGAAAAATTGGTACCCGCCTGCGGGATTTGAACACCGGTGCATCGCTTCAACACGAATGCACCGGACGTCTTATCCTTTAGGCCACGACGACTTCAAAAGTACTGCTCTTGCTAGGGCTAGTGTTAGTAAGTCCTGCGGTTCTACCCCGTGAGCTCACCTACACGACCGTGCGTAGTGGGAATAGCCTCTAAACTAGCAATTATTGGGGGGGGGGGGNGTTAAGTAAATGCCACGGTTTCTTGGGCTTGGCTAATTAGATGTGTTCTGGTATTGCATTATGATCAACCATCTATAATTATTATTATTATTATTATTAATAAACTATATTTCAGTTTAAAAAAATCCTTAACATTTTGTTCATTAATTTTTCCATTGGAAACAAGGTCTTGATACACGGATGGGTGCGGTATGTCCAAGTTCCGCGAAATCCGAGATACCTTGGATTGCACTCCCGGTCTCACGCCTACGATCTGTCAGTTTTAAAAGATTCCACCGCTAACCTCAAAGTTCAAAGTTCGCTATCTGACATTAAAAGTATAATAATAGAATAACAGAGCAGTTATTTGTAACACATCAACACAATGAATCTTGGTCCGTGTGACCTTGCTAACACCGATATATTTAAAAAATGTTTGTTTGTTTGTTGAACGCATAGAGTAAGATTATATATAAAAAGAATTTGATTGTGCTCTTTAGAAAAAAGCGGATGCAATGGAAAATTCGTTTAAAAAAATTATATTGCTGTCTCCTTCCTACGCAACGAATAGAGAACGAGTTGACACATGACAGCTTTGATAAAGGTTGACATTGACATTTCGTATTTCCCTGATTTCCTCCAAAATTAATCATTGTTTTTTTTTATATGAAATTTTGAGAAAATAGTCTGCATGTTTTGCTTCTATTTTATTCATAATGTTTTTTGTGGGTGTCTGAAAGTGGCGTTACAATCATGTGTGTTTTAGTATTCATTATCCAGGCAGGAAGCAGAAGAATAACTCAAGATTTAGCCTCAGAAAGGTGCATGGACGATACATCATTAATAGGACTAGTAATCTCCGATTCTCACTTTTAATATCAACTTGGCATGGTTATACGCCTCTGCGTAGTGCAACTATATACATAAAACACACAAATAAATCTTTTTGTTTCGATGCTAATTAGAATTTTAAAATGTTTTTTTTAAATGTAGAATTTTAAATATCTACATTTTAAAATGTAATTTTAAAATGTAGTTTTTATTAGTAGTTTTAGTAGTAGTTAAAATGTAATTTTAAAATGTAGAATTTTAAATATTTTCTTATTGCCTTTCTAGACAAGTGTATAATCAATCTGTATGATCGGTTGTGGTGGTCACCGTCGTTTCTAGACGTCAGTAATATCAGGGGCACAGTCGAGCTGGTATCTATCGCGAAAATTAAAGAAGAAGAGATGCAGACTGTAACTAAATCACTTGAAGGTTTGGTAGTCCAGCGAGAAAGACCTCTTATGAGTCCGCACGAGTAGGTACCACCACCCTGCCTATTTCTGCTGTGAAGCAGTAGCAGCAGTAATGCGTTTTGGTTTGAAGGGTGGGCCAGCCGTTGTAACTACACTTGAGACCTTAGAACTTATATCTCAAGGTGGGTGGCGCATTTACGTTGAAGATGTCTATGTGTTACAGTAACCAATTAAAAGCACGTGGTCTGTGAGCTCGTCCACCTATCTAAGCAATAAAAAAATTAAAAGTTGAACGGGTAATTTAGTAGATATATAAAGTCGCACAATTACTTTACGTACGCATTTTAACGATAAATATTATTTATCTACAAAATGATCCAAATTCGACAGATTGTGTCATCGCCGAGTGCCCTATCACGAGCTCAAAGCTTAGAAAATACATTGTACAGAGAATGTTCTCGACGAAAAAAATAATCATCATTTGCGCAATTACTTACGATATTTATCTGCCTTTGTATCCTTGAGCCGATGATGGTGAGAGAGAGAGAGAGAGAGAGAGAGAGAGAGAGAGAGAGAATACACTTTATTGCACACCAACACAATTTACATTTTTTTTAAAAACAGTCAAAAAGCACATATGTACAATAGGCTGTCTTATCGCTAAAAGCGATCTCTTCCAGACAACCGTTTAATTAACAGAAATTCTGTAAAATATAAAAAAATATAGCAGGTATGTTGCGGTGTACCATATACAATACATTATTATAGGGGCAAATAGAGGGCAAACGTCCTAGAGGCTTTCATAGGATTTCTTGGGAGGGGTAGGGCAGTGGTTTCCCCTTGCCTTCTGCACCGCAGTGATGTTGTGTAAATAGTTAGTACGCCCTGCTGCCGACGCCTATCCGGCTTAAGTAGAGATTACCGGACCCCCTTTTTATCTCCCGTCTGCTTGTCGACCAAAGGGGTCGGTTACCTCAATCTCGAAAATAGGTTACTCGTTCACCACGAGTAGGGGGGAGTGGAGTTGGCGACGAGAGGCTAAGTGGTTGTTCTTGAAAACGATCGCATTTAGTGGTGCGTCCTAGAGGTGCGTCTTGTTTGGACATCAAGCTCCAAGAACCTCAAGAACATCAAGAACCAAGCAAGGTATTTTAAGTATTTTTTATATGTAAATTGCTTATTCTTATTTATGTGTAAAGAAGCAAAATTTAATTATTATTTTTTATTTTTAATAATAATAATTATTTTATTATAATACTTTGTGTATTAATTCTATGTATATTTACGGAGATATGTATGTGTACATAATTATGTATATGTATTTCCCTGGAACGGTACACCGCGTGTAGTTCGTTTCCAAATGACTATTGTCCACCTGATGGTTGTCTGGAAGAGATCGCTCTTAGCGATAAGATCGCCAATTGTACTTTTTTGTGTTTAATGTATCGCACTGTATATTTGTTTTTTGGTGTACAATAAAGAATACTCTCTCTCTCTCTCTCTCTCTCTCTCTCTCTCTCTCTCTCAAGCTCCACGATTCCCTCCACGAGACCGAGGGTCGCAGGAGATGGAGGACAATTGTAAATGAGCGAATAACGCAGCGGGGGAGTCACGACCCTCACTAATGAGGAAAGCGACGCTAGAAGAGGTATCCAGACTGATCATTGTGATATGATGAGCATTATATTAGCTACTAGCTGTAGGTAGGCAGCGGCTTGGCTCTGCCCCTAGCATTGCTGAAGTGCATGGGCGACGGTAACCACTCACTATCAGGTGGGCCGTATGCTCGTCTGCCTACAAGGAAAAAAAACCCGTCCGCTTCGCTGGGCATTTAAAATTCACATTATTATTTCTCACCCCCAGAAAGATTCTCATCATTAAAGCCCCCGCAACTGGTGTAGGGAGTCCAACACTCATATAAATATTAGCCTATTCATTAAGTACATTTATAAGATTCTCATCATTAAAGCCCCCGCAACTGGTGTAAGGAGTCCAACACTCATATAAATATTAGCCTATTCATTAAGTACATTTATTTTCTACATATATACCAAGTTTCAAGTCAATCGGATGCATGGTTCAGTAGTTATAACGGAACATCCGTAAAAACCACTGTAGTTTTATATATTAGTATAGATTGTCATAAAAACTTGACCCTTTCAGAGGACACACTAACAAAATGCCTCTTCCTTTTATTAAATGAATAAGTTTTGTTGGTTATTATATTATTTTGCGAATTGTCGTCTTGCAATATGAAAGGTCAATGTGAATTTTATTATTATTTTATTCCTTCTCATCCATTCACCGGAAGACGCAATTCCAATCCAGGAAGCTCTTAATACAAACACCGACGGTGTACACATTACCCAATGACTTAACTAAATTGAATAAAATATAGTCCTTAAATGTGCAATGTAAGATGAACACTTCATTTAAATTAACATTATACATATGTATTTTTTTTATTGCTCTTGTAGGCAGACAAGCATACTGCCCACCTGATGGTGAGTGGTTACCGTCGCCCATGGACTTCAGCAATGTCAGGGGCAGAGCCAAGCCGCTGCCTACCGCTTATTACTCTCCACAAGCCTCTTTTAAAAAAGGACATGTCATAGCGTTCGAGAAACACCGTGGAGGGGAGCTCATTCCATAGCCGGATGGTACGTGGCAAAAAGATCTCTTGAAACGCACTGTCGATGAACGCAGCGGTTCCAGATGATATGGATGAACTCTGCTCCGATGGCGGGAGGTGCGATGATAAAAAGGAGATGAGGGGATCATCTCGAACAATTCCTCATGTATATTTATTTATTAATATTATGAAAACATGAACTACTCAAGAGCTACGAAAATAAAGGCTATTAAAAAAAACAATCACCAAATTATACTTTGTATATTTTGTTTATTGATAATTTTATTTAAATACCATAGAAAATAATAGAATCTCATGAATATTTTTGACGAGAGTCACATCATACCGGGAAACGTGGAGCAGCCTCCAAGGATATCCGCATCTGATGCCCGGTCTCGGACGATTTCTATGAATTTCAAATAGATTTTAAAAAGGCAATAGCGATCTCATTTCAGATAGCCGCGCCGCATTCGCAAGGTTAGTGGCGTCACGATCAGATTGCCCTCAAACCATTGGAACTTCCAAAATTGTTTTTATCCAGATACCTTCTTGTTTGTGAGCAGATATATCTTAGATTTCTTTTTATTGCCCTTGTAGGTAGACGCCTGATGGTGAGTAGTTACGGTCACCTATGGACTTTAACGATGCCAGGAGCAGAGCAAGGTCAAAGCAGTCCCTCCATAGACCCAGAGGCTCTAAGCGATCCGTGAGAATGGGATTATCGACTATCCGAACGGCCCTCTTCTGTACGGAGCCTAGTCCTATATACACTACGATAAATACCTTTGAATATTCCTTTTATTGCCCTTTTAGGCAGACGAGCATACGACCCATCTGATGATGAGTGGTTACCGTCGCCCATGGACTTCAGCAGTGCCAGGGGCAGAGCCAAGCCGCTGCCTACGAGCTGCCTATTTCTGTACTGATTCAAAGCTCTTCTCCTACATAACTGGACACAGATACTACCTACATGTAGTGTGCACTCATAGACTCAGTCCTCTGCTGCTCCACACCATACTCCCACTCTCCAGTGACACGCGAATAGAGTAACAGCTTTTTTTTTTTTTTAATTAACTCATGAATTAACTCATGGCCTGGCGTGAAATGGTATAGGCATTTGTATAACGCCATTACCGGAGTTCTTCGCCTCATAAATAGACAGCATAGTGGTCTATACCTGGTCGATCTTTAAAGATCCCCATCACCAGCAAATGGTGATTGGCGATCTCCACCTTGGTTTACCAGATTCAAAGAACGCTGCTTCCGATTGTCAGGTGAATCCTTTTTTTTATTAATTAAGCTTATAACCCGTGTAAAATGGTTAGTGGATCCCATAGAATTGCGACATGAAACATGAGGTCTTTCGGTTGTATAGTAATAACCCAAATTATAAAAGTCGCCGGTTTGATTTTTATTACACAATGTTATTCCTTGATCGTGAACATATATTGAGTTTATCCCGGGGAAAAGAGATCAGACCTGATCAGATATGAACAGGCATAATCATGTCATATTTTATTTATTTATTTATTTATAACTTCTTATACTAGAAAGTATAAAGGCGGACTTAATGCCATAGGCATTCTCTAACAGTCTACCTTAGGGGAGTGCAGAGATGATGCTTGGTAGGTTTACCCGATATTTCATAGTAAAATCGATTATTCTCTGCGAGATTTAACACGCCTCGTTATCTTTCATATCCACGACGACTTCAGAAATGTTTCAGTAGCTTTTTACGACAGCCACGGGAAAAAATAGGGTCTTGCTATTCTAATCTGACTACAAAAAAGCGTACACAATATACACAGAAACTGATCCGTCATACATACGTTTAACTGACAATCCTACGAGAAAACAAAAGTGAAATCCAATTCCACTTGCTGGGCTTTTGTTAAACTGAGAGTTAAGCAGTCAAGAAGCCTGTCAACCTGTCAAACTAAACTAGAATTAAGTCACACATTACATAATGAATAGTGATATCTTGTTAATGAAAGGTTTTCTAAAATATTATACGCACTGGAGTTACTAAAACGCATCGATTTTCCTAGCGTTTTAACGGACGTTTTCGGAAAAGCAACATTGGTTTTAAATTATGACAACGACTCTAATGGCTATGTTTTTAGGTTTCTTTTTAACAGACCCAATCTTTAGATGAGACATGGATCGCGTTTTATCTACACTAATAGTGATACTACAGCCGTCATACCGTATGTAACATCGAAATGTATCAACGCTTGGCTTGCTTAGATGTCTTCTTTTTTATAAAATAAATAATTAGAAGCAAAACGTTGATCTTACGCTGTCTTCAGGCATATAGATAACATTTTTGGAATTGAAAACAAAATTTAAATCACAAATATAAAAACGCACAGGTAGAGCTGAAATTCTTTTTATTTTTTTTTATTTTTTATTGCTTAGATGGATGGACGAGCTCATAGATATCTACAACGTAAATGCACCACCCACCTGAGATATAAGTTCTAAGGTCTCAGTATAGTTACAACGGCTACCCCACCTTTCAAACCGAAACGCATTACTGCTTCACGGCAGAAATAGGCGGGGAGGTAGTACCTAGCCGTGCGGATTCACAAGAGGTCCTACCACCAGTAAAATTAAGTACGTGACGTACGTACGTAGTAAAATTAATTAAGTACAGTAAATATTACAATTGTTCTGAAGAAAAATACGAGATTTCAATTGCGATTTCAACCAAGTTATATATTTATTACCAGCTCAAACTGCCGCTGTTTCTGTCCTGCTCTATTTGGGAATCTTTGACGAAGCGAAAGCGATGAAATTCTTGAGAAGCTTTGGACAGTAGGTATGTTTATTATAGAAATACGGACTCAAGCTTCGTAAGGCAGTGCCGTAGTAAGCAAAGAGCACATACGATGCCGCCATGCCATGCCACCAAGCCCAAGCTCATTATACGAAAGCCAGTGACATATTTCAAATAAACGAAGTAAAATTTGAATGAAATCGGCGTCTAAGTAACGCGAGCGGTTTATTTTAGCTATAGCTTTTTTTTTTCTTACCTATTCTAGTGAGCTCGAGGGGTCTATTAGATTCACCGAGCGAGTGGGTGAGCTCACGGGAATCTAACCTGACGACGTTGCTAACACTGGCCCTAACAAGAACAGCGCTTCGCAGAATCCACCACCGGTTCGGAATGGCGACCCACCGAGAAGATCCGACGAGAAACTCAATGGGCGACATCAGCTAGTATCCAAGTTCCTTTGTTTATAATTGATGAAAGAATGTTAAGTAGTTAACTCCTGTGTTCTTTTCAAATATATTTTTTTATGTCATACTGTTAACATTTAAATTTAACCTATCTTTCCGTTGTTTGTAAAATTGCTGTAACATGTCGTAGTGTGTTATAAGAGATTGCTGTACATGCCTGTAACTGGCTTACATACCAATACTTAATTGTATACTTCTTAATTTTAAGCTCGAATGTTTTATGTGTTTTGCTGTTGGTGTGTCTAAATAAATAAATAAACTAACGCTGTGTTAGTGTACTAAATACAAAACTGCATTTTTTTTTGTTGCTTAGGCGTTTGGACGAACTCACAATACACCTGGTGTTAAGTGGTTACTGGAGCCCATAGACATCTACAACGTAAATGCGCCGCCTACCTTGTGATATAAGTTCTAAGGTCTCAAGTATAGTTACAACGGCTGCCCCACCCTTCAAACCGAAACGCATTACTGCTTCATAGGAGTGGGTAATATCGGTTTTGCCGCGTATCGAATCGTATCTATATATCGAGGATCAATATCGGATATTGAATCTATATATTTTCTGAATCTATATATTGATGGATGCTAGTAGATTTTCTAGATTCGTGATATTTGAGATTTGAAACGATACGCTGATATAATATCGTAGTAGATATAGATTTAAGTCAACGTTATACGGTTGGTTTTCTGATATCAATTTATAATATGATCTTAAAGTAATAAAAAAATGTGTGCGTGTACTAGTGTACACACGTAAGAAGTGAAACTTGTTTATGGCCTTATTTTTCGAAAAATGATCTACATGCAACTTTCTAGAAATTGGTTAAATAAAGTTAAATTAGATAAAGTTTAAACAAAAGGATTTTATTATCATAGACATGAATACAAAAAAGATGGCGCGTAACGGAAAAATGTGACGCGTAACCGAAAAATGTGACGGTAAATTTTTTTCCAACGCCGATAA
>NW_021011479.1:2287987-2565285 GCF_003987935.1 Bombyx mandarina
CTATCGTGCGCTCACTCACTCTGGCCGATTCGATACGAACCAAACGAATATTGCTGATATTAACGAATCGGTACGATATGCCGATGCGCATCACATCGAGCAATATCGTGTATCGGCTGATATCGAAATATAGATTTCGATTCACGAATCGGTCCGATATGGCGATGCGCATCACATCGAGCAATATCGTGTATCGGCTGATATCGATATATAGATTTCGTGCGGGGCGATATCGGATTCAACGATATTGCTGCGATATATAGATATTGAATCTATATACGATTTATATCACCGACTCCTACTGCTTCACGGCAGAAATAGGCAGGGTGGTGGTGCCTACCCGCGCGGACTCACAAGAGGTCCTATCACCAGTAATTACGCAAATTATAATTTTGCGGGCTTGATTTTTATTACACGGTGCTATTCCTTCACCGTGTAGGTCAATCGTGAACATTCGTTGAGTAAGTATTTCATTAGAAAAATTGGTACCCGCCTGAGATTCGAACATCGGTGCATCGATACACACGAATGCACCGGACGTCTTATCCTTTAGGCCACGACGACGATGATTCAATGGTATCGTGTAGCGGCTATTAAACTCTTCAAACTAGAAGTAAGAAACTAGAAGAAATAAGAATGGAGAAAGCATGGTACCAGTAATTTTAAACTAAATACACATAACGTGTGCCAAAGCTTAATTGAGAACACTAGATGCTTCCAATTTCGTTATTGGAATCATACGAAACGCCACACCTGGCTGGGTACTCGAGATCTGTCGGCGTATGGCGCGATTTTATAGTGACCTGTGGGCTTAGTGCGAGTTTCTCGATAGCTTAAAAGTGAACTCAAAGTATGCAGTTGGAACAGCGCCCCTAGCGGCAAAAATAGGCAGCCGTCTTCTTGCATCTTTTCCGTGGATCGCGTCTCCGATCTAATGTTAGATTCGGCACAGCTAGCTGTTGCAAGGGCTAGTTAGTAAATTCTTTCAGGTTGAGCCTGTGTGCTCATCTATCAGTAGGCGCGTAGTTGAAATAGCCTTTGGTTTCCGAACAATAAAAAAGGAGAGAAATGGAGGAAAAAAAAGGAGTCGGTTTGACTTAGAAAGGTAAATTTTTATTTAGTGACATCTAGCGTAGAATACAATAACTAATTACTCTGAAAGTGTTCAATAGGTGGCGCTGTTACGAAAACAAACTACGAACAGTCTTTTTAATGCTTTTAAGGCTTTTATTGTAGTTATTGGAAGAAAGGTGCGCCCGACGACAGACCGTCAAGGCAACATTCCCATTCAGTGTGCTTCGGTTTCAATGGACAAAGATAGCTATTGAGAGTCAATCGATTTTTAAACTAGCTCACTGATTTATATCACATTATAACATCTCTAGCGAGTGTTAGAAAATTACATGTTTAAAACAAATCTCACTATTGAACGTGCGATAAAATTTGTAAAATAATGTTAAAAAATAAAGACAGGAATTTGAATTTTTTTGTACATGTAAATATTTTTATAAGCGTTATAGTTACTATAAATTGTTATTTTAAATATATAAAAATGAATTGCTGTTCGTTAGTCTCGCTAAAACTCGAGAACCGCTGGACCGATTTGACTAATTTTGGTCTTGAATTATTTGTGGAAGTCCAGGAGAGGTTTAAAAGGTATGTAAATATGAAAATGCTCGGAATTAAATAAAATTAACAATTTTGTTTTTCCTTTGATGTGTCCCCCGTCGGACGGATTCCTTTTGTTTGTTTTAAGTTTATTTTATACAAAAGTTTAGGTCTTTTATTTATCGACTGAGGCACTACGAAGTCTGCCGGGTCAGCTAGTTTTAAATAAATAAAAAATGCTGTTGTTATTTTCAGCCCAAATCTGCTAACATACTAATACAAGTCTTTTCATCAAAATCGATTCTGTGAAGCACTGCTCTTGCTAGGGTTAATGTTAGCAACGTCGTCAGGTTTGAGGCCCTACCTCACCTACTAGGATACTTACTAGACCCTCGAGGATAGTAGAATAGATAGGAAAAATAAATCAAAATCGCTTCCATTGTTTTTACGTAGTGCTCGAATAAAAATAAAAAATTAAATAAAATCTGTGCAATTTTGGATAAGGCATCTAATACCGAAAATTGATGCCAAATTAATAATTAAAAATACAATAACACTTTTAGAACAATTCGGATGTTTAAATGCCTGTATATGCTCTGGCTCCGGGTTTCTTGGACCCATTAAGCCGCCCTTTTCTGCTATCGAAAGAATAGAAATAAGAATAGGGAGCTTCAAAGGTCAAACACCCGATAGACTGTCTCCTTCACACTCATAAGCTAGAACGCGCGAGAGAGAGATGGGCAGACTTGTCATGATGCACATTATTGCACATGCAGTGCGACGTCACGCCACGCGCTTATTCAGAAACACTACACAAGCGAAATGTGTAAATGTGTTGATCGCGAGCTACATGGTAGGAGGAATGGGGGTGTTAGGTTTTATTTACGTTACGGAATTTCTTGATTCGGTCGCCGCGCTCAAAGCCCGCGATAAAAGCTATGCAATAGCTTAAAAGAAATATAGCAATACTATAATTACGAACAAACAGCGGCTATAGTAATTAAAATGTAGCAATTATTCGAATGTAATCCTACAAAACGTCTCCACGAATTTCCGTGTTAATAAAACACGCGAGCTCATACTTCTGACCGAATAACATTTCCAAAGGTTAAGTTTAAACATCGCAACATTACGAATGTTCAGTTATAAACTCATAACGTATTGCTCGATTTTATGACTCTATTAATTTCGGTGTTGAATAACACGGATATTTCCTATGTTTGATTACATTTATTAATGTATTGGCGCCAAAATGAGAAAACTCAATGAGCGATCATAATATAAAAATGACAGATTCCAAATTCAAATGTAATATTTTGTTTATTTTTTTAATTGTAACAGTATTTATGGCCAGACTAAGTATATTTATCATCAGTGCGTAACTGATTGAAATAATCTCGCTATTATCAACAAAAAATTCTGCATCAATTTTTATTCTTCCCTTGGGATACTAAAACCTATTTGGGGAAGCAATAACATTAATTAATCAAGATACTAGAACTTGAATGTTTTACATATATATACACGTACCTTTTTATTCTTATTTACTATTTTATATCATTTTAATATTATGTTTTTTTTTGAAACGTAATAAATCTTACATTGGCGTCGCAAGTGAATTAGCTACAATAATTTTATTTGCTTTATCATCTCTTAGATAGCTATAAACTTCCTGTGTAGTTATGCGATCCTAGTATTTATCGATGTATTATCGATACTTTTAACGAGGATACGCATTCGATAGATGATTTAAGAAATAAAAGAAATAAATACATACAACATAATAATATGTATTTACTTAAAGTGAGAAAAAATACCTAAATGATCGAATACAATCAAGTAGCTAATTTTAGAAAAGTTGAATAGGTACCTCTACTTAAAGAAGGTTATGAAGATTATCAAAATTTTCTAACACAATTCTAACCGTCACTGTAAAAAAATCAATTAATCACCTAGTCCTTTTATCCGCCCCCGTGTAGGCTAGCTCCAACAGCCAGAGACGGCTGCAAACATGAATTACGTCACATTTATACCAGGAATGCATAGCTCAACAGGAACTACAAATTTTATCGCCATCTATGAGCGTTGAGGACCGAACGCACTGTCAAACGTATACTAAAATTAGGGATAGGTGGCTCTTGTGGTATTGCGAAAAAAAAAACCTTAGTTTTGCATTTGAGTCCTAATTGTTGAAAGGTTTTTCGATACTCGATCAATGCAAAGATAAAATTTGGATAAAATTTAATTCCCAATTAACCAAATTGATTTATGTCGAATGTATTAAATAAATGTAAACATTTTGAATGTTTTTCCTTTGCTGTCCTGTTCCCGAAGCAGGAAATGATAACGTACATCATTAAAGAGAAACTTCTAAGAGACCATGATTTATAATCATAAGATAGGTAGGTACCTATTGAATATAATTTGAGAAGGTTTTCCTTCTCAAAAGTAGCTCGTGGCCTAGTGCTTAATTTGAAATCGCACTGTTTTTGCCGCCAAATTTTGATGTGAAGTAAACATGAAAATTAATTCCGGCTTCATTCTTTCTCATGCTTCAATGGCTCTACTGACACTCATGACAAATTACGTCTGACAACCGCTAACATTTCCAATAATTAGTAATCCTACTGTAAATGTAACCTATATAATTATTTAAGTAATTGGGCATGAACAAAAATGTTACGATATTTTTATAAAAGTCAAAGATGTGTGTGTGATTCATTAATTAATTATGTTCAATATAATTAATTATTTACATGCTTTATTATTATTATCAATCAGACACGACCTAAAAAACGAAACATCGCAGAAGTACATGAACATACTAGGGTAACATAAATGCGAAAAGATAAGATTCATTATATCTAGACTGCCATCTAGTTAAGACAATTTCATAGTGTTATTACATCAGATAATTTATAAAACGTCTTGGTAATATGTCTAGGACTTTATTAGATTCGCTTCATTTAGTCTTCACGTAGGTAGCTGTCCTCAATAATCAAGTATTTACTAATTTTTTTAGCTTTTAAACTGATACCTATAGATCATTAATACACTGAATAAGACTACTAAAAATAGCGGATAAATTTATAAGGAAAAAAATTGTTTCAATCAAATATTTCTCGTTAAGCCACACAATAAAATTGAAAGTATTGATTTAATACATAAAATATTTTAAGGGTCATTTTTGTTTAAGTTATCTAAACAACATATGGTAGCCTAGTACTTCTTAGCTGTACTGAACACGACCTCTTTGGTTTTATGTTGTCCTAGTAGATTCATTTACTTGTCTTAGGATATTTTTTGGACTTTCGGAAACGCAGAAATTAATTTATAAATAAAATGTGATAAAATAAAAAATTATCATTGAGAAATTTTTCAATTATTATTTCAAAATATTTTTTTATTTCGCTACCAAAATGCAGTAAAATAATATAGTCTAATTAACAACTTTTAAAAACAAACTTGAACTTTGAAAAACCTCCGTCGTCGCCCTTGGGGGCTTGTCGCGTCTCGAAAGAGAAACATCGAAACAGTGAAATCACGTACCAGGCGAACATAGCTCTAGAGGAGCTCCATGAACTTATCACACTAGGACGCCACCTATCTTCGTCACACACTGTAGTAGATTGATAATAAGGCGCTCATAAACTGCAAGATGCAAGGTTAAAATGTGTACGATGCTTATATGCCTGTTTCAAGAAAACTTTCAACCGGTTATAGTCGCCTGGTAGAAATGTGACGTATTCCATATTTTCCAAGCATATTTTTTTTCCAAAAGGCCTTGTCTTTCCGTCTCTTCCTAGGTCATACCTGAGATAGTGGTGGAATCAGCATTTCTTATTTTATTTCTCACTTCGCTCTGTTTTCGACATTATCGTCAATAACATAGATAAGCTTACTCTTCGTCCCATTTTATCCAAAAGCTTAAATTCTAAATAACAAAAAAGAATTGATACGTCTTGTATGGCATGATAAGATAATAAAAATGGGTTCGCTAAAGATAATTAAGTGAGTATAGAAGAGCATACACCAGCGATATTAAATTTTTATCTGTCAGTGCTATTTTAATAATTTTTATTGAAAAATATGGAAATTTCTTTAATACGGTTAGAAGTTACTTAGCAAATAATATTATTAATGCAAAATTAACCCTGTCGTTATGTTTATTTTTGGCCGAACCAGTGAGACCCGATTTAGACGAATTTCCATGTCCTGAGAAAGAATGTAAGTAATTGACTTCATCCCACTGCTGAGGTTTCCACCCGTGGTTTTTGATACGTAGGCCACTCAGGAAAAGCTGGGGTGGAAAGCTAGTTTTGAAATACGTTGAAAATATTTCAATTTCTTACTTTCATATTTTCGCATTCCCTAAAAATCCTTTGGATCGTGTACGACACGAGACGTCAAACAAGGGAAACAGTCTACCAGGATCGCATAAGTGGTAATGACGAACCCGTGCAAATTCTATTAGGCCGCCATCTAGTTTTGAGTAATAGTTTAAAAAATACAAATTACATATTTGATACTTCCATAGCACCACATAGCTTGAACAATGATGGACATCGACTTTATAAAAATATTCATTAAGCATTCATTCATTTGTTTTAATTATTCCCTTTATAAACAATAACAGAGAGACCGCACGCTCGCTGTGAGCGGACGCCATATTTGTCAACCAGATGGCAGTTTGACGATTCACAGTTCCCAGTGACTTCCTTAAATTCATAAACTCCTGGTATGATATTTTTCAGTTTACATGTTGATGTTTAAGACGCAAGAGACACGGACGGACAGACGCGCTATTTCTTCTAATTTTATTTTCCACGTGCATTGCAATTATTGTAAAAATGGCGTAACCGGACATAATTGATAATCATATTATCTACCCCGTATGGGGCGACTGGCAGCAGTGGCAGCTACTAATATTTCACCATAATTAAAACAAATAAGCTCTTTTGTTTTTTTCTTGCTTCTTCTAATATTCTACGTCTAAAATCAGTGAATTCTAAAAATGATTCATTTATAATTTTTAGAATTAGATTTGTTACGGTAAAAGTAGATAATGCGGTAAATGTAACACATTTTCCGGTAAATGTGCACATTTTCTCGTTTGGGTAATGTGAATTCAATACTAACATTTACAATTTTACAATTTCAAAGAAGAGAAATGTAGATACATGGAATTCACAATGACCATGTCGTTTTGGTAAATGTGAGCATACACAATACGAAATCGTCACGCCGATGAATAGTGCGCATGCGCGGTATGCGAACCACTCTGTTTCGGTTACTTCAGTGGGCGCTGCTATTTCACGGTACACATTTCGTGGAAGTGCTCTATCTATAATGTTAATATTATGTTTATGTACCGTATAGTAACTACATTGCAAATTAATGCCATAGTACTGAAGATTTCTGGATATAATTTAAGATAATTAGAGAAATAAGACTCAGGTAAGTTGAAATTATCATACTTATAGATTTGAAATTATAATTTTACTACAAAAAAATATATGTTTTTAGTTGGAATTTTTCGAAAAACAATGGAACAAAAAGAAAAATTTAAAAATCAACTAGAACTGATTGTATCACAAAAAAACAAAAATAATACTTATTTAAACCAACATCAGTATGAAATAATATTATTGGAAGTAAAGGCAGCAAAATTAAAAGAAAAGAATAAAAGTGATGTAGATTACCGCCGGCTGAAAAGATACGATATAATAGTGGTAGGGAAGGAAGAAAAATTAATAAGTCCATTAAAAGAAGGGGATAGCATAAAATATTTTGCAACAATTGAAGAAACTTATGGAATTATACACGACGCTCATTTGGCAACTGGCCATGGTGGCCGAAACAGATTAGTGAAAGAAATTAATAACAAATACAAAAACATTACTACTGAAGCAGTTATGTTGTATTTATCTTTATGTGAAGCATGTCAAAAAAAGGGCAAGAAAAAAGGAATTGTGATAAAACCAACGACGACGTGAAATGAATTGTAGGTATCAAGTGGATCTTATAGATTTACAGACCCCACCCAGATAATGAATTTAAATGTATTTCAAATTATCAAGATCATTTAACCAAATTTGTTGTACTGCGCTCACTAAAAACAAAAACTGCGTCAGAAGTAGTAAAACAACTTATGGACATTTTCACTCTTTTGGGAGCCCCGTCGTCCAATGTGATAAATGGTAGGGAGTTTGCAAATAAAATTATCCAAGAATTAGCAAATATGTGGGATGGTGTGAAAATAATACACGGGAAGCCTCGCCATTCCCAAAGTAAGGCAGCGAGCGAATGAAGATGTTCAAGATATCCTTACAACCTGGCTTATCACTAACCAAACAACCAAGTGGTTTAAAATATGTTCAACTGATGAAAAATAGAGCTTTTCATGAGGGTATAAAGCAAACTCCGTATGAAGCTTTATTCGGAACAAGAATGAAATTGGGTTTGAAAACATCAAATTTAATTATGGAATCTGTTGAACAGCTGAAAACAGAAGAAGAGTTAAAACAATTACTAGAAGGAGTACACACAGCTAATTCAGCACATAGCAAAGCGCAGAAAACGATGAATTTTCCATTGAAACGTTAGACATAATTTTGGATGTAGTTTACTATGCAACCAAATCTATCTATCTATATATATAAAAATGAATTGCTGTTCGTTAGTCTCGCTAAAACTCGAGAACGGCTGGACCGATTTGGCTAATTTTGGTCTTGAATTATTTGTGGAAGTCCAGAGAAGGTTTAAAAGGTAGATAAATATGAAAATGCTCAGAATTAAATAAAAATAACAATTTTGTTTTTCCTTTGATGTGTTCCCCGTCGGACGATTCCTTTTGTTTGTTTTAAGTTTATTTTATACAAAAGCTATGTATTTTATTTATCTATTGAAACACTACGATGTCTGCTGGGTCAGCTAGTTGAAGATGAAGATGGAAGTTTTGAGTTAAATTCTGTTTTAAACGAGAAGACAATTTTAATTGATAATGCTCGAAAGAAAGCTAGGGAAAATTTAGAAAATCAAGCTATCAAAATGTGTAATCTTTCGAAAGAAAAATTTCCTGCTGCTGTGATTGGTGACAATGTTAGAGTTTTCATTCCAGACGTTGATCGTGGTAAAACGGATCGTTTTTTCTAGAGATGACGATAAAAAATTATATAAATTAGGAACTAAACAGTTTTACAACAATCTTATTCTAGGCATGAATTCGCGATTTGCGAAAAAAAGTTTATATCATACGAAGATCTTCCTCAAGATGTTGAGAAATCGGTCAGAGAAATTATAGGAATGCAGTCCCTTAATGGTGGATAAGGTTTTAAAAGATGCATCTGTAAAGAAACATGCTCCTCAAAAAAATGCAGTTGTATTAATGCTGGAATATTACGTAATTCCAAGTGCCACAATAGCAATTCTTGCTCAAATAAATAAAACTTTTTTCATTATGAAATTTCTATATTATGTTCCTTTATAGTTTTATAAAAATTAACTGTTAGGTATATTAAAGAAAAAAAAAACGTGTGGCACTCGGGAACTGCCGCGGTAAAACTATTGCATAGCATTTTTTATCAACTTATGCAATTATAATTAAACAATGATAATTTAATATTAAAACAATAATAAAACAAGACCACGCTATATTAAACATTAATAAAAGCAAAACATTAACTGTCCCCTTCACACTCATAAGCTAGACCGCGCGAGAGAGAGATGGGCAGACTTTTCGTGATGCGCATGCAGTGTGACGTTACGCCACGCGTTTATTCACAAACACTACACAAGCGCAACGTGTGAATGTGTTGAACGCGAGCTACATGGTAGGCGGAGTGAGTGGTGTTAGGTTTTTTTCGTTACGGAATTTCATGATTCGGTTGCCGCGCTCAAGGCCCGCGATAAAAGCTATACAATAGCTTAAAAACTAGGACGAAAAAAAAATGTTCTGTTTGTCATTGCAACAACATTTTTAATTTATTTGTATTCCAACTTTTCTTAAAACATTAAGAGTGTATGTACATTTACCAAAACGTGAAGGCAAGAGTACACATTTTCCGGGAAATGTACATAAACATTATATTCAGTATATAACTTTTTGGCAAATGTGTACATTTACCGGTAAAAGTGTACTTTTCCCAAGAGTGTACATTTACCGTAACAGATTAGTTAATGGATCGATCCCATTGGTGCCCCGGTAAATCCAGTTAAGTACCTGTGGAAGGAAGCGCATTCTTCGTATGCATGACAAAATGGTTCGTCTGAAGGCGAGAAATTAAGGTGGCGCCACCGTAACAACTGTTGTAATTTAAAATGATAAAGAGCTAAATAAGACTAAATTGATTTAATAGATACTATAATTATTGGGCATGAAATAAGATAAAATAAAGGCTTATTTAATCTTATTTAAATAATATTTAAATAATTAAAATAAATCAACGCCATATTCATATAATAAGGGTGGGTTTGGCATCATTATCAATTTAAACTTGAACGAAATACGCTTCGGAGCGGATAGGTTATCAGGCGCACATAAGAACGCAAGAGATTATTTGATTCCATAGAAAACTTTTACTCGTGTACTTATATATTTTGTGAAAGATTAAGTACCTATTGTTTAAATCCACTTAGAAATACTAAATTATGCAACCTTCGTAAGTTTCATCCATATTGTTTAAATTATATCTTTTGTCTAATTGACAACAGCTGAGTAGGAATAACCAGTCACCGAGGAATTATAAAGGCTTGATATTAGCGCGATCTATAGCGCTATTGCTGAAACAGCCTCTATTGTAGTTTGGCTATTCACAGATAGATGCCGTTAGTGACTCGGAATATTAACAAACATGTTCTCTTCACCCGCTTTCTTTTAAACATTTTTATTGTCAAAGAATAATAAAATTTGCTCATAAATGTGACCAAAAGTATTGGTTTCTCTATATTAAGCACGCAGTTACTTTAGGTAGGTTGTATCTTAATATTTCTAACATCATAAATATGCGAGGGTAAGTTACGCTTTCACACACGTAACAAGTAACTACCCAACAGATCATGGAAGTTTTGCATAAATTTTAGGGACAGAAAAAGGTTTTTTTATCTACAAAAAAGTACTACTATTGCTATTGTACATTAAGCGAGCGAGCAAAGCCGCCTGTAAAAACTACTTATTATTTAATAGCGTTAATTTAGATAATGAAGCAGTACATAATAACAACACCAATGAAGAAAAATAAATATCATTACGTTTTTTTATTACGTCAAGGAAAAGACGTCATGTTTGGAATCAAATGTACCAGGATAGCATAAGCCCCAAGAGGAGCACAACAATTCACAAAATGACAGCAACGCATTCCTTACAAAATAATACGCCATCTATAGGCCAGAGTCGTGACAACTGAAGCGGGAAACAATAAAATTCTGCTAGTTTAGCATTTTATTATTTATTTTATATTGCCATTACGGCAGCATTAATTAAATTACTATAATTAAACAAAAGTGATTGTGTTCATTTTAAAATGCGTTTCATTACTTTTGGACCACGTTTTGGGTCAAATGACGTATTTCGTTGAGATCTTTGTGCGTACCTACGTGACTTGAGGCAGCGATGCGAAAGTTCAATAATCCCGCGCTGGGACCTACTAAATGGGTTCTTTGCTAACAAGCAAATTTTATAGAAAACATAATAATATCTTATGTAAATTTTTACTCGTTTTTTTTTATTGCTTAGATAGGTGGACGTGCTCACAGCCCACCTGGTGTTAAGTGGTTCCTGGAGCCTATAGACATCTATAACGTAAATGCGCCACTCACCTTGAGATATAAGTTCTAAGGTCTCAGTATAGTTACAACGGCTGCCCCACCCTTCAAACCGAAACGCATTACTACTTCACGGCAGAAATAGGCAGGGTGGTGGTACCTACCCGTGCGGACTCACAAGAGGTCCTACCACCAGTTGTAATTGTTCATAATTGTCTTCGTAACAGGAATTTTGCAGTCCGCACGGGTAGGTACTACCGCCCTGCCCATTTCTGCCGTGAAACAGTAGTGCGTTTCGGTTTGAAGGGGGGCGGCTGTTCTACTGTAAAAACTGAGACCTTAGAACTCATGTCTCAAGGTTAACGTTGCAGATTTCTATGGACTCCGGTAACCACTTAGCATCAGATGGGTCGTAAGGTCGTCCACCCAACGAAGCAAAAAAAAATCAAGCGGAGCACGTACAAACTATTGAAGAGAAAAAATTGACACGAAACCTTCTACATTATTTTTTTATATTAGATTTTTTTTTATAGATTGTCAGGTTTATTGTAAAATCAGAACTTTTTTTGGTGTAGTTTTTTCGATTCATCAAGTTGAAACAAATAAAACAAATCCATTAATCAACGAACAGTAAAAAAAAGTTTTCGAGCTTCAAAAACAACAAACAGGCAACGTAGGCACGACATCGATTTTGTTTAAAAATTACCAGGATCGCATAACTAGACAGTGGTGTACTTTATTAAGTACATGTTCGATCAATGCCATCTAGGGATGGGCATTTCACTTGCCCTACCATTCGCTTGTTGTGTAACTAGCAGATAGAGGTCGCTAGATGCACAGTCGAATTAAAAGGAGACGCTTTTATAATTTACGAGTCGTGCAATGAAGTTCTAAACATTATAAAAAATATGTTTTTTGATTGATAAATGCGTGGCTTTCAATTATGTCATCATTTGAGCCCACTGAGTTTCTCGCCGGATCTTCTCAGTGGGTCACGTTTCCGATCCGGTGGTAGATTCTGTGAAGCATGGCTCTTGCTAGGGTTCGTGTTAGCAACGTCGTCAGGTTTGAGCCCCGTGAGCTTACCTACTAATTTAGCCTCTCAAGGCTCTCGGCTTAGGTAGGAAGAAAAAAAATATATTATTATCATCATTTGACAATGAGTTGACAATACCGGAGACTGTGTTGTGGTCTATATAAATCTATAATCTGTTCCTTTAAGTATCGTTAAAAGCGAATAAAGAATTCTCTGGGGAAACTATTATAGCTTTCTCTGAGTTCACTACAGTCACAAACCGGCGTTTACTTGTGACTTTTAAGACCACATTAATATCTTATTATTTTTGGCGCGAAGACATAGTTTTTTTCAATTTGAAGAGTGGAGCAGTTTTTATACAATGGATGCTTCAAGTTTTGTCAAGGTTGACGGCATTGTGATATCTGTTAGTTCCTATCATAGACCTTTCCTATACCTTTTCTACTGGTGGTAGGACCTCTTGTGAGTCCGTACGGGCGGGTACCACCACCCTGCCTATTTCTGCCGTGAAGCAGTAATGCGTTTCGGTTTGAAGGGTGGGGCAGCCGTTGTAACTATACTTGAGATCTTCGAACTTATATCTCAAGGTGGGTGGCGCATATACGTTGTGGATGTCTATGGGCTCCAGTAACCAATTAACACCAGGTGGGCCGTGAGCTCGTCCACCCATCTTATCAATAAAAAAAAACCCTTATGGTGCCAGTCCAGATACGTCGAGATTCGAGATTCTTATGAAAGATAGAAAACTACGGTTCATATACTAAAAAGAAAGAAAATGACATGTGATGAACTCTTCAGAAAAAAATAAAACTACTCAGACTTTTCGAAGCCATGTCCAGCCCTTATACAAACTTCTGCTATTTCGTTGATGATAGACGACTAATTGTGTTTTTTTTACACAATCAAGTCTCAATAACCGTACAATTGCAATTTTAGTAATGTACGGCTAGCGGCCATTAATAAAACTCTATTCAAAATGCTAGTACTGTAAAGTATTTCTCATGTAAATCCGATCATAAAAACATCAAATTTTTTACATCAGATAAGATTTTATATATCAGATTATCACTTAGATCTGTAAGAATAAGAGGTAATGGATAGTAATAACAGTGTCAGAAGCTAAAAATTACAATTATTATTGCTACATTCAAATAATAATTACATCAACAAATATAATGTTAATGTGTAATATAATTTTTCGTTATTTATGTCGTACACAAAACGATTTCTTTGCAACTATGTTTGTTAATGTCTTATCGTTTTGTTACCCGATAGACAAACGGTCAACTAGATGACCATGGACACCAAAAAGAGTGTCGCTGTTAAACTAAGCCGAGGTTCCAGTAATAGAATAACCTCTGGGTTGCCGATTAGTCAAGTGTAAATGCCTTATCTAAAGGGCGATACAACTATGCAAGCAATCTATTCACAATCCATCTAGAAAAACGACTATGTCTGACGCGAAATAAGTAATGAAGAACATTGAGCTAGAGTGACGACGCACGAGCTATCTTTGGTTTAATATTAATACGGTTACTCAAAACAATCTGTGGATAGGTCTTCAACCGCGGATAGGGAACCATTTGTACTAGGCGCCCAGAGTTACGAAGAGCTCTCAGCGAACAGTTAGCAGCCCCATCTGTGTTTATACTGTGGAATTAAAGAGCAGAAAGTTTTCTGGAATCTCTGGATGGAGTTATAAGATTAGGTCGGGATTAACTGGGAACAGCCAGATCTCGGTTTTTCCCTACTAGGATCACATAAGCTTGATATGTAATTTTCAGAAT
The DNA here is from genome assembly GCF_003987935.1 of Bombyx mandarina. Next base: position 2,302,181 of record NW_021011479.1, read on the forward strand.
TTAAAGCACCGTATGTTTGAAGACGAAGGATACAGTAAAATAAACTACTTTTTAAAATGAATTTCTGTTTTCAAAACCTTGTTCAATAATAGTATTTGAGAAGTATGTATGTACTTGATTTTAATTAATAATAAATCAATTTGATCAATCACAAATTTAGGTAAATAAAAAGGAAGAAAAATGACTTATAAAAAGGAAAAAGAAAATCCAATATAATCCAACAAACGTTCTAGAAAGATTCGGAACTGACAATACTAGGACCACATGGCTTAAGAAGAGTATTATTAAATCCAGTTTATTACTTCGCCAAACCAGTCTACGTTTTACCCATTCATTCGCTATCTTGTATTCTACTTCCTCACTTTTAACTTTAATTGTATTATAAGGTTCAGTCTGCATTGATTTCGGAAGACATTTTACCAGGACTTCATATATTCGTAAGAGGTTAGTACAGAATTAATACATCTATGGTGCCTGGATTTTCACCAGTAGATGGCGCTACATGCTGCTTATTATTTTGTTGTATTTTTCAATATTTCCGATGAAACTAATAAATAAAAAATTCACATTGTCTTAAATTACCACTATATCAAATTAAAAGATAAGTTCTGTTACTGCTCAGAGGAAAATAAAAAAGGAATGTGTTCGCGTTATAAAACATTTATTTTAATCACAGAAGATCATTATAATCAACATTCGTCTAAATTTTATGTACGTAATTAATTATTTAACAATAAGTTTAAATAAAAACAACGTATAAACTAAAAATTAATTTCGTCTAATCTCGGACATAAGTACAAATGTATTTTCAAACTAATAAATTAAAATAAACTTAGTGACTCACAATAATTTAACAGTAATTAATAATATTTTACTTAAAAAGTAGGAACATCGATTTCTTTTGAAACTTTCGGCGGGCATTGGCGTGGTCGTACATGTTTATTTTCCTGAAAAGAGAGAATAAATTTGTTCGAAAATTAAACAAAAACGGTTGACTAGTACTTGCTAATAGATGGCGCTGTATATCATTTAGGTATTTGGTTGTAACATTTTGAAAGTCATACGAAGTAATATCATTGAAGAATCATTATCAAAGATAGATAGTGCTAATCAAAAAAAATTAAACTTTCAAGAATATTTTGTCAAATTATCTCGTTGACTGAATATGTCGAGAGGTAAAAGGCTAAAATTTGGTTTAATACGCGACATTTAGGTATCTGTGTAATTAAAGGGCCTTTTTTATTAAGATCAACAATTGAATGTTTTTTATTGAATTACAATTTAGTTGACTCCGTACAATTTCTTTCAAATAGCTGAAGAAGTTTTTTTGTTATGCTATTTTCTCCAAACTCCATACAGCACTCCAGTGAAGTTGTAAAAAGGTCGCTTAAACCAAATACCCTTTCACGGCTCGATATGTTAATTTGCGTTTTTTTAGTCGCTCTTTTCGTTTCAATGAGTTTCAAATTAAAATGGCGATAAAGAGTTTTTACTTAAAATAGCTAGGTTGTATATTTCACGGATAGATGGCGCTATCATCAAATTAAAAGTACCTTTTCTACTTGCTTGGCTTGACTGGGTAAATGAAGGTGGAGCCGGTATCCTTGCCGTAAATGTTTTTAGCCACGCACGTGTAGTTGCCCATGTCGGACCACTTGAGGCCGCTGATGTACAGGTCCCCGGACGGCAGCACCTGATTGAGAAGAAAATATAGTCCCATCAATTTTCGCGTAAATAGAAAGCAAATCACCTCAATATTAAACAGAAACCTCCAGAAATCTTTAAACGATGTTAATTATCGGGAATCGAGCCCATGCTCAACTCGAAGTCAGGGCTAAAATCCACTGAGTCAACAAGTCGATCAAAAGCAACATAAGCTATTCAACAAAATGCGCGGGAAGCACTAAAAAACATGGCGTCTCACATTGCTTTACGTAAATGAATTTCCGCGAATCTAATTACACTTTATCGCATGAATCCGAAACTTTAATGTGAGCCACAATACAATTACACCGATAATTCACTCCAGGTAATTAATCAACAAGAAATTTTCACGGAAGCGTTAATAAGCTTTTTTTTTCCTACGTAAGTTGATAGCCCTGAGAGGCTATTTCAGCGTAACCTTAACTAGTAGGTGAGCTCACGGGGCTCAAACCTGACGACGTTGCTAACACGAACCCTAGCAAGAGCCGTGCTTCACAGAATCTACCACCGGATCAGGAACGCGAACCACTGAGAAGATCCGGCGAGAAACTCAGTGGGCTGTGTCTGTGGGTTAATTTACTCGTCGAGCCCTTCGTCGTAAGCGACGGTTTCGGCGAGAACGATGATCGGTACCTAAAAGCACATTCTGTCCGCAGGATCGGGAATGTAGTTACCGGCGAAGTGGCGGCACGTTAATAAGCAATTAATACGAGCTGCATCCAGAACAATTTATTCATTCGCGAAGCAGCTACTCTTGAGTTGTTAGGTCTCCCTTGGAGGCGCTCGGGTAGCTGTTAGCAAATCCCACCCCTCCTGGCTGAGCCCTTGCTCGCCCACCTGTCCTTGTGAAACTGGAAAGGCTTCAGGGCCACCAGTACACTCAATCATAAAAAAAAGTACAATTTATATCGTCATTCAACGCTTACTCTTATCCTGCCAAAGGTCTCGTAGACCAGGTTGTTGTCGCCATATTGCCAGTACACCTGGGTCTTGGCGTAGCTGAACACCCTGCAGGGAAGCAGCAGGTCGGTCCCGATGTTCTGGAAGACCGCGCTGTAGTGCAGAGTGATTGTGGGCTTGATGGGCTTGAAGAGAAGCTTCTCCAAGCTTAATAAGTCCTCCTCGTCACCTGAAGAGGCCGAGACTGGTTAGGCAAGTAACGTCGAAGGATCTAGAAACTCAACCGCATAATATTACGATACATTATACGATATACGATACATTATAATGTATTAACTTTAGTTTTGATTTTAAATTGAATAAGATTTAATACAACGATTCATTTTGTTATGTTTTATTGCAAACCTACGTACCAAAAAAATGCTATATATTGTCTTATCGTCAAGGCAGTCACTAATCCATACTAATATATAAATCTACAGTGGTTTTTACGGATGTTCCGTTATAACTACCGAACCGTGCATCCGATTGACTTGAAACTTGGTATCCATATAGAAAATACATGTACTTAATGGATAGGCTAATATTTATATGAGTGTTGGACTCCCTACACCAGATGCGGGGACGTTAATTATGAGAATCTTTGTGGGGGTGAGAAATAATAATGTTAATTTTAAATGCCCGGCGAAGCGGACGGGTACAGCTAGTTATACAATAATAATGTAAGGAAATACATTGAATTGCGTTCTAGTAAAATCTACCGGCAAATCAAAAAAAATTCAAAAAAACCTCGATTTATATTATAACATATATAGTGCTAAGACGTCTTGTGAGTACTCACGGGTAGGTACCACCACTCTGCCTATTTCTGCCGTGAAGCAGTAATGCGTTTCGGCTTGAAAGGCGGAGCAGCCATAGTTAAAAGTGAGACCTTGGCACTCATGCCTCAAGGTGGGTGGAGCATTTACTATGTAGATATCTATGGGCTCCAGTAACCACTTAACACCAGGTGGGCTGTGAGCTCGTCCACCCATCTCAGCAATAAAAAAAAAAAAGATTCCCTCGTGTGCTCCCGTGAGCTCTACTCACCGTCAGTGTACACAGTGGTGGTGGCGCTGTCTCGCTTGAACCCCGCGCTGGCCGCGCAGGTATACCGGTCGCCATCAGTGGGAGCGACCACGACCAGCTTGCTGACGATCTTGGCGAAGCTCTCCGGGTCGGTCAGGATGACTTCGTTAGTTGCCTCTTCGTACTAAACAAAAAATAAATCGATCAGTACCTTCACGCTGTATTTTTTCCTCAACGCCACGATGCAATCCTGGAGAAGGATCTAGAAAATTATTTTCCAAATATCTTCCAAGTTCTTTTTTAATACCTACGCTTTTATCAGCTTCAGACTTTATCAGTATGACAGCTTTATCAGTATGTATGGAAATTTGTTGTAATAGAATCTTTGAACATGATTTTGACCCCCTTCAAAACGTTGGATTAACTCGAAATTTGGCGTACTTATTAAGGACCGATGACAATTCAGTAGCATTGAATTCAAAGCACCCCCACGCTTTTTTTACCATTATATTATTATTATTATTATTATATACCTTGAGATGCCACCAGCAGCCAAATTTTTTTTTTATTGCTTGGTTGGATAGACAAGCTCACAGCCCACCTGGTGTTAAGTGGTTACTGGAGCCCATAGACATCTACAACGTAAATGCGTCACCTACCTTGAGATATAAGTTCTAGGGTCTCAAGTTTGGTTACAACGGCCAAATGGTGCCACACTGCTCTATAGTTATTAGGATCACATAAGTTTACAGAGTTCCAAATCTTATGAAAATATGGGCTTAGCCAATAACTTACTTCCTCTATCGGTTCCCCGTTCTTCAGCCATTCGACGATCGGCGCTGGTTTCCCTATGATCAGACATTCCAGCTCTAATTGCGAGCCAGTGGTATGATGCACGGTGTCGGGAGGCGCCTGCGATATATGCGCGAAGTTCTTCAGAACCCTACGCTTGGGAACGGAAGGCGCTGTGGAAAACATTATTATTACTGGTCACATTATTACTGGTGGTAGGACCTCTTGTGAGTCCGCGCGGGTGGGTACCACCACCCTGCCTATTTCTGCGGTGAAGCAGTAATGCGTTTTGGTTTGAAGGGTGGGGCAGCCGTTGTAACTATACTTGAGACCTTAGAACTTATATCTCAAGGTGGGTGGCGAATTTACGTTGTAAATGTCTATGGGCTCCAGTAACCACTTAACACCAGGTGGGCTGTGAGCTCGTTCACACATCTAAGCAATAAAAAAAAAATTAAAATATGGTGAAACGGAAAACTTCGCCTAATATTATAGCTGCTTGCTTATATACAACTTGCTGATGTCTCCACTTTCAATTAGCCACGTAACAACGGCACTAAGATAACTTTGACAAATACTTTCGCAGTAATCTTTACACATACTAAAACAGTTTCCTCATTTATATCAGATACTAGCTGACCCGGCAGACTTCGTAGTGCCTCAAACGATAAATAAAAGACCTAAACTTTTGTATAAAATAAACTTAAAACAAACAAAAGGAATCCGTCCGACGGGGGACACATCAAAGGAAAAACAAAATTGTCATTTTTATTTAATTCCCAGCATTTTCATATTTATCTACCTTTTAAACCTTCTCTGGACTTCCACAAATAATTCAAGACCAAAATTAGCCAAATCGGTGCAGCCGTTCTCGAGTTTTAGCGAGACTAACGAACAGCAATTCATTTTTATATTTATAGATAGATTAATTAATGGACGATTAATATCTAATTACTGAAGGCGAAATAACAAGGTTTCGTGTTCCTAACTGATTCTAGCCGTTGATAATGGGGTCAATCAGGGGTAAGCCGAGAAGAATGTTGTCATTTTTACTACACTACAACTAAAGAGGTATTATTAATTAGATGAGGGGTTACGATCAAAGCTTGCGCGCGGTTATCACTATCTTTAAAGAAAGCCTCTGTGGGCTGTGACCGCTCGGGTAGGTACCACCGCCCTGCCTATTTCTGCCGTGAAGCAGTAATGCGTTTCGGTTTGAAGGGTGGGGCAGCCGTTGTAACTGTACTGAGACCTTAGAACTGATATTTCAAATTGGGTGGCGCATTTCGTTGTAGATGTCTATGGGTTCCAGTAAACATTTAACACCGGGTGGGCTGTGAGCTCGTCCACCCATCTAATCAATATAAAAAAAAAACTTCTTTAAAAAAATATGCATTTTCATTTGCAGCAGAAGTTATGGCTGAACTATGTACATTACATTCTCAACTTATTTAGTGTTGAGATTAGAACAGAATTGTAAAAATCTCTGTTAAAATTTAAGCAATTTTCTATATATTTAGGTATCAGTGCTTTGTGATAACATCTCAATGTAAGTATAATTATTCTTGGGTAATTCATAACGGGAATTAAATAAATACTATATTTAAAATTAGCTTTGCTAGCTAAACTTTGTTACTGGTGGTAGGACCTCTTGTGAGTCCGCGCGGGTGGGTACCACCGCCCCGCCTATTTCTGCCGTGAAGCAGTAATGCGTTTCGGTTTGAAGGGTGGGGCAGCCGTTGTAAGTATACTTGAGACCTTAGAACTTATATCTCAAGGGGGGTGGCGCATTTGCACGCGACTCGGTCCGCGTGGAATAGTTACTTTGGCATAACGCTTAATTTTACCCCCGCAGTCACCCCCAGCCCCCACTTCATTTACGTAGAAAGTGAAGATATTTTTGAATTATAGAATTTTAAGGAGCTATTTAAACCTCTATTTTGAAACATTCTCTATTGGTACTCCACTTGTATTGGTCATACCGTGATGTTATATAGCCTATAGTCTTCCTCAATAAATGGGCTATATAATACTGAAATAATTTTTCAAATCGGACCAGTAGTTCCTGAGATTAACGCGTTCAAACAAACAAACTCTTCAGCTTTATAACATTAGTATAGATTGAATATTTGGGGCATGAAAAAAATGCTATTCTGTTAGTTAAATACACACAATATATAAAATTACCTATAGCTGAAATGTATTTCCGTCTATGGCTAAGAATTTAGTAGAACAATATTAACAAAAAAAAAAACTTTTGAAAGTCAAAGCAGAAAAAAGTTAATTTTAAAGTATGATAACACTGAATATTGGTGACAAGATCAAATGGAACACAGTTTTTTTTATTTATTGTTAAATCTAAATCCGTTTTAAATTTATAATGTAATGTGACCGGCCGGCCGGGCTATTTGCAAGTCGATTCGGAGAAATTATCAGCTTCATACATAAAATATAGACATATTAAATTGTATGGAATAAAATTTTATAGAAATTCACCGATACCTACTTTTAGATTGAGTTATCTTTTTGAAAACAGAACATTTTCAACATTTTGACGCTTGGATATAAAGGCATTTATTTATAAAGGTATTAAAAAAACAATGTGTTTCATTCAAGTGATATTTTGATCTACTTAAGTGATGATATCATTGCTTCATTATCATTAAATAGAATTTTTATAGTTTAAGGTAAATAAATTGTGCCATTTCATTAATTGCATTTAAATAGGGTATTTTGTATTTTCCTTAACAGATGGCGCTAAAATAATATTTTTACAAAAACATTTTATTCTAACTTTTTACAAACACTAATAAACAGTACTGAATTATTTTCTTACTGTACGCATACGTTATACAAAAAAACACTTACCACTGGATAGGCTGTTGTCCAATTTCGTGCTATCAATAGCGCTCGCATTGAGGCCGCATTGCAGCGAAACTAGCGCCACCAACACCAATTGGGCCGACATTAAGCTGATCATTTTTCTGCTCGACGCTAGATGACACTAGTAACCTGGAACAAATTGCTTGCTATGGTTTTTGTTGTAAAAAGGACATTGAAATTCATAGCTAAATAGACAACCTTGCCGGTCTGAAGCCGTTGCTGTTGTAATACTATGTTTGATATCAAACCGCTTTATATAGAATAGATTGTGTGAGTGATGTTAACACGTAATGTTAGATTATTTTTTCATCAGACAATTTCCATGAGTCGAACGTATAAATAAAGCAGAAAATAATTCTGTTAAGGACAAGAAATAAAATATCGCTTTTACCTACCTGATCACGATTGAAAAAAAATGCTTATTTATAGTAGAGTTTTACAATTACAAAGTAACGAAATAACAATCACACGCACTAGGGCATCAGGTTATGCAAGATGTCGTCTGAGTCATAACACTGAGATTGTGCACTTGTGCAGTATTGAGTGCGTTTCCGCGACCTTGTGGGTGCATTTCGTCCCCACTCATGGGCCCTTAAGCCCCAACAAGTGACATTTCTGACCCCGCCCATTGCCACAAGTTTATTAACGGATTTCCTCATTTCTAAATTCCAAATGTATATAACTCAAATCGCTTCGTACTTATTATAACATCAGCGTATATTAATACGCTTTTATTAGCTTCAGACGTAGGTATGTATGTTAGTATGTAACGGAATCTTTGAATATGATTTTGACCCCCTTCAAAACGTCGGATTAACTCGAAATTTGGTATACTTATTAAGGACCGATGACAATACAATATTAGAAAAAACTGAAAAATAATAATTGAAAAGATTGAAATTCAACTAAAAAATGAAAAATAAATAATAGTTTAAAAAAAGTAACAAAATACACTTTTATAGAAAATCGAACTAAAAAATAGAAAATAAATTTGAATTAAAAATAGTGTAAGAAAAAATGATTTTATTGTAAAAAAAGCGTCGGTTATATTATACTGGCGTATATTATATTATATTATGATGAGATCCTAGAGTACTTGAAAGTAGCAATTGGCGAACTCAAGTGCTTATTTTCATTTAGTAGTATTGGAATTTTTCAATCTTTGATATTTTAAGTTAAATCTCATTTTATAAATGCGTCTTGGATTGTGTGATTCGCTGTGCCCATTTATTATAGTAACTGAGTAAGGTTCGTACGAAATTTTCTCGAACGAATGTGATATTATATTTAAATTCGAATTGCATTTTATTGTTGGGTTGTGTCCGGAAAAAAATAAATCGGACACGAGATGTATGCGAATTATGAAATACTTGGAATAATAGGATGACGTCATCAACGTTTCACGTCACATTAGATCCTGGCATTAAACACGATTAGATAAGAAAAAAATATCGAATGCAATAATTTGAAGATGAATCACGATTTGTAAGTTTTACTGGGATTTTTTTTATAGCATACACTTTTATTTGAAATTCACGGGAATGAAGTACAAGAATCGATTTGTTCTAACGCAGCGAACTATTTAGACAATAAAAATAATTCCGGCACATCTACCCTAGAAGCCACTTCGATCCAGACGAAATATTTTACCATAATTAATTTAGTGACATAGGAAACAAATATTAATGTATTCAAAATGGCCACCGCGAAAAAAAAAGGCGGGACGTTAAATAAATGACAGCCAATGAAGGCTCCTTAAAAAACAAACATGTTGTCTAAATTCTGTCGTCGCCATTTTGGCGTAAATTCCAGTGGTTTTTTTGTCATGATTGTTTAGATTTTTTTGTGACGATAGGACGTATTGTGAGTCCGCACGGGAACAGCACGAGAAGCTGATATTTGTCAATTTTATATTATCGTAAGCGGTTACCGCTGTCCACGGGCATCAGCAGAGCCGCAGGGACAAACGCAAGCTATGCACACGAAGACAAATGAAAAAAAAAAAAACTTATTATCGCACCTTTAGAATTAAAGTGGCCTAATCCAAAATTATTATTTTTCGGTAAACTCCAAATAATCTATTTGAAGAATTGTTTTTTTTTTAGTTTTTCGATTTTACTACTCTAAGGTATGCGCTTTATTTGAAAGAGACGGAAAGGGTACTTTGTCCTTTTCTAGTCTAAAAGAGACTTTAATTTTATAAGCTGATAGAATACATACAAGACGTTTGAAGTATAAAACTAATTTTCTTAAAAAAATTTTAGTTAACCCACTTCAATTCTCGAGATGCGTTAACTTTAATAGTGAACATTAAAATATGAAAACTATTTTTAGGTTACATTTATATTAAGAAAACACAAAAAGAAAGAAACAATCTTACGGAATTTATAGATGATAAAACAATTACAATGAATAAATCACTTACGTTAACAGATGATGTTGTATTGTCTATCTGCTGTGGTGTTTCCTTGATGCTGTCCCGATACGGAATGAGTTTGCTTAGATCAGGCTACTCTTATATAGTTAACAAGGAGCGGGAGGGTCCACGGGTGGCGGACGAACCCACCCCATTCTATTAACACCACAGGAATAGAATCAACAATTAATTTATGATCATTCTGTTTTTATTCTAAATTAACCTTTAAGTGCACCAACCTAATTTAGGAGCAAATTTTTTTTTTTATTGCTTAGATGAGTGGACGAGCTCACAGCCCACCTGGTGTTAAGTGGTTACTGGAGCCCATAGACATCTACGACGTAAATGCGCCACCCACCTTGAGATATAAGTTCTAAGATCTCAGTATAGTTACAACGGCTGCTCGACCCTTCAAACCGAAAACGCATTACTGCTTCACGGCAGAAATAGGCGGGGTGCAAACTTAAGCAAACTTCAATTCATAAAACCGTCACGTGAAATGTGATCAATCCAAAAACACATACAAAGCAAAAAAAAAAAAAAACATAATTTTAAACCGTAAAAGTTACTTTAATTATATTACCTTTACTGTATTTAATTGTTCGGTGTGTTCTAAGGCCATTTCCCTTGTTCTACTTATAGAAATAAAGGCTTCAATAAAAAGTATAGATGGGTCAATTGTTTTTTTTTGTTGTTTGCATTCGCAATATAAATTATAATGTCTACTGGAGCGAGCCTTAAGTGCATTTACTTTTTTTTGTTCCTACCTATGCTGGTAGCCTTGAGAAGCTATATCAGCGTTGCCCTAGCGTGTAGGTGAGCTCACGGGGCTCAAACCTGACGATGTGTCTAACACGAACCCTAGCAAGACGAACCGTTTTTTACTGGTGGTAGGATGTCTTGTGAGTCCGCGCGGGTAGGTACCACCACCCCGCCTATTTCTGCCGTGAAGCAGTAATGCGTTTCGATTTGAAGGGTAGGGCAACCGTTGTAACTGTACTTGAGACCTTAGCACTTATATCTCAAGGCGGACGGCGCATTTACGTTGTATGGGTTTCAGTGACCATTTAAAAACAGGTGGGCTGTGAGCTCGTCCACCTACCTAAGCAATAAAAAAAACTACGCTGTAATGGTCTCTCAAGACAATCAGCTTTGGGATTAAATTTTTTTTTACTACGATTACGAGCTTTCATTGATTTCAAATGAAATAAATAAATGTAATTAAAAAAGCTCGCTTAAATAACAGTCGAATCAAATATTGATGTTAAGCAATTTTGTTTGTTCTATTTACCCTTGTCACAATGCTAGAGCGAAATTATTTGTATTGTATCCTCTTATTGTATCCTCATCGATCTTTGATGCGTGTCAAAAATTTCAAGTTAATCTTTCTTCTTGTAGTGTCTAAAAATCACGGTCCGATTCTTTTATAGATTTTTTTTTAATGTCCGTGTGGGCAGATTAGCATTTGGCCCATCTGATGGTGAGTGGTTACCGTCGCCCATGGACCTCAGCAATGTCAGAGGCAGAGCCAAACCGCTGCCTACCGAAAGCCAAGCCTGATATAGGACCATATAATAAAAACTCATTAAAAACCCCTTTTTTGTTTTGAAGCGTGCTTTTTTGGTAACTCGTTTATTTTTTATTTATTTTTATGACGCAACGAATGCACTTTAGACGTCATGTTAAGCGAGCGGTGAGCGACCTCCATGTTTTGTACGCGTCCATTGCGGGTTCGTAAAAACTTTAAATTATTTTTGCGACTAACAGATTAGATTGCTCTGCATTTATTTATCTAGGCGTATTTAAGCATGTATGTATGTGCATGAAATCCTAGCTTTTTTTTATTATTATTACTGGAGCCCATAGACATCTACGACGTAAATGCGCCACCTACCTTGAGATATAAGTTCTAAGGTCTCAGTACCTCACCCAAGGGCGGATCCAGCTTTGGCGCCAGGAGGGGGTCACATAGTAAAATTTTCGATGCGCTCGTTCCCAAACGCTTGCCATCATACAAAGTTATTATATTATATTAAATTAATTAAATATTTAAGGTATGTAGTTACATAAAATCTGTATAGTGACAAAATATATAAATAAAATCATTAGGTTCAATTAGTGGTTCACCTAAGTCCTGGAACCAGCCCAGGGGGGGGTCATGACCTCATGACCCCCCCCCCCCCCCTGGATCCGCCGTTGACCTCACCCTTCAATCCGAAACGCATTACTGCTTCACGGCAGAAGTAGGCAGGGCGGTGGTATCTACTCGTGCGGACTCACAAGAGGTCCTACCACCAATATGTAATTACGCAAATTATAATTTTGCTATTTTGATTTTTATTACACGGTGTTATTTCTTCACCGTGGAAGTCAATCGTGAACATTTGTTAAGTACGCATTTCATTAGAAAAATCGGTACCCGCCTGCGGGATTCGAACACCGGTGCATCGCTACATACGAATGCACTGGACGTCTTATCCTTTAGGCCACGTCGACTTCAAAATATAGAGTCAGGTGTCCGCTTGTAACTTATTCTAGATTTTTTATACAGCCAGTTATAATTTAATTATCTATGTTCTATTTGACATTGACATTCGACATCTCAAGATGGCGGACGCTTGGAAATTATCAGCGTAGGTATAGGAAGTGATTTATTTTCGTAGACAGGACATCGTTAACGATGGGTTTTCACTAAAAATACTATATCCATTGTCTATCCCACGTAAATGAGGAAGGAAGTCGGGTGAGCTCACAATCGTTACTATTACGTCATATGCGTGTGATCGAACGCACGTGTGCTTATGTGCTTTCGACTTTTTCCTTATTGCTCAACTGCGACAGAAACACGATGCTTAAGCCCGCGTGGCCTCAGCAACTACACACATTGAAGAAGAGATGACGTCGTTAAAAAAAAAGACACCTGGCTGTATAGCCTACGTTTCTTTTAACTAATATTACCGCACAAAAAAAAAGCGTATTCAGTGCGTCATTTTTTTTTATTAATGGGCATTCATTAATTTTTTTTTTTTAAGATGATACAATATCTTTAGGTACATTTAAATAAAATTGGAGTGTCTGTTTGTAATATTGAAATAACCGCTTTTTACTAAATGCATAATATGATTTTAAATACGGTACGTACACCAAAATATCATTTTTTACAATTTTTGTCTGTCTGTCTGAACGGCTGGACCGATTTTGACGAGATTTTCACTGATAGGTAGCTGATGATATAAGGAGTAACTTAGGCTACTTTTTTAGACTAGCTTCGCCCCGTGGCGTCACCCGCGGTACGACAATAAACGCGGGTAACATCGCGGGACTCGGTTATCAACAACAAAATTGATAACAAAAAAAAGCGTAGCGAGGGCGAGTCGCTAGTGGATTAATAATTTAAGAAACTAATTTTAAATATTTCTTAAAGGAGGTGTTGATGTCATCAGTAGTACGAGGATAGCGGAGTGGTAGCCTTAAAAAAATTAACACTTGAAACGCCTTTAATCAATTTCGCCTTATCAAAATCATTAGTAACATTAATTATGGGTAGTTTATTATGTAATTACAATTAATTAAAACGTAATTTTCAACCGACTTCAAAGATCATTCGACTATGTATTGAATGCGTGCTACTTTAGAAATTTTTTGTGGGTACCGAGATTTTAAATGTTTTTTTTTTTTATTTGATAGCCGTTGCTTTTAAGCGGACCCATAAAAGCTTTATCGCGATCCGACCCGTAGAGCTTCGGAGTTAACTTTAATAATGCACAGCTAATTGACTTCGCTGCATTAATGCTATTCTTGTTTTATTTTTTTCAAGTCGGCTTATATATAAGTATTTTTTTGTTAATTTTTGTATAATATTTTTGTTTAACTCACTAAGTTTCTCGTCGGATCTTCTCGGTGGATCGCGATTCCGATCCGGTGGTAGATTCTGCGAAGCACTGCTCTTGCTGGGGCCAGTGTTAGTAATTCTTTCAGGTTAAGCCCCGTGAGCTTAGAATTTTGAAGTTGACCGGTTGATGTGTGTGCCGAGATAGGTAACCATTAAGAAAGCCATGCCGCGACCCAACAAGGTCAAATATTTCCCGACGAAGCCGTAATGCAACCAGGATTCGAAACATTGCGAGTGAAAGGACTGAAGAAGAACATTCACTGGTGGTAGGACCTCTTGTGAGTCCGCACAGGTAGGTACCACCGCCCCGCCTATTTCTGCCGTGAAGCAGTAATGCGTTTCGGTTCGAAGGGTGGGGCAGCCGTTGTAACTATACTTGAGACCTTAGAGCTTATATCTCAAGGTGGGTGATGCATTTACGTTGTAGATGTCTATGGGCTCCGGTAACAACTTAACACCAGGTGGGCTGTGAGCTCGTCCACTCATTAAAGCAATAAATAAAAAAAGAGCTCGCCTACCAGACAGCACAGTTGGAATAGTCCGCTACCAACGAATAGGCACGGAAAAAAATCCGGCTGTATATTGCAAGAACGACCGGTAAGTACATCTTTTTCTCACGCAATCTGCAGCGCAAGCAAAGCCGTCGAATTCCATTTAAACAAAGTTACAAGGAAATTGCGTCATCATTAGTTCTAAGGGACTGTGATGGCGCTTGAATTATTAACGATGGCAGTTAATGGCGCCAAAATAGCCTTTGTAGCTCATCCAATTCAATGTATTCTTAAAACATCTTCGTGTTCATTCGTCATTTCGGAAGTGAAGCAAAAAGGCGTCGCATTTTTAGAAATAAAAAAAATAGACCATAAACCACTGCCACAAATCACACCATCGGTTAAAGCGTTGGAATGTGTTCCTTAACTACAACAACATTAAGTTTATTTTAGCTTAAAATAATATTTCAAAACGGTTTCGAGTTTACAACAAATATTTTTTAATTTTACCACTCATTTTAAATTTGTAGCTCGTATTGGAATGTTTTAAGATTCAAATTTGGTTGATTTAAAGGTATGGCATATGAAACGATGTTGGTTTTGTTGCCACGTGTATTTTATCACGTATCGATTTGAGTGAATGAATTGTGAATTGCAAAAAAAAAACCGCATGCAAACGTAATAGTGCGTGTTTTGTAGTGTATTCTAGAAAATATACTTCTAGATCGTAATTTTACGATCACGGAATACATATGAGATCTTTTTACAAAACTTTTTTACGTTGTATGCAAATAAAAACACGCCGCCTTTAACATAGGGATGTCGGACGTTCCGAATAGTAGTATCGATATTTTTGCCAAATATCGATAACGATATCTGCATAAAGCATTTCGAAATATTGGCGCGTTTTCTAAAATGCTTTTGGCGTACTCTAGAATATTTAGCCTAATTTAGCGCATTCACGTTAATTAACCAATAGCCTATTTCTAATTTAATTATTCATTCATTTTATTTCTAATTCTAATTTATCTAAAAATATCCATTTAAAATCCAGAAACAATAAATAGATATCCGTAGGGATGTGAAGACTTCCACTGATAAAGTATCTACACGAAAATCTGCCCAATATTTTGTCCAAATTACATGTTCCACAAAAAAAATTATTACTATTTGAAGTAATGTATCATTTAGGACCGTTTATTTTGTAAGTGGTGTAAGTCCATTTTTTTTTGTATCGAGAAAATTAAAGGTTTACTATATTTGTTGATTTAAAAATACAGGCAAATCATATGAGGTCTGGCTATGCCGCCTACCTCTGTCAATTGGACTTACACCACTTTCATAATCGATGGTTATGCAATTTCATTTACCGACCGATTTTAAGTTGTACAAAACATGGGATTTTTTTGAGAAATTAAACACGGACTAGTTATATATAAAAAAATTACATTAAATTAAGCATGAATTACGTGACAGCTCATTTTTCTCAAAAATGGACTTACACCACTTTCAAAATAAACGATCCATTATAAAAAAAATTAAATATTTTATTTATTTTTAATAATGAAGTCCTTGTGGCCTAAAGAATAAGACGTCACGGTAATTTTACGCGAATAAATTACTAGGAAAGGTATGTTACTTTCTTTACCTAGTTTATACGGGTAAATGATCTCAAGTTCCGTGCTTTTAACGGGCTTTCCGGACCTCAATTTGAGACACGAGGTCTCAAAACGCCGATCCAAACTGCTTCTTCTTAGTCGCATACTTCATTGCTGAAGGTCGTGTCCCTGAAAGCCGTTCGTGGCTCTTTGTACCATCAGCTTCCATCTTCGGTTTTCGGTTTCTCTCAGGACTAGACTAGACTCTCCACCATTTGCCTGCGAAGGATTCTTGAATACTTTGGCCACATTGCAAAGAAAGACAGTGACAACGCAGAGAAATTGGTGGTCACTGGAAAGGTCGAGGGCAAGCGACCAAGAGGCAGGAACCCGACCTGTTGAACGGACCAGATTCGTGCAGCCCTTGATACCACAGAGCACGATGCTCTGCACTCAGCTGCAGATAGGAACAGATGGCGGTGCATTATAAAAAAACAAACTGTTTCAAGGCCATGACCACGACCCTCAGTAATGAGGAAACCGACGCAAGGAGGAGCAGGGCGGTCGTAACAAAGAGTCCAGTGAGTGCAGTTACCTGATCTAACCAACGGCTTGGCGGCCGGCCGGCGGGAATAAGCAAGAATCAGATCCTACCCGCGCGGGTCATTACTGGACTCATGACCCAGTAATGCAGTTTCATATTTAAACGCGAACCAGTTGGAACTGCGCTCAATTCCCAATACGAGATCCATAGAGCCGTGAAAACCAATTACCACAACACTGCGATCTATATCTTTTTTAATATCCTTCTACAATCGATTTTATATCGAATCATTCGACGTTTTCGAAAAAAGGTCAGACAGACATTAAAAAAAATCGCTTCATATTTATTCGAATACATTAATTCTGATGGAACATCTGCCTTGTATGATAGTGAGCCGATGATTTTATTATTAATAACGCACGTGGGTTCTGTATGTTGAGCTTTTTTTGTGGCTCGCCCGAGATGTAGCAGACGCGTGTGCATCACAGTGCATCTTACATTCAGGAACTAACGCATCGTTCTTAAGCCTTGTTCGGACTAGACGAGTATTTTAGTCGAGTACCGAATAATTTAGTAGCTAAATGTGTCTGAACACCAAAAATTTAGTCGAGTAGGTTAGTAAATAATTTAGTCAAGTCAATCCATTTTGTTCTATTTTTTCTGACTCACTGACTAAGCAAGTCCGAACCTGTTGATTAGTCGAGTTCATTAGTGGCACTTCTCAAAGATACCCATCTTTGCGCTGAATTTGAGAGTGTATTTTCGTTAACATAAAATTCACACAGCTTTCGGACATTCTCAAACTATCGAAGTATTCTTTGGGACCTCTTCCAATGCTAATTCCTTCAGAAGACATTTAGTAGCTCCTAGTTTATCTCTTCTATCGATCGATTTTCGTACCCATAACTTATTTTTCTTAATCACAGAAATTTCCTCATCCACCTCTTCTAAAATAGCCATTACGATTAGCTTAATCAGTTTATTTACTCTATTGCGTTGCAGCCTGTTATCTTGAAAAACACCACTTACTTGTGTACTCTACTGGACCGTAATGCGGACGATTTCTTCGATTAAAATACTCGTCTAGTCCGAACTAGGCTTAAAGCCTTGTTCAGTCTTTTAGTCGAGTACCTAATGGAATAAAGACCGAGGGGGTATAATCTCATGCGCTGGTGTGATCTAATTAAGATTACATTGGACTCCAACATCAGTATCGCTAACCACTGCGTAGAGGACAGAATATAACGGAGGGACAAAAAAATGACCCGTAAAAGTCACGACCTTCAGCACTGTGGAACACGATGCTCGGAACAAGAATAACCCTTAAAGCTGCTGTATCTGTTTACGGATATCCGGTCGAGGGGGGTAACAGACCGGATTATGTCAAACTCCGGCGCTTCCAGAGAAGAAGAGGGAGAATAATAGCCCTTATACGATACAGTTAAAATCAGAAGAGCTCGTATACTTATGTAGAACAAAAAAAAAACAACACAGCATCACACCTGGTCCTAAAACCGGGCCTCTGAACACATCTCTAAGACCATTAACATATATTCAAAAAAAATATATTATGTTAAATTATTCTTTGAGTTGCGACGAATAAAATGTTCAAGATTTGTAATTCAACCACCGAGTGTTTCCTCTCAGGCCGCTCTGAAATATTATCTGACCTTTATTCGTTTAGAATCCATGGGTGATAGTCTTTCTGGCGATTTATAGTAAAGCTACGTCATCATCAAGCTACTCTGGTCGTCTGGACATAGACGGCTCCTATTTGGCACTGATAGATAAAGGCTTTTGATCAGTTGAAGACTCTTGGCTGATGGTACATGGGAGAATTAGAATCCATACATTAAAATGGATGCGACGGCCCATTACGAGCCAGCGTGGACATCTTGGGGGCTGTCAGCCGAACTAGAGACTCTACAGGATCTTATCCGATACTGCTATAGCAAATTTCATGCGAGTGTTGTTTGAGGTAGTGGAATAAAGATGTCCCTTGCTTAGCACAGAAGAGTGCTAAGGATGGAAGTGTAAGGTGATTCGTTTGCTCAGTTACATATTCGCAAAGGACTCGTCCAGACTCGTCTCTCTTTTATATTCTCAACCCTTTTTTTTTTCTTTTTTTTTATTACTTAGGTAGGTGGATGATCTCACAGCCCACCCGGTGTTCAGTGGTGACTGGAGCCCATAGACATCTACAACGTAAATGCGCCACCCACCTTGAGATATAAGTTCTAAGGTCTCACGTATAGTTACAACGGCTGCCCCACCTTTCAAACCGAAACGCATTACTGCTCACAATACGGTCTGTTTTAGTATTAAATGTAGGTATTATTGTGTTAGAGGGTAGGTCTACAAATGAGCTAGTGATGTCTATGGACTCTTATCAACGCTTAACGCCAGGTAACTGGTAACAGGTAGGATGTCTTGTGAGTCCGCACGGGTAGGTACCGCTGCCCTGCCTATTTCTGCCGTGAAGCAGTAATGCGTTTCGGTTTGAAGGGTGGGGCAGCCGTTGTAACTATACTGAGACCTTACAACTTATATCTCAAGGTGGGTGGCGCATTTACGTTGTAGATGTCTATGGGCTCCACTTAACACCAGGTGGGCTGTGAGCTCGTCCACCCATTTAAGCAATAAAAAAAATCAATAGTACCATCCAAACCAGTTCTATTCAGTTGCGCTGCCGTGTTGTTTCCACATGATCTCGTCAATTCCCAATAATTCCTCCCCATGTGATCGATTGAGGCAACGAACATTTAATTAAATTGCCTAATAGCTTGTCGAGTGTTGATGGAACCATGTCGTGCTGTTTATTATTGTTAATATAACAAATGAGAATTAAGGTTCATAGACCGCCTGGTGTCAAGCGGATACCAGAGGTGACGGACTTAGCTGAGTGCAACGGTAACGGTGGCAGAAGATGCTCCATGATGACCTGGAGCTTGACTCAGTCAGTAGGTTGCTACAGACGGCAAGCTACAGACGATAAGCTACAGACGGCATCATTGCGCCGCTTTGAGAAGGCGGCACGGCATGTGAACCCTCTTGTCGTGGCCGCTGGAAATTACATACCCGATCCTGTAGACCGAATGGTAGGATGAAAAAGCATGATTGAGGGTACAAGACGACGCGGTAGATCACCGTTACGATGGACCGACCAGATAAAGACAGTTCTAAGCGCTCCCGTCAACGAGAGCTCAAGAAGGGCCGCGGTACGCAAGGAATGGCGACCTCTTACAAAGCGCACCACCACCCGAACTAATGACCACTCAGCCAAGACTGGTACTGGTGGTAAGACTTCTTCTGAGTGGGCACGGCTAGGTACCACCAACCCGTCTATTTCTGCCGTGAAGCAGCAATGCGTTTCGGTTTGAAGGGTGGGGCAGCCGTTGTAACTGTACTGAGACCTTAGAACTCATATTTCAAGGAGGGTGGCGCATTTACGTCGTATATGTCTATGGGCTCCAGTATCCACTAAACAACAGGTGGGCTTTGAGCTCGTCCACCCATCTCAGCAATAAAAAAAAAGAGTGCAAACGACTAAGCAGAAGAAAGTTCCTACCGGGTATTCCTTACTTTGCCTTTTACTGGTGGTAGGACCTCTTGTGAGTCCGCACGGGTAGGTACCACTTCTATTTCTGCCGTGAAGCAGTAATGCGTTTCGGTTTAAAGGGTGGGGCAGCCGTTGTAACTATACTGAGACCTTAGAACTCATATTTCAAGGTAGGTGGCGGCATTTACGTTGTAGATAACAGTTCCACCACCCATCTAAGCAATAAAAAAAAAAACAAGAGTGCAAACGACTAAGAGGCAGAAAGTTCCTACCGGATTTTCCGCATTAAAAGGTAGTATAGCTGTTATGCCATTGAGGTCTCACGGTCGAAGCCAGGTTTTATGTTATCATGACTACGCCTTCTGCTAATTACGAACAGTTCGTTTAATATATTGCCGACAATTACATGGAATTTGTTGGAATCGTGTATATTCGATCTCTCGTCTCCGGTATCAACTATTATACCGATTAAAATACAATAAAGCCGATTTTCCTTAGTTTCAAAACTGTAATGTTAATAAGAAGCGTGCGTCATTAGAAACCTTGGTTTGCTTTCTACAAATTCATTTTACATAAATCATAATTTTAAAACGGTAGGTAATTGTTCTTTACATGTTTTATTCAGGAATATCTAAAGCGGACCGTTACATATGTAGGTACATTACGTTTTTACATTACTTTAAAATATGACCTACTTACGTTGTCGTAGCGCATAGCTATTTTCTATGAACCAAACGGAAGTTTTAGATAAAATAAAACAAAACATCGGAACTCGGAAATTAAAAAGAGCGTTTCACTAGGAAACGGAACTAAAAAAATTCCTCCAAATAATACAATTATTTTATCGTCAATGTTGTTTAATTTGAGAGAACATTTCCGTAAACTTGTACGGTCACCGTCCTCGTCGAACCCGTCGCTTGTAACGAAGGGCTCGACGAGTGAATTAACCCACAGACACAGGCGACTCGCCCAGAGTTTCTCGCCGGATCCTCTCAGATCTTCTCAGTCGCGTTTCCGATTCGGTTTTAGATTCTGCGAAGCATTGCTCTTGCTAAGGCCAGTATTAGCAACAGTCCGTGAGCCCCGTGAGCTCACCTCAGTTTGGGTGTCTCGAAGTAGTTCAAAGTTGCGATTAAAGATTCCGTATACAAAAAGACATGGGTCATGTTAACGCAAGGGCAATGGCTACCCACCTTTTATGTTATCTGGAACCGCTGCGTTCATTGACAGTGCGTTTCCAAAGATCTTTTTTGCCACGTACCATCCGGCTTTGGAACGAGCTCCCATCCACAGTGTTTCCCGAGCGCTATGACATGTTCTTCTTCAAACAAGACTTGCGGAGAGTATCCAATGGTAGGCAGCGACTTGGCTCTACCCCTGTAACTACTTACCATCAGGTGGGCCGTATGCTCGTCTGCCTACAAAAGCAATTAAAAAAACCTGATGAGGCGTGAACCCCGTTTTTATTTGTTTTAGAGGTCAATTAAAGAGGTAGCCGCGTAGCCAATGCGGATGGGTGAGCTCAAAGACCCAATCGAGGAAGAAGCTTTATTATCTTTATTATATTGCTTAGATGGGTGGACGAGCTCACAGCCCACCTGTTGTTAAGTGGTTACTGGAGCCCATAGACATATGCGACGTAAATGCGCCACCTACCTTGAGATATAAGTTTTAAGGTCTCAAGTATAGTTAAAACGGCTGCTCCACCCTTCAAACCGAAACGCATTACTGCTTCACGGCAGAAATAGGCAGGGTGGTGGTACCTACCCGTGCGGACTCACAAAAGGTCCTACCATCGGTTTTGCTAAAAACTGCCCTTGTGTTCACAGAGGAAGTCTAGTTACACCCCAGATTGATATTATGGATTAGAGTCCACATGGAACTCTTTGGCGAAAACGACAACTTGTACTTTGGTTGCTGCTACCAGTGCCATTGTGAGTGGATCAGAACAATCACACCGGGCTTTTACCTATTAAACCTTAATTACGTTGTATATTTATAGAATAATCGCTAAATTCGGTATACTCAATTAGACTTGGATTACTCAGTGTTAACGTGTAATGCTAGTATTCAATTAAACGGACAGAAATAACGAGAATATCTTCTTCGCTGTAGATTAGTTGAATACAATGATGTACGTGAACTAGATGTGACATTAAAAATGATCTCCATGGTGACCTGGAGCTTGACTCTGTCAGTAAGTATCTACAGTCGACTTCATTGCGCCACTTCGAGTGGGCGGCACGACATGAAGATGCCGGTAATTACATACCCGATCCTGTAGACCGAATGGTAAACAGTCGACGTTGCCCTAAACACGTCATTAGGGATCCTTCCGATCCATTAACGGTGCTTTTAGGTTCTACAAGCACCGGTCACCGTCCGCGTCGAACCCGTCGCTTGCGACGAAGGGCTTGACGAGTGGATTAACCCACAGACACAGCCCACTGAGTTTCTCGCCGGATTTTTTCAGAGGGTCGTGTTTTCGATCCGGTAGTAAACTCTGCGAAGCACGGCTTTTGCTAGGGTTCGTGTTAGATTAGAGCCCTGTGAGCTCACCTACTAGTTAATGTTACGCTGATATGGTCTCTCTAGACCATAAGCTTAGGTAGGAAAAACGAAACCTGTCTATCAACCGAGTCGTGGATAATATAAACGCGACATTAGATAATAAAAATGGTTCTAATTATGTTTACGGCTTGTGAAAACCGAAGGGGATTCTGCGTAAAACTTGTCCAGCTTTCAAGCAGAGGGGCGTAGGTGGCATTTAGGTTTGAGGCGTCTTCGAATTGTAACATCCTCTAAAACCAAGTGGAAGGGAGCTCAGTTAACTGTAAATAAAAATGAAATAATAGTGTACAACTAACTGGGACTGATTCGGTGGTGATAGCGGCCCTGACTATTGCGTCGAGGGTCTTGGGTTTGATTCCCACATCGGGCAAATATTTTTTTTTATTGCCCGTGCTGGTAGACGAGCATACGGCCCCTGATACGACACCTGATGGTAAGTGGTTACCGTCACCCATGGACTTCAGCAATTCCAGGGGCAGAGCCAAGCCGCTGCCTCCCGCTTAATACAATCCTCGTTTGAAGAAGGACATGTCATAGCGCTCGGGAAACACCGTGAAGGGGAGCTCATTCCATAGCCGGATGGTACGTGGCAAAAATTATCACTGGAAACGCGCTGTGGATGAACGCAGCGGTTCCAGGTAGTATGGATGAACTCTACTCCGGTGGCGGGCGCTGCGATGGTAAAAACGAGATGATGGAGTCATCTCAAACAATTCCTCAGAGCACTCCCCTTCTTGTGATGAGCAGGTTTGTTTGCTCTTTGTCTGGATGTTTACTATCTATATATAACTATATATGAACGGTCGAAGGACCACTTGAACAGTCCGTTAGTTCTTTTGTCGTCTATTTTATATACATATGAGAACGGTCAATGCATTCCTTGTCGTCTGGTTCGTGTCCGTCTTTTAGGAAGTCAAAAAATGTACTGCATGCCGCTAGTCACGTACGCCCTCGTTCCATTTCTCTCTTTATTTTTGAATTCTTGTCATGCGTCTGTCTTAGTCTGTGTCTAGTCGTTTTAGGTCTTATGTCCTGTCAAAGAGGTTGCACGCCACGACAGTGTACATTTTTAACGTATATCTCAGTCTCTGGTATCCATGGTATACAAAGCGAATACTAAATGAGGGTCGGTTGACCGCGCGTGAATTGTTAAAAACGACGCCATAGACACGTCCTGACGGACCCATCAGATCCAATAACCCTTGCATTAGACGCCTTCAGCTCTAACGCTAGGAGCTGGTTTACGGACCCCGGTAATCGTACCCGTCGAACTCGACAAAGAGTTCGACGTGCAACCTAACCCATGCATCAGCCTGCTGAGTTTCACGTCGGATCTTCTCAGCGGGTCGCCATTCGGATCTGGTAGTACATTAATTCGCGAAACAGACGCTCTTGGGCTGTTAGGTCTCTTTTGGAGGCGCTCGGGCAGCTGTTAGTAAATTCTGGCTGAGCCTTTGCTCGCTCACCTGTCCTGTTGAAACTAGAAAGGTCCATAGGCTACCACTAATTCCTCATTCATAAAAAAAAAATAGGATGGTCTGTTCTAGAAAAAATAGATCAGTGTAGCGTGATTATTTTGTAGCACGAAACAGTGTCTCAATTATTGTGATCTATTTCGGTTAATACTTGATCTGTGCTAGTTCAATTAACTTGCAGTCTCTTCACACCGAATAATTTTGATAGTTTTAATCTGCGATTTAATTAGTAGTGTGTTTTTGCTTATCACAGAGTGGAATACGTTGGAAGATCAGCTGAAATTAACGGATTGTCACTTGTCAACTGTCATTTAGCTGAAGACTCACAAAATTAGGAGTAAAACGATGGAGTAGTTAGTTTTCCAAAATAACACCAGGTGGCGTTACGGTACCATTTGATTGACGTTTTGATACCACGATCACTATCTTTTTAAAGTGAAAACTTCTTTAGCATCGTTGTGATTTCAAAGTTGATGAAACAAGAAAGCGTCAGTAAAAAGAGACAGAGACATAAATTCACAAGATTTAACGTGGGAGAAAATGAGATAGGAAGCATTATACAGTGTTTCTCAAAGTCGTGGTTCTCTTTGTGCTCTGCTTCGTACCTAATATTCGTACTTAATACATTCTGAATAAATCTATTTAATATATACGAATAAAATGTAAAATAATTTTCTAAGCTTTGTATCACTATGATCATTAGTAAAACCTACAATTATCCTCTTCCCGAAATTTTACATTCATCTCATTATCTTGAAGCCAAAATTTTTGATGGTTTCACTTCTACCACGTGTAAATTGCACACATGTTTTTTTTTCCTACCTAATCGCTGATGCACACAGCCGAGGGTAGGCAGGAATAGCGCAGGATAATGCAGGAGAAAGTTATTAGAGGAGGCCACGACCCTCAACATTGAGGATTATCGACGCAAGGAGGAGGATTTGCTGATAATCTAAAGGGCTATTCCAGCTACTCGCGGACGGGCTCAAGCTGAGGAAATTTGCTAACACTAGCCTAGGGCTTTGGAGAATCTACCACCGGATCGGAATTACGACCTACTGTGAAGATCCGGCGAGAAACTGGTCAGAAACTCATTGGGCAACTCATCGGTTTCGCTTTATAACTACTGGTCTCCATTTCAACTGTGGCTACATCGATGAGTTAGTTACAGGGCAAATCATTTTCCTTTATACATAACGAGATTAATAAACAGGCTCCTATCAATCCCTTTGATTATTTGAGATAAGACGCGGCTTCCAATAGTTTAGCGTGTTCATATTTCCACTATCTCCTCCTGCATGTGATAATAAGTCGCCGGTAACTACATACCCGATCCTATGGACTGATTGGTAAACAGTCGACGTCGCCCCAAACACGTCATTTCGGATCCTCCCGATCCACTAACGGTGCTTTTAGATACCTCAAGCACCGGTCATCGTTCTCATCGAACCCGTCGCTTGCGACGAAGGGCTCGGCGAGCATATTAACCCTCAGATACAGCCCACTGAGTTTCTCGCCGGATCTTCTCAGGGGGTCGCGTTTACGATCTGGTGGTAGATTCTGCGAAGCACTGCTCTTGCTAAGGTTAGTGTTAGCAACGTCGTCAAGTTTGAGCCCCGCGAGCTCACCTACTAGTTAAGGTTACGCTGTTATAGCTTAGGTAGAAAAAAGATAATCTTAAAAATCTATGTAAGGTTATTCAATTTCACGATTTGAAAATGTATGTTATCGTAGATGTTATCTAATTGTCATGATTTCTATTAAGCTATTGCGTCTAATTACGCGCAAGAATAATTATTTAACGCGTTCTTAACATTGCTTGGACACATTTCATGGGTTCAGTCAATCAGTCGCGTTTCTGGTTGGGCAATAGATTCTGCGAAGCACTGCTCTTGCTAGGATTAGTGTTAACATCAGGTTAGAGCCCCGTGAGCTCACCTACTCACTCGAAGAATCTAGTTTAACCCCTCAAGGCTACAAGAATAGGTAGGAAAAAACAACTGCCGATCAGAATACTTGACCGTTACGCTGTGGTTAAGTTGATTTGTAATTTTTGCAGATTTGTGTTTTATTATCACGATGTGTGTTCTCATCGTAGTCATTGGTCAACAGGTCAAGTACGTATTTACTGACAAACATTTGTAAGCGAACGCGGGATTTGGTCACCGGTACAGTCACATCGCTTGAGACGAGTAGGTACACCGGGCGTATAACTCCACGACCCGGATAATATTCTTTAGGCTATTTCTACGATTGTTATAAGGGCCGTCTTTATATACTATATATACTTTTGGAAGATAGAGACAGTCGCCTAGCTGTGTTGATCTGTAAGGGCGTTATCGTCATTATTGTGTTAACAGAATAATAAAAACTGAAAGCTTTAGTGTTTAAATTGCGAATTAAACATTCCCGATCCTGCGGAAAGAATGGAAAGCAGTCGACGTCGTCCCAAACACGTCATCTCGGATCCTCCTGATCCACTAACGGTGCTTTTATCTAAAATAGTATCTACTAAGTATCTAGTAAGTATCTACTTCAAGCACCGGTCACCGCTCTCGTCGAACCCGTCGCTTGCGACGAAGGGCTCGACGAGTAAATTAACCCTCAGACACAGCCCACTGAGTTTCTCGCCGGATCTTGTCAGTAGGTCATGTTTCCGATCCGGTGGTAGATTTTGCGAAGCACGGCTCTTGCTGGGGTCAGTGTTAGCAACGTCGTCAAGTTTGAGCCCCGCGAGCTCACCTACTAGTTAAGGTTCCGCTGATATAGCCTCTCAAGACTATCAACTTACGTAGGAAAAAAAAGCTTATTAACGCTTCCGTGAAAATTTCTTGTTCATTAATTACCTGCAGTGAATTATCGGTGTAATTGTATTGTGGTGTGGTAAGGTAGAAAAAAAAAAAAAAAAACAATTAATTTTCCACTTCAATTCCGGCGAAGAAATTGTTCATTCTTGTTTCGATTTTTCGAAACTAAACCCTGCGTTTAATGTATTGCTGGTTTTAAAATAACAAAGAAGATGTTAATAAATTTAATGAAATTGTTAAAAACAAAAAATCTGCGTAATTTAACAACGCAATTGTATTATTGTTACGTGATCAAAAATTCTCGGAAGCCCACTTATTACGATCGACTCATCAAAAGCATTCGTTATGTATGTATACATATACACATACAAACGACGTCAGATTCCTCATTATCTAAGCGAAATTATTGCAGTTGATCGACGCAATTTATTGAGCAATCCGATATCGCATTAGTGACGTTAAAAGCTTTGTTATCGATAGCGCTTTGTTGTTACTAGGAGCTTTATGTGAATTTGATATGATACAAAAATAATTGTGAATGCTTTAACAAAAACCGACTTCAAATAGAATAAAAAAAAAGGTATTCCAAAACAACTATATATAACTATATGTAACTATACTTGAGACCTTAGAACTTGTATCTCAAGGTGGGTGGAGCATTTACGTTGTGACCAAAGCAATAAAAAAAAAAATGCGTTTCGGCTTGATGGGTGGGGCAGCCGTTGTACTGTTAAAACTGAAACCTTACAACTCATGTCCCAAAGTGGGTGGCGGCTTTTACGTTGTAGATGTCTATGGACTCCAGTAACCACTTAACACCAGGTGGGCTGTAAAAAAAATTGTCTCACATAGGAAGCGACCTAAGAAACTGTTCCTATATCAGCATCTCCTAATCGAAGCAGAATTCATCGCTAATACTTGGAGCCAATGCTTTCATAGGGCCGGCCATTAGGCGTTTTATCACCTACCGTCTGCGTACCGTCTGGGCAGTCGTTGTGGAATTTAAGCTTCGTTTGTCTCAAGGTCAGTCGACGCATTACCTTATTTCACTATGGTCTTAAATAACCATGTCATGTCCGCAGTAAGATTACCTACCCAACTAAGGTGATAAAAACCTAACAAATAAACAACAAAAAATGTTTCCAACTTAATTATAATACAAATCAAATGCGATGCTGTATGTAGTGAATTTATCCAATACTATCTGAATATTTGCGACACACCCGCGCAGTCGTAGAGATGGGGACTTACTTCGATGTCGATATCGAACTAATTTTCTCGATTATTTCAGTTTGTGATCGATGTTTTCGTAATATCGCATTCGGTTCGAGGGATTTATGGCAAAAATTAAAACTATTTTGTAGGGTTTATCTCGCTTTTAATATTTTTGTTATTTCCGATGCTCCTAATACAAGGGAAATAAAAAAAATGTTGTACCGTTTTTTTTTTATTTTTCTTTTGTTGCATACATGGATGGACGAGCTCACAAACCAACATGGTGTTAACTGGTTACCGGAGCCCATAGACATCTACAACGTAAATGCCGCCACCCATCTTGAGATATGACTTCTAAGGTCTCAGTATTGTTACAACGGCTGCCCCACCCTTCGAACCGAAACGCATTACTGCGTCATGGCAGAAAGAGGCAGGGTGGTGGTACCTACCCGTGCGGACTCACAAGAGGTCCTACCATCAGTAAATCCGTGTACCAGTAAGTTTCCGTAATCCGTGACTAAGATCTCATTCGTCGACATTTGAATATTGTGCTAACAATGACATAATATTTAATGTTTTTCTAATATATTTGAAAAGTTAGAACTAACATTAAGCTTTAAAAGTTATTGTAATTCAAATTGATTAGTTTCTAAGTCGTATTATTAATGAACTACACATAACACGCGGTCTCTTTCACGAATAATAAAATACGTTGCATTTTATATTGCAATATTTGCTTGTGTCACTCTGTGATTCATAGCATACTAGCCAATTTGCGTACCAGGGAACATTTGGTCGTGTTTATAATACTGCGATAGATGTACCTGGTTTTGACCGGGTCATGTCGTTTACCATGTCATTTTTGGACAAAATGTCACCCAAATACGTACAGCCATTTTTCCATAAATAAGCAACAAACATACAACCTATCACATGCTTTATATAACATTAAATGTGGATTTAGCGAATCTTCGCAATATTATTATATGTTAAAGTCAGGCTTACGGTGAAAAGAGCCGAGAGCCGTGAATGAGATGTGGATAAGAGCGATAAAGAGGTGAACTTTAAGATTACTCAAAATCGATTTTTATCAAAAAAAAATATGCTTAGATGGTTGGACGAACTCCCGACCCATCTAGTGTTAAGTGGTCACTGAAGCTCATAGACATCTACAACGTAAATGCCGCCACCCACCTCGAAACATGATTTCTAAGGCCTCAGTTTTTACTGTACAACGGTTGCCCCACCCTTAAAACTGAAACGCATTACTGCTTCACGGCAGAAATAGGGAGGACGGTGGTACCTACCGTGTGGACCACCAGTTAATTAGATTCGTTCTATTAGGAATCGCGTTTCACGATAACTCCTTTTTTTTTTTTTTAACCTAAAACTAAACTACCTCCTGTCGCTCAACAACCAACGTCCAAACCTCGCATGAGACAGAACTCATGAAGAGGCAGAGGGGGGAAAGTGAAGCGTTTAGTGCGGAGCACATCTCTCCCATCACCCTCCCCCTCGGGACGCCGGACCGGCGGTCGTCGGCGCCACGACCACCAGCCCTCTCGGTCGGCCGGCTATCCGAANTCCCCCTCCCCCTCGGGACGCCGGACCGGCGGTCGTCGGCGCCACGACCACCAGCCCTCTCGGTCGGCAGGCTATCCGAAGCCCGCCTAGATGGCGCCAACGATAACTCCTAATTTAGCTTTGAACCACTCTAGTAAATGTTTGCAGTGCGCAATAATACTTAATTTCAGAGTAATCTTAACGACTAACGCCACTTGTTCGATTCTTGATAAGCGGCTTAATACTGTCATGCGTCAAACTTATCTGTTATCAAAATGCCGAATGTCCGGTCGCATCGTCAGAGCTAAGCGCGTGTGAGCAGATGACTCAATACGACACTCGATTGACCTAGCGACCGTTAGCGCGATCCACAGGAATGCAAACGACCGGATCGGAGAACGCAGGAACTGGTAAGGAGCGGATCACAGGCCGTCTGTAACCGGCAACTATTTAAATCAATCGTCCATAGTCACGGGAACTCACGGCCGTAATGACGGCGAAGGCGAAGTAGTTTTGATTAAATAATCATCGCTTCAGGTCTTATGTGTGTGTTGATTTAATCACCAGATCAAAACCGGCGGTTTCGCGTGATTCTCGGTGCGCAGATTTGAGACCTGGCGGCAGCTATTACTGGTGGTAGGACCTCTTGTGAGTCCGCGCGGGTAGGTACCACCATCCTGCCTATTTCTGCCGTGAAGCAGTAATGCGTTTCGGTTTGAAGGGTGGGACAGCCGTTGTAACTATACTTGAGACCTTAGAACTTATATCTCAAGGTGGGTGGCGCATTTACGTGGTAGATGTCTATGGGCTCTAGTA
Organism: Bombyx mandarina; assembly: GCF_003987935.1. Next base: position 2,332,475 of record NW_021011479.1, read on the forward strand.
ACCACTTAACCAGGTGGGCTGTGAGCTCGTCCACCCACCAAAGCAATAAAAAAAAAGCTATGGTCAAGGTCTTTCAAAGTTTTTTTTGTCGTACCTAATTACCAATTGCCAGTCCCTACCAGCTATTTTGACCAGGTCATCGTTCCCCTCATTGATTGTCTGCCCATCTTATAACATCCAGTACAGGGTTTCCGCTTCAGGTAGTTTTGTGTCCCACCGATTCTCAGTGCGACGGTTGCGAAAGGCAAGAGGATGAAGTAATGGAGTGCATGTGAAGAGACCTGCAGTTAGTATTGGGTAGACACGGGTTAAAGAAGAGAGAGTACTAGTTACCTTGAGGGGCTTTTAACCCCGAGGGGCTCTTAGGAAACTCAGTTTGAGAGACTTTTCTGACATCTGCCCTGCTAAAACCATCGGATCGAAATTGCGACCCAATGCGAAGATCTACCCAGATCGAGGTTTTTATTCTAAGCACCGGTCAACGTCTTCTTCGAACTCGTCAAATGCGACGAAGGATCCTAAGTGCAACCTTAACCCATAGACTCAACCGGCTGAGTTTCTCGACGGGTCATCTGGATCAACGAGGAGGCAAAGGGATGTAGGAACGTTGAGCTTACTACTCAGTGTCTATGGATTCCGGTGATTGACGAATTAGATTACTTCGTTTACCCGCCTCAAAGAAATCAAAACTACCCACGCAATCCGAAGCACACGGAGGGACTTTTAACTTTATAAATACACATAATGACATATATTTTTGGTCTAAAACGGGTAGAAACCTTAATGCCTTAATACAATTATAATGAAATTCTAATGGGACGTTCGATTTTCGTATGCAACTTTATTGTAATTAAGTTTATTTTCGTTAAGCTCATTATATTGAAATTGAAGTTCAACAACCTTTATATGAAGTCACATTGAAGTTACGATTTTTGCGTTGGCTGCATTTAAACAGTAATTGAGGCGATCTTTATCCGAAATAAACAATTTTAAATGTGGCTTTGTGTGTTATTTTGGGGCTATTTTTTTCTTTTCTTGCAACAATTAAGCCTTTATTTATATCTGTAATAAAGGTTTATATTGTTCGGATGATATCGAATTCATCGCGTTGCTAACCGAGTTATTAATTACGTATTTGTTGATGACCCCCGTTTCGGGTATGATACAGGATCGCAAGATTCAAAAAAAGGATTTAAAAAATGTATCTCCTTTTTGTATTGACTGACTGACTCGGAATAATACGGAATAGGTTTTTAATCTATAAACTATCTGAAGATAGAGTAAGCCTGTACTTCCTTGGTGGATTTAAACAAAAAAAAACATTTTTTAAGATAACCTAAAAAAGCTCAGAATAACGCTGCTCTATCTTCACATTGAGTGGAGCACAGGTTTTTTTTTTGCTTAGATGGGGGGACGAGCTCACAGCCCACCTGGTGTTAAAAGTGATTACTAGAGCCCATAGACATCTACAACGTAAGTGTGCCACCCACCTTGAAATATAAGTTAAGTCTCAAGTATAATTACAACGGCGGCCCAACCTTCGAACCGAAACGCATTACTGCTTCACGGCAGAAATAGGCAGGGTAGTGGTACCTACCCACCCGCGCGGACTCACCAGAGGCCCTACCACCAGTAACACCTGGTGTAACACCAGTGAATTGCGGTCACCCGCATGTCTTGGTGAGGGTATCTTTAACCCCAAGTCGCGAGGCTTATGAGCGGAACAGCCATGTTTTAATACAGCACAGATTGCGACCGCAGGTCCGGTAGACGCTCAGAGCCAGGGTTGTGAGTGGTTCACTCATTTTACCAATGAATTTTTTTCGATACATTTATCTCGACTATACGATTGCGACTATACGGTGCTTTTAGGTACCACAAGCACCGGTCACCGTCCTCGTCGAACCCGTCGCTTGCGACGAAGGACTCGACGAGCGAATTAACCCATAGACACAGCCCACTGAGTTTCTCGCCGAATCTTCTAGGTGGGTCGCGTTTCCGATCCGGTGATAGTAGATTCTTTGAAGCACTGCTCTTGCTAGGGTTCGTGTTAGCAACGTCGTCAGGTTTGACCCCCGTGAGCTCACCTACTAGCTAAGCTTACGCTGAAATAGCCTCTCAGTTTAGAGTAGGGAACAAAAAACCGTTTAATTCTTGCACCAACCGAATCACAGTTCATTTCAAACAAATAGATAGTTAAATAGATAGTTTAAACGACAGCGGATTTCCGTAATTAAAAATACTAAATTAACGTTATAAATAAAGAGTTTGATTAGCATCAAAAAGCTTTTTCCGTTGCTCTCTTTTAATTATGGGAGCGATTCGAGAAATTGGTGACGGTTTTTATTATTTATTATTGATTAAATTAGCGTATTAATTTGTCGATGGGAAAACTGTACGAGACGTGAGCGGAAGCGTTGAAGGTTCGATACTGGACCTCTGTTGCCAAATAGTTGTCGGTTTGTTCTAATCTCAATGCTTCATAACAAAGATTTAGTCCATATGTGGTCACACGTTGTGAAATACGTATGCTATTTATTTTCCTACCGATTCACTAGTAGCCTAAGAGGCTATTACAGCTACGTCCGGACGGGTAGGTGAGCTCACGGGCTCAACCTGAGAGAATTTGCTAACACTTATTAAGCATATCAAAGGGTAACTGTACACCTTATTTCCTAAAGTATTTAATATTATTACTAGTGTATCTATAATCCAGGCCTAATACAGAATATTTTTTATTGTCCTAAATAAGCTGGTAGACTTGAGAGGGTATGCCAGCGTAATCAAGCGAGTAGGTTAGCTTACAGGACTCAAATCTGACGACGTTGCTAACACGAACCCTAGCAAGAGCAGTGCTTCAAAGAATCTACCACCGGATCGGAAACGCGACCCACTGAGAAGATCCGGCGAGAAACTCAGTGGGCTGTGTCTGTGGGGAGGTATATTTTACTTATTTGGGAAACCGACAGTAGAAAACGAGCATATCATATAAAGATGTTAAACAAAAACCCAAACATGTTTGCGACATCAACATCACATATGAGTAAAAATCGAACAAAGAAATTAATAAATTTAATCTTACAAAACAAAGCAACACAACACGCGCATATCATATACATCAACCTTTATTTTATGTGTCTCCATGTGTATATTTTAAAACTTAACAATACACATCAGTGCTAGCTATTAAAAATCTATGTAAGGTTTTTTTCAATTTCACGATTTAAAAATATATGTGGCTTTTACTGGTGGTAGGACCTCTTGTGAGTCCGCACGGGTAGGTACCGCCACCCTGCCTATTTCTGCCGTGAAGCAGTAATGCGTTTCGGTTTGAAGGGTGGGGCAGCCGTTGTAACTATAATTGAGATCTTAGAACTTATATCTCAAGATGGGTGGGTGGCGCATTTACGTTGTAGATGTCTATGGGCTCCAGTAACCACTTAACACCAGGTGGGCTGTGAGGTCGTCCACTCATCAAAGCATTAAAAAAAAAAAATATGTTATCTAATTGTCATAATTTGTTTTAAGCTCAATAGCTTACACAATCGTGTATGTAACACGCAATAAGAATTATTAAACGCGTTCTTAACATTGCTTGGATACATTTCATGGGTTCTCTATTACTTTTTATTCGTCCAAGATATCTTTAGTTGTATATTGTCGCGTTGAGACATCAAGGTCCCACAGTAACACCAATAAACGGACCAGTGTGCTTATTGCGAGTTTTTTAACGTTCTCGATAGCGTAAAAGTTAACTTAAATTTGTATGGAGTTAACACAGCGCCCCTAGCGGCAAACGTAGGCAAACGATCGAACTGCATACAAATCTGAGTTAACTTTTACGCTATCGAGAACGTTAAAAAACTCGCACTAAGCAAACTCATAGACAGATTGTCTGCTCTTAACTCCTCCTCCCACCTACAGGCTTCAGTCCCCCGGTGACCGCGGCGCTTGCGACGGCGAAGTAACAATCTGAAAATCATGATAAATAATAATAGACCAAATCCGTACCACTCTGGATACCCACAGAGGAAGATGGGGAAATATCATCCAGAGAAGGATAATGGGAGGCAGACATGAGGAATGCGACTCAGGGAGAAGGAATGATAGACTGCTCGCGAATTATATAAAGATGCGTGATTACTCACGGTAAGGCTTCTTAGGTAGGCCCCTACCCACACGGGTACCACGGCCGATCTAACCTTTACTGCCGCGATGCAGTAATGTGACCTAATACCAGAAGGTCAGTGAGCTCATTCTTTTTTTATTTTTATTGCTTAGATGGGTTGTTAAGTTGTTACCGAAGCCCATAGACATCTACAACGTAAATGCCGTCACCCACCTTGAGATATGGGTTCTAAGGTCTTAGTATAGTTACAACGGCTGCCCCACCCTTCAGACCGAAACGCATTACTGCTTCACGGCAGAAATAGGCAGGGCAGTGGTACCTACCCGTGCGGACATACAAGACGTCCTACCGCCAGTATATCATTCGTCCATGTATGCAAGAAACAGTCATATGCGTATACCAATTACGTAAGAAATAATTTTGTTCTACCAAAATTGTCTTCATGCATGCCTTCGCGGCTTGATATAGACACAGGCTAAACTTCGTATGTACTACTTTTTATTATCATAAATATGTCGGCTTCCACATATTGTGTGTTTAGAGAAATGCTTTAATTTTCATGAATCTTCAACAAAATACGGCTTCAATCTAGATTACTCTAGGCGTCCGGTGTGCGCCCAGTATCCCTATCAATTCGCCTGTACCTATTGCTTTGGCGTAAGTCCACAATTTTCAATCACTAAGATGACTAAAGACCTAACTGTCGAAAGCGAATTGTATTAGATCAGAGAAAATTACTTAAAAAAAACTCATTACTAAACGTTAATTGTATAAACTATAACGCAATCCGATCACGCGTTTTTCTTACGAAATCACTAACGGGTCAACGACCTCGGAATTCATAAAATACAATTACAAATAAATAAATTATTAAATTAATTTCTTTAGAGTCAGCGTCCTAATTCGAATAATGCTAAATCAATGAAAAAAATTTCAATCGATAAATACGCAATTACTTTAATATTTAGTATCGTCAATATTTTAAAATATAAGTGTTTGCTACCAGTATTCTTACTGATAAAGTACGTGACAGTCCGAGTTCTTCGCATTCGTGAGTAAGCAGGCGCGAATATTACACGTCTTTTTTAAACTATTCCTTACATCGATAACTTTCGGTCGTGGTGACGCGCAACCCTATCGAACGATCCGGATCGCACACGTGCATTCGAATTTCAAATTTGTGTTCTAATTTTTGGAAAGCGTGTAGCTGTCCGCCATTTAAATTCGTAACAAAAATATTATGAACAGTATTTCATTAATGATAAATTCGTCTCGTTGTTCGGTAAAGTAATTTTTTTTACATACCTACGTAAAATCTTTACGGTAAATATCGTAGCCGGCGAGATTTCGTCACCGGAAGGCGCTTTAGGTGAGTTGTATTTTGTTTTATTTTAAATGTGTACTTTATGTTTTAAATTTTGAATTATTATGTAAATTTTATAGGGAAGGCTATCTCGGCTTTTTGCCACTAAAATCTTTTGCACGTTAACCTCTTGATTTTAATCTTTTAGAACTATGGTTGAGAATTTTTTGCGTTGCAAGACAACAATACGTGAAGTTTTGAACGTGCTCATTCTGCTCCAAATTATAAATCTCATACGTCCAACAATAAATCAGCGCGACAATTGAATGTTCCGTCCGTTCGTATTGCGAATAGTAAAATACTTTAGAACACGCTTTGCTGTTCAATGATGATCTTTTAACGAAATCGGGCTAACGTTTTCATCTTTGAACGCAATGTACTTTAAAATAACTTGAGGTGACGCGGGAGTTTTAGCCAGAAACATTCGCTTTTCATTATAAGAAATAAAACAATTTTCTTTTACGATAAATAGTGCTGGAAATTCGATCATAATCATTGACACTTCAAGGCAAGGCAAGGCGTTTTGGGCATTTTCTCTTTTAACTTAGTTCCCTGACATGACAGTTTACTAGGGTTGACAAAATTTTTGGCTTCGATAATGAATTATATATTTTTTACGGGGTAGGTATTTTGTAACACGTTGTATGTAGGTATTAGGATAACCTAATCGATATACATATTTAAAAATGAATTGCTGTTCGTTAGTCTCGCTAAAACTCGAGAACGGCTGGACCGATTTGACTAATTTTTGTCTTGAATTATTCGTGGAAGTCGAGGGTAGGTTTAAATGGTAGATAAATGAGTCGACTATTATCAAAGCCGGCAATCTGACTTTTGGACAATGATTGGTAAATCAGAAAAACGAATTATTGACTTTGTATTCCATTGGCAGTCACAAAACTCTTCGGAACGACATCTTAGATAAATAACAGGTTAACTATTAACCTTTATTTAATGCAGGTTTTGAACCGTATTCTTTAAAGGAGACGATTATATTCAAATCAATCTGAATTGACATATCAATAATTTTTTTTTGTCCAAATGCACAGATTGCCACCTTTGATAATAGACGACTCAAATATGAAAATTCTAGGAATTAAATAAAGTTTAGGTCTTTTATTTATCGATTGAGGCACTACGAAGTTTGACGGGTCAGCTAGTACCTAATAAATAACTAAAATAATAATAAAATACCTAAACCTTCATAAGAAGATTGTTTCTCGTTTACGGTAGGGTAGTCAGTTCGTTTCTTGTGTTTAATGACTGGCCCCCAGAATACCATCGTAGTTAAAAAGCGGTTAAGCATTTAATATAGTCGCGGCAGTTTGCGGCAGTTCGTCGACAGGTCATAGGTGATATCGGCCGTGGGTTTTAAGGCCCGACTCAATGACGTCACTCGAAACACATCTCGTCCAATATAATTAAGGTAATCAAAGGGCCACTGTACAAGACACCTTAACTGTGATTCGCATGGGTCTATTAGGATTAACCCAAAGTATTGAATGTTATTACTAGTATATCTATAATCCAGGCCTACCTAAGCTGGTAGGCTTGAGAGGCTATGCCAGCGTAACCAAGCGAGTAGGTGAGCTTACGGTGCTCAAGCCTGCGATGCTGCTAACACGAACCCTAGCAAGACCAGTGCTTCGCAGAATCTACCACCGGATCGGAAACGCGACCCACTGAGAAGATCCGGCGAGAAGCTCAGTGGGCTGTGTCCGTGTGACTTCCATTTCCTGATTTCTTCCACAATCCACTACCCACGCCATCTATTGATGATCCACATAAAACTACATGTGCGTCAATAATAAATAAAAAAAATTATAATTAACACTAAAAATGGCGATAAAAAACCCCCGATTCCGCTGTTAAAACAACAATTTTGTGTTTAATATTTAGCGAGCCATGTAGAAAAATCTTGAGAGTGTAAACATTCAATAATGTTATCCTTTTCTCTGTCCCAATAGCTTATTTTTCCTACCTATGCTGATAGCCTTGAGAGGCTATTTCAGCTTCACCCTAACGTGTGTAGATGAGCTCACGGGGCTAAGGGATTTTATGACCTGGTAACTGAGACCTTTAAGTCATGTCTTATTTTTATTTATATTCATATTTTTATAAAAAATGATATTATGGAGTGAAATGAAATGAAGATGATTAATTTGAGACATTAATCTACTGGGATGAAATGAAATGAAATGAAATGGGATGAAATATAATCTCAGTAAAATGGTGGTCATTGAGCCAAACCCGAGTGTTGCTACCACTAGCCCTAGCAAGAGCAGCGCTTCGCAGAATCTACCACCGGATCGAAAACGCGACCCACTGAGAATATCCGGCGAGAAACTCACTGGGCTGTCCCAATAGCATTAAAACAAATAACAAATAGTTTCCTTCGGCAGTCGGAGTAGACATGACATCTACAGACCTTCAAATCAGTCTCAACTACATTTTATTAGATTAAGCGCCGCGTCTATTGAATTAGTCGCCCACTAAGCGCCATTTCGGTTACAGGAGCGCACTGGCCGCAGTCCGCTTCAGACCGGTCGCAATAGTCATGACTATTGCATTGCAATTAACACCAGTGTGCTTAGTGCGAGTTCTTTAACGTTCTCGATAGCGTAAAAGTTAACTCAAATTTGTATGCAGTTGGAACAGCGCCCCTAGCGTCGTCGTGGCCTAAAGCATAAGACGTATGGTGCATTCGTGTTGAGCGATGCACCGGTGTTCGAATCCCAGGCGGGTACCAATTTTTCTAATGAAATACGTACTTGCCAAATGTTCACGATTGACTTCGGCGGTGAAGGAATAGCATCGTGTAATAAAAATCAAACCCGCAAAATTATAATTTGGTAGGACCTCTTATGAGTCCGCACGGGTAGGTACCACCACCCTGCCTATTTCTGCCGTGAAGCAGTAACGCGTTTCGGCTTCAAGGGTGGGGCAGTCGTTGTAACTATACTTGAGACCTTAGAACTTATATCTCAATGTGGGTGGCGCATTTACGTTGTAGATGTCAATGGGCTCCAGTAACCATTTAATAGGCTGTGAGCTCGTCTATCCATCTAAGCAATAAAAAAAAAGAATCGCAATCCTTCCTTCCTTCCTTCATAAAAAAAACCCTACGGACTCACAGCAAAGCACTTCTCAGTAACGCGGCTTGCATAGAAAGCCTCCTTGATAATTGCGTTAAGGTTTTCAAAATAAATCGACATTGCTCTTCACATTCGTAGAACCGGGTGGGGTCCGCGAACGTCCCGAGCCCTTCTTAATAACAAACAGGTCGAAGTAATAACACGTTATTGTTTCAAGTATTTCAGTTTAGCTAGAGCGCAACGAATGGTAAAGGTAGTTTACGGATGACTCGCATTAGCGGAGCTTTAATTGTGCGTTCATTGCGTGCCGAGCCAAAGCATATTTTTTTTATCGGGAGCTTAGTAAACTTTTATTATTATCGCTTCTAAATGTATCTTCATTCTCGAAAAGGTTCTAATGCGTGTACTAAATGTATTTATTAACAACTAATTGTACTTGTCCGCTACGCTGGGCATTTAAAATTAACATTATTATTTCTCACCCCCACAAAGATTCTAACGCCCCCACAACTGGTGTAGGGACTACAACATTCATATAAATATTAGCCTATCCATTAAGTACATGTATTTTCTACATGGATACCAAGTTTCAAGTCAATCGGATGCATGGTTCAGTAGTTATAACGGAACATCCGTAAAAGCTACTGTAGATTTATATATTAGTATAGATACTAAGTTTCAAGTCAATCGGATGCACGGTTCAGTAGCTATAACGGAACATCCGTAAAAACCACTGTAGATTTATATATTAGTATAGATTAAAAACTAATTCCACCGGTTCGGCACAAAATGGAAACTCTAGTAAGGACTTCCTGTCTAGATTAAAAAAAAATATTATGCAATTTTTAATTCAATTATCTTATCTGTATTAATCGATTAGCTGATAACTCTGTGTAATCTATATATGTATAAAAGTCGATGTGTGCATGTACACATAATCTCTATATACGCCGGAAAGGTCGGACCGATTTCTATGAAATTTTTAGAATGTCTTCAAAGCTGCGTAGCAAGTGAAATCGATGTTGTTAAAGTCAAATGGAAGATCGAAAGCAAAGTTTTAAAACGCCTTTATTGGATTGATTTGTATGTGTGTTTGTTTGTAAGCAACGAAATCTTTCAATGTAATCTTCAAACTCACGACGATAAAATAAAATAAAAAATTTAATAAATAGTTGCATAAAGAACGGAATTCTACAGAAAAAAACCATTATGTGAGGCTATATCAGTGCTACCCTAGCATGTAGGTCCCGGGGCTCAAATCTCACGAGTTGCTAACACTGACCCTAGCAAGAGCAGTGCTTCACAGAATCTATTACCGGATCGGAAATGTGACTCACTAACAAGATCCGACGAGAAACAAAAAAGATAAAAAACACACCCTATATTTATACAATTTCCGAATAATGCATAACATTAGGAGCTTCGATGAGTTTCTCGCCTCTGATCTTCTCAGCGGGTCGCGATTCCGATCAAGTAGTAGATGCATTCACTAAGCAGCTACTCTTGAGCTAATTGGTCTCTTGCGGAGACGCTCGGGCGGCTATTAGCATATCCAACCCCTCGTAGCTGATCTCGTAGCTGCTTACTTGCAAACTCCAAAGATCTCTGAGCCACCAGTATCCTTCCTTGCTAAAAAAAAACACATTAGGACCGTCGGTCTACCGAGAAATTCCACCCGCTCTCTGAGAAACTCAGCGGACTGATGCATGGGTTAGGATGAAATGATCTCTGGAAACGATAGTTAACCGCAGAGACTAGTAGGAAGCTAGAAGCTAGTAGAGGCTAGCAGGAATGTCTCAAATGATTCCCTTGAAACGTACCTTACTCTTGAGAGTGCGGACGAGCAAAATGAATACCGATTTGTTTCTACTACACACTCAATTTACCCTATACCTACCAAAGAAAAAATAATTATTGCAAAAATAATTTTAAAAATAAATTTCGATACTGCTTTCTGAACGTAGATGGGATAAAAATTAGCTTTCACATTCAACGCTCCAAGCTAAGACGTCCTAAGTAAAAAGTACATTGACGCTTCGAATGATTTTTTTTTATTGCCTAAACGGGTGGACGATCTCACAGCCCGCCTGGTGTTAAGTGGTTACTGGAGCCCATAGACATCTACAATGTAAATGCGCCACCCACCTTGAGATATAAGTTCTAAGGTCTCAGTATAGATAGAACGGCTGCCCCGCCCTTCAAACCGAAACGCAATACTGCTTAACGGCAGAAATAGACGGAGTGGTGGTACCTGTACCCGTGCGGACTCACAAGACGTCCTACCACCAGTGAACGCAATGACAGCATTTTTAGCTAGATAATGTTAACAGCCCAGCGATCTGGTCAATCTCCGTTGTCGCATCACTCTTGTTGGAGCGGTCGTGGTCGTCATTCTGTAGCGTTGCTGTGGGCAGATGTTATACGCCACGAGCAATCGCCACTTCTCCCGGTTTCTGGTGAGTCTGGTACACTCATGCAATCAACCGCTAACTGCCGACTTGACCTGGTCGATCCATCGCATGGGTAACCTTCCATGAGGTCTGGCGCCTTCTACTTTGCTCTGAACGACAAGGCGCTCTATGGAGTCATTTCTGGTCTGGTCAACAGCCACTTTAAAATTGGGCTTAGGACTACTTTAGAATTGTGAACATTTGGCATCTCCATGCATGTAGAATTATAAACATATTTCGACGATAACAAACTAGGACCCGTCGTATCCAATTCAGAATCACTATACAATCAATCGGCGACACGATTCATTGTTTTCAGTAGATACTAGCTGTACCCGTCCGCTTCGCTGGCCATTTAAAATTCACATTATTATTTCTCACCCCCACAAAGATTCTCATCATTAACGCCCCCGCAACTGGTGTAGGGAGTCCAACACTCATATAAATATTAGCCTATCAAATAAGTACATGTATTTTCTACATGGATACCAAGTTTCAAATCAATCGGATGCATTATACATTTTTTTTATTTTTTTTTATCCCTTTAATATGGTCATGATATTAGATCTATAAAACAAAAAAATCATTACAGCCCACTGAGCTTCTGGCCGGATCGTCTCAGTGGGTCGCGTTTCCGATGCGGTGGTAGATTCTGCGAAGCACGGCTGTTGCTAGGGTTCGTGTTAGCAACGTCATCAGGTTTGAGCCCCGTGAGCTCACCTACTAATTCGGCGAATCTAGAATAACCCCTCGAGGTTACCATAATAGGTAATAAAAAAAAATGCCTGAACAAATTTTCAAGTTAATCAGAGTCTTCGAAGTCGGTGACATATACGCTGAAAGATTCCGTCACTCAGAGATACAGGTCAAGATATTCGATGCGTATTAAAAAAACGTTTTAACGAATTACAAGGCATCGTGTGTCATATTAACGTGGTTGGTTTGTTAAACATTTTGATGTCACCCTATCTAATCGGGGGCCTACGGATTTTTCATTCTGCCTTGCCTTTATTTTAATTGGGCTTCTTATCGGAAGGTCAGAGTTCAAATATTTTATCACACACACACACACGCATACACACAGGCCATCGCTAATCCTGTATTGTGTGATTAATGATTAAATTATGATCGCGGGTGACCTCGTTTTTTTTTAATTGTACCCTGTGACGTCACGGATTTCGATAAAGTTTTTATGTACGAAATTCAAATTATTTTCGATCGAAATATTATTTCAGTCATCTATTTGCCGCATATAGTCTTTGGTTAAATTGAGAATAGATTAAATGAAGACAAAATAATGAAGTCGTCATGGCCTAAAGGATAAGACGTTCGGTGCATTCGTGTTGAAGCGATGACCGGTGTTCGAATCCCGCAGGCGGGTACCAATTTTTTAAATGAAATACGCACTCAACAAATGTTCACAATTGACTTCCACTGTGAAGGAATAACATCGTGTAATAAAAATCAAATCCGCAAAATTATAATTTGCGTAATTACTGCTGGTAGGACCTCTTGTGAGTCCGCGCGGATAGGTACCACCGCCCGGCCTATTTCTGCAGTGAAGCAGTAATGCGTTTCGGTTTGAAGGGTGGGGCAGCCGTTGTAACTATACTTGAGACCTTAGAACTTATATCTTAAGGTGGGTGGCGCATTTACGTCGCAAATGTCTATGGACTCCAGTAACCACTTATCTATGCAATAAAATAAAAAAATCCGACTTTTCGTGAACATTAATGTGACGCAGCTCAAAATTGTCGCAACTTCGTCATTGAATGGTAAGTAGCCGGTAACCCCGCCAGTACAATTACGAGTTGCGTCTCAAATATTTTTTGTGCTTTTATTGATGTGAGAAAAATACGTTCTTCACAATTCGATATGCGCAGTTGGACGCGTGTAGTAAGTGGATTGCGACGTTGGGCCACGAAATCTATACTAATATATAAATCTACAGTGTTTTTTTACGGATGTTCCGTTATAACTACTGAACCGTGCATCAGATTGACTTGAAACTTGGTATCCATTTAGAAAATACATGTACTTAATTGATAGGTCAGTGATTCTGAACCTTTTTTTTGTTGCGGCACATATTTAACGATTTCAAAATTTGGCGGCACACAAAGAAAAAGATAAAAATTATTTACTTACTACCGAATCACATACATTTGCCAATTTTAACGAAAGAAAATGTGTAGTAACTACTATGCAACACCTTGTGAATCCCAACTATCACTAAAACAACTCGTTTTGTACGCAGAAGTAGCAAGTGTGCGCCGACTTGAGACATATTTCTATTGCTATGCACGCCGCTTCATCATAATTTGGCACTAAGAAAAACCGAGTTGCAAAGCAAATAATAAACTAATTTATTTTTTTGTGGTTTTAAATATATATTCATGTTAAAAATATTTTTCTTTTTAAATGATATAATTTAATAATATTAACATTATTATATATTTGCAAAATTTGGCGGCACACAAAAGTGCCGCGGCACAGTGGTTGAGAATCACTGGGATAGGGTAATATTTATATGAGTGTTGGACTCCCTAATAATAATGACAATCAATAATAATGTTAATTTTAAATGCGCAGCGAAGCGGGCGAATACGGCTAGTTTTTTTATAATTAAAGTTTTTTGTAAGTAATTTGAAGAAAACACGGAGAACGGACGATAATGCGCAGTTTAGTGTAGTCAAACGTTTCACGGCCTGTCTATATCTGGATCCGTATCTATTTATGTACAGAGACTGTTGACTGGTTGTAGGACATTTTGTGAGTCCGCGCGGGTAGGTACCACCGCCCTGCGTATTTCTGCCGTAAAGCAATAATGCGTTTCGGTTTGAATGATGGGGCAGCCGTTGTAACTATACTTGAGACCTTTGAACTTATATCTCAAGGTGGGTGGCGCATTTACGTTAAAGATGTATATGGGCTCCAGTAACCACTTAACACCAGGTGGTTTGTGAGCTTGTCGTTTGAAGATTGTACGAAGCTAGATAAATCACGCAAGAAAAATACTATGTAAGCTTTGATTTATGAGGTTGCGTTCGAAGACGGACTGTTTGAGTGTCCGCTCGTTTTCCGCCCGCTCGGTTAGTGGCCACATCAGCCAACCGCGTACGCCATACGCGGTCAGTACCGGAAGGTTTTATGTCACGCATTATGGGACGTGAGAAGCGACTGTTGATAAGATTTGATTAATCAATGTATTCGTTGGCTAGCAGGTGAGACGCCCGACGTAATCGTATCGAGTGATAAGCCAATGTCGGTTTGTATCTATCTACCAAAATTATATATTTGTCGTGGATAACGACTTAAGTAATATTAATACATTGTTTTGATTATTACTCTTATTTTAAATGATAAAATGTTTTTTTTTTTTGTAAATATCACAAAAATGTAGGGTAGACGCCGTAACGCCAGTGTATAAAATGGCGGTTTGTCAACAGTCAGTCAGTCAGTCAGTCCGTCCGTCAGTCTGTAAGTCTCAGTCAGTCAGTCAGTCTCAGTTAGCCAGTCAGTCAGTCAGTCTCAGTCAGTCAGAACGAAACTGTCGGTTTTCAATAATTATTGTTCAAAAGGCTTTATTGGCTTTTATTGTAATAAACCACCGATTGCGAATGATGACGGAACTGCCGCTTAGCCATCCCTGGCGCCGCCATATTTATTATAAACTAGCTGACCCGGCAGACTTCGTAGTGCCGCGATCAATAAATTAAAAACCTAAATTAACAAAAGGAATCAGTCCGACGGGGGACACATCAAAGGAAAAACAAAATTGTTATTTTCATTTAATTCCGAGCATTTTGATATTTATCTATCTTTCAAACCTTCTCTGGACTAACACAAATAATTCAAGGCCAAAATTAGCCAAATCGGTCCAGCCGTTCTCGAGTTTTAGCGAGACTAACGAACAACAATTCATTTTTATATATATAGATAGATAGATTATCTTTTGCGTGTTTGTTTTACTTTGAGACATGAGTTGTAAGGTCTCACTTTTAACAGTACAACGGCTGCTCCATCTTTCAAACCAAAACGCACTACTGCTACACGGCAGAAATAGGCAGGGTGGTGGTATATACCCGTGCGGACTCACAAGACGTCCTACCATCAGGAAAAATAAGCTCGCGGAAATAAAAAACCTAATTTAAATTATAAAATTGACCGTAATACCTCATGTGCCTTCGCGTGATTGGCTAAATACTCGCATTTAATTGATTTTGTACACGTCCCAACAAACTAAATACGGTCGCAACGCAACCCATAGTTATCTACCAAACTCTAGAAAGATTCTTAGAAAGACAAAAGCCCGGTAAGCCGAATACTTTGAAGAAAAATCGTCATGTTCTCATCAAATTGCCAAACGTTCAAAAATCAAAATACGTCATTCCGATTGTATAATATGAAGCCTGAGCTGACTTAGCGAGACGATTCCGGAAAACAGTGGCGCGACACCGATTTCTGTATAATTGTAATTGAATACTCATTACAGCTAACTTCAGTTGCGAAATGTTAATGTTAGCGAAATATATAAATCGGTGTAAGTACTCAAGGTACAGGTCGTGTTTCCGATCCGGTGGTAGATTTTGCGAAGCACTCCTCTTGCTAGGGTTAGCAACGTCACCATGTTAAAGCCCCGTGAGTTACACTACTCGGCATAGCTCTCTAGGTTACCAGTTTAGGCAGGGGAAAAAAATAGGATGCGCCCTGTATCGTTAGCCACTAAAATAACCACCATCCTGATTAATTCTGCCGGTTTTTTTGGAGTTTGGCACGGAGTTTCAGTTTTGTGATGATAGGGGTGATCGGACCAAGTGAACAGGAGTTTGGGCTGAAAGCTCAAAGGCAGCTGTTTCGCAAATGCTCCCACCACGCGTTCCCCCCTTCTGACTGACCACTTGATCGTCCACATGACCTTGTAAAACTGGAAAGGCCTTCGGGCCATCAGTAAGCCCTCAATCATTAAAAAGAACCACGCGTTCCAGTAGGGGGCGGGAAAGATGGTATAAATGTCGCAATAAGACCGATATCTTCATTCTCTATTGACAGAGTGGTCGTATGGTGGGTAGTCGCCCTTTTTTTAATAGTTTTGACAGTTCCAAAACGTTTTTCCTCTTCCTAAGTCAGACAACTAATGTGCTTCTATTCAATCCGAGCGATGACACCTCTACTGTACCGAAGCTTGACGAGTAATTGCGTCCCACAGCCAGTAGGGGCGGGTTTTCGCTTCGATTGGCGTGTCCGGTGCGTACATTACTGCGACTTCATATTTCAAGGGTAGAAGACACACACGCTGTTTTTTATTGCTTAGATGGTTCGACGAGCTCACGGCCCACCTGGTGTTAAGTGGTTGCCGAAACCCATAGACATCTACAACGTAAATACCGCCACCCACCTTAAGATATGAGTTCTAAGGTACAGTACAACGGCTGCCCCACCCTTCGAACCGAAACGCATTACTGCTTCACGATACTGCAAGGTATTGAGATTCCGTTGCATTTTAGTTTCTGAATATTTATTTAGAATCCTTTTCAAGTCTCGTTCGAAGAAGATGGTATTAAAACATATATCGAGGGATAAAAGGTCATTTTGTTTAAGCGACTTTTCGCCTAACACGAGACATTTATCTTTGTAATTAAAGGTCCGTTTTGTTTATTTAGAGCCCACTGAGTTTCTCGCCGGATCTACTCAGTGGGTCGCGTTTCCGATCCGGTGGTAGATTCTGCGAAGCACTGCTCTTGCTAGGGCCAGTGTTAGCAACACCCCGATTAGAGCCCCGTGAGCTCACCTACATGTTAGGCGAAGCTGATATAGCTTCTCAAGGCTATCAGCATAGGTAGGAAAAAAAAGGAAAAAAAAACGTTTATTTAGTATTATCATCAGAAGTTCGCTGTTTTTAATTGAACTTCAATTAAGTTTACCGCATTCAAATGGCCGAAGTTTTTATTTATTTACTAGCTGACCCGGCAGGCTTCGTAGTGCCCCAATCGATAAATAAAAGACACATCAAGGGGACACATCAAAGGGAAAGCAAAATTGTTTGTTTTTATATAATTCCGAGCTTTTTTATATTTTCTCCACGAATAATTCAAGACCAAAATTAGCCAAATCGGTCCAGCCGTTCTCGAGTTTTAGCGAGACAAACGAACAGCAATTCATTTATATATATATATATATATAGATTATGATACTTTTTCCAAATTTTAAACTTTCAATGGCTCACCTGTAAATTTGCAAAAGTGTCACTTAAACCAAATAGTCTTTCACCCCTCAATATAGGTACATACTTTAGAATCATTATTGGTATATTAACAACTGACATTGACATGCCTGTTGTTTACAACCTTCGAATTCTGATTTCGTGATGTTTACTGTTCGATATTATGTTTTCAAAATAATATCTACGTATATAAATACAATTAAACAATGTTGCGTACTCACGTCATGATGACGTACATAATGACCTTAGAATATATTTAACAATAGGGATGCATCCATATTTGTAGAAGCAATTGTTTAGTATTATATTAAATTTTAGTTATAAAATGATAGCACAACTGAAACATNTTTCGTGATGTTTACTGTTCGATATTATGTTTTCAAAATAATATCTACGTATATAAATACAATTAAACAATGTTGCGTACTCACGTCATGATGACGTACATAATGACCTTAGAATATATTTAACAATAGGGATGCATCCATATTTGTAGAAGCAATTGTTTAGTATTATATTAAATTTTAGTTATAAAATGATAGCACAACTGAAACATATGTCCGTTCAGTGTCTTACACTCACTGATGCTCACACTCATTATACACAGAGGGTTTTTATTTATTTATTGCTTAGATGATTGGACGAGCCCACAGCTCACCTGGTGTTAAGTGGCTACTGGAGCCCATAGATATCTATGACGTAAATGCGGTCTCAGTATAGTTACAACGGCTGCCCCACCCTTCAAACCGAAACGCATTACTGCTTCACGGCAGAAATAGGCAGAGTGTAGGTACCCACCCGCGCGGACTCACAAGAGGTCCTACCACCAGTAATTACGCAAATTATAATTTTGCGGGTTTCATTTTTATTACACGATGCTATTCCTTCACCGTGGAAGTCAATCGTGAACATTTGTTGAGTACGTATTTCTTTACAAAAATTGGTACACGCCTGCGGGATTCGAACACCGGTGCATCGCTCAACACGAATGCACCGGACGTCTTATCCGTTAGGCCACGACGACTTCAAACTGGCTGGCCCTTGCTCGCCCATCTGTCCTGGTGAAACTGGAAAGGGCTCCGGGCTACCAGTTATCTTTCAATCATACAAAAAACAATACTAAAAACATGAAAACAGAGAGAGAGAACTTGAACAATGAAGCAATACTATCAAACATAGTTACGGTTTGGGAATGCTAATGAATTGGTTTTATGTAGTGCTTCGGTGGTGACGTCACGGACTCGTGCTAAGAGTCACGTTCGCCAGCTAACCTATGAGTCAGTAACTCTCGAAAATAATCTAAGTTTTGTCAAAAATAATTGTTGCCTTCTCTTTTATTGCTTAGATGGGTGGACGAGCTCACAGCCCACCTTTTGTTAATTGGTTACTTGAGATAATACACTTTGAGATATGAGTTGTAAGGTCTCAGTACAGTTACTACCTTCAAGCCGAAACGCGTTACTGCTTCACGGCAGAAATAGGCGGTGTGGTGGTACCTACCCGTGCGGACTCACAAGAGGTCCTACCACCAGTAAAAGAGTCTAGAGATAGGGTATGATGAAATCAAATGCAAAACCTTAAATGCAATAGTACAATGCCATACATATATCGATAATAGGATAATTAACCAAAAAAATAAAACCGATTTGAACAAAATAAAACAAGATATAAATGCAGTCAACCTCAATAAAATATGTATTATTAGAATTAACCCGAAATCTAAAAAGTCAGGTCTCGATATAAATTAAATGGGAATCATCAAAATTGCTTTATCTAAAAAAAAAAACATAAACAATAAATTCGAATTGAGAACTTCCTCCTTTTTTTATTTTCAAGTCTGTTAAAATACTTTAAATAGTAGGTAGTGAATATAATTCTCGTTCTCTTTAAGACGTGTCATTGAAATAAGTCACTGTCATATTAATTAGGTCTTTATTTTTCCCGTAGTCATAAGACTACATATAAATTAATTAAATAATTTGCTTAGCAAGTATTCTCTGGACGTTTTTGCTGGCACAGTTGACAGTTTTAGACGAGAAGTCCACAATCTTGCTCAATGAGCTTTTTCAATTAAGCAATAGCGTATTTGGTAGTAAATGTGTAATAGTGTAAGGTCTTCATCTAATGTTATATATAGTTTTTTTTGTTTTTTTTATACAACAAACCGCTTTTTTTTTCAATGCATGCAGTCGGCACCTGTAATTGTGTCAGCTTTTACTGTGAAATCAATGTATATGATACCTGTAATGTTCGGTGCTGGTGTATAACATGTTGGTACCCAATAAATAAATAAAAGTGACATAATATAAGGACATACAAATGTCCTTAAGCGAATGCAACTCAGTTGATCTTAACTTGACATTCACAATAATAAAAACATTTGTCAGCCGTTGTCAATTTAAAAGCGTAAGCGTAATGTTGTTGCGTCTGCCCTAAATAAGGCCCTCTGTAGACGTGAGTCCGACTGGTTTGTGATTTTTGGAAAGTTCCTTATGGGACGATGCGGAGGGGTACCCTAACCGGAAAAAAACGTCCGTAACGTAAGATTTTTATTAGTAACGCACACAGTGTACGACTTATCTTTGTAATAACGTACAAAAAATAACATATTTTTTTATCATTCATTGACCACGATCTCAGAGCGTTCGTTTGCGCAATACACCAACTCTTATGCAAACAACCGTGAATAAAGTGTACCACAATAAGTTCGCACGTTACTGAATGACCGTGGGTTGTTGCGAAACCTCCAGTTTTATATTCTTTATACCTCGAATAGAACTTAAAATTAATATTTTTATAATAAGGAACTTCGTTCCTACCCGGTGTCCCGCGACACCACACATCTTTTATTCACTTACCAGTCGCTAATAAGTTTAGATGATGCTAGGTGCACTCGAAGTGCACATGAAACTCGGCCTGGTAGACTTTGCCAAGATCTGCCCTCGCAGGAGCAGTGCTTGGTTGAGTCTATAGCCGAATCGGAATCGTGACCCACTGAGAAGATCCCGCGAGAAACTCAGTGGGCTTTTACGAACAAAATTTCATTGGCAGCATACTATCACTGGTGGTAGGACCTCTTGTGAGTCCGCACGGGTAGGTACAACCACCCTGCCTATTTCTGCCGTGAAGCGGTAACGCGTTTCGGTTTGAAGGGTGGGGTAGTAACTACGAGTATACGGAGACCTTAGAACTTATATCTCAAGGTGGGTGGCGTTGTAGATGTCCATGGGCTCCAGTAACCACTTGACACCAGGTGGGATGTGAGCTCGTCCACCCATCTAAGCAATAAAAAAAATCAACGAAATTAATTTCACTTGTTCCTACGAAGGTATTTCCTTACTGGCCCATTATGTGGCTATAAGGTCATCTTTACATGATTTAACTATTAAAACTAATTTTAAGTTATGAACGGCTGGCCGCTTGAATCCGTGACCACGTAAATTGTAAAGTACTGAAAACATTTGGAAGTTATATAACGTCAATTAAAAAAGTGTGTGTGTGTGCAAGTCAAGCACGGTAGAAGTGAAACTTATAAATAAGATATAGATATACTGACTATCTCACTACACAGCAGCATACATATGGACAATGTTCAGTAGACGATAGTGGGGATGCTACGTAGAGTCGCACCAAGAGGAGACCGAGAACGTCTGATGTGTTCTATCTCATTCTCTTGCCGGCTGAATCCTATACATTTATGTGTTTGTGTCTCTATGGTCTTATTTTTTCGTTTCATCGAGTTTGAAATCACAAAGATTCTAAAGAAGTTTCACTTCAAAAACTTGACATCGTACCGTAAAAGTAATTTTCATTGTGTCTGTAATTCACGAGAATCGAAAGAAAAAAAGAAACTAAATTAAGTAACACTTTTGGCCGTTCGGAGGTATATAGTTAAGGGCAAAACACGAAACCTAAATGAAGCCCTTAAAATGTAATTAGAAACGAGCGTGTGACAGAGGTAAAGACCGACTTGGTAGTGTAATTGGATACTGGTCGATCCGAGAAGAAGATACCGATTATTCTAGACCTTTATGAATGAGTTCTTAGCGTTCTATTGTCAATATAAAATTAATAGTTTAGAAATCTGTGATTATAGAAGTATTTGACAATAGAACCATAATGCTGCTCAAACTTATAGTCTCAATTAATTATAGTCTGGTGGTAGGACCTCTTGTGAGTCCGCGCGGATAGGTACCACCACCTTGCCTCTTTCTGCCGTGAAGCAGTAATGCGTTTCGGTTTGAAGGCTGGGGCAGCCGTTGTAACTATACTGAGACCCTTAGAACTTATATCTCAAGGTGGGTGGCGCATTTACGTTGTAGATGTCTATGGGCTCCAGTAACCACTTAACTCCAGGTGGGCTGTGAGCTCGTCCACCCATCTAAGAAATAAAAAAAAAATAAAAAAATTGTCGAATTTCGACCACCGGGGGACCGCTAGTAATAATTAGTTGAATTACATACTCGATCCTGTAGACAGAATGGTAAATAGTCGACGTCGCCCAAAAAACGCCATTGCGGATCCTCCCGATCCATTAACGGTGCTTTTAGGTATCACACGCACCGGTCACCGTCCTCGTCGAACCCGTCCCTTGCGACGAAGGGCTCGACGAGCGAATTAACCCTCAGATACAGCCCACTGAGTTTCTCGCCGGATCTCAGTGGGTCGCGTTTCGGATCCGGTGGTAGATTCTGCGAAGCACGGCTCTTGCTAGGGCCAGTGTTAGCAACACTTCCGGTTTGAGCCCCGTGAGCTCACCTACATGTTAGGGTGAAGCTGAAATAGCCTCCCAAGGCTATCAGTAAAGGTAGGAAAAAAATAAAATTATCTCGTTGCCGTCGCAAGCGTGAAGCAAGCTTAAAGCGTTCAAAGTCCGTGCATGATTGCATCGGCCGCTGTCGCCACGCAGTCTCAACTGACAATTGACTTCTGACCTTCATGATTGGTAGCAACTGCAATATATGCACGTGGGCATTTTTATTGCTCAGATGAGCGAACGTACTCACGTCTGATGACTTTTTGCTGGTGGTAGGACCTCTTGTGAGTTCGCACGGGTAGGTACCACCACCCTTCCCATTTCAGTCGTGAAGCAGTAATGCGTTTCGGTTTGAAGAGGGGGGCAGCCGTTGTACTGTAAAAACGGAGACTTTAGAACTTATATCTCAAGGTGGGTGGCGGAATTTACGTCGTAGGTGTCTATGGGCTCCGATAATCACTTAACACCAGATGGGCCGTGGTGAGCGCGTTCTTCAAATTAAGCAATAAAAAAATTAACATTATTTTCGGAATTAAAATCATAAGTAACGCAGATAATAAATCGTTCGTGGCAACCCTGTGTGACGTGAGTCGACTAAGAACTTAGTCCTTTAGTACATTCTCGAAAATTCTAGCAAATAATTCTTAGAAAAGACCAGTTGGAATCGGAATGTAAATAATAATATAATATCTTTCTAACAAACTTATTGGGTTCGCTCGTGTGCAAAATATCTTTTGTGCGAAGAAAAATCTATATCTATACTAATATTATAAAGCTGAAGAGTTTGTTTGTTTGAACGCGCTAATCTCAGGAACTACTGGTCCGATTTGAAAAATTCTTTCAGTATCAGATGGCCCATTTATTGAGGAAGGCTATAGGTTATATAACATCACGCTAAGACCAATAGGACCAAGCGGAGCACCATAAAGTATGTTTCAAAATCGGGGTATTTTTCCCTTTTGAGAGCTTACGTTTTAGGTAGATATACGCCAAAGTAACTATTCCGCCCCCGAATCCTGATCACAGGAGCAAGTCACCGTCGTCGCCCTAGACACGTCCTTACGGATCCATCAGATCCAATAACTCTTGCATTAGATACCTTCAGTTCTAACACTAGGAGCAGGCTGAGGAGCCCCGGTAACCGTACTCGTCGAACTCGACAGAGGTCGACGTGCAACCTAACCAATACATCAGCCCGCTGAGTTTCTCGCCGGATCTTCTCAGTGGGTCGCGATTCCGATCCGGTAGTAGATTCATTCGCGAAGCAATTGCTCTTGAGTTGTTAGGTCTCCTTCGGAGGCGCTCGGGTAGCTGTTAGCAAATCCCACCCCTCCTGGCTGAGCCTTTGCTCGCCCACCTGTCCTGGTGAAGTTGGAAAGGCCTCCGGGCCACCAGTAATCTTTCAATCATAAAAATAAAAAAATATATATTCCGCGCCTACGAAGTCGCGGGCAAAAACTAGTATCTTAATAATTTTTCTGTCCGTGTGTATTTTAGTGAGTTCTTCGTGAATGCTATCTCAAAAAGACGTTTGGTAATATTAGACACTTGATTGAAGAACCTTCTTGGAGCGTGCCAAGATATTTCCATTGACATTTGTTCATACAATGATGTACTGTAACGTATTGAGTATGAGAATATTATGTGTTAAGTTTGTTACTATGTAATAAAGTTGGACTAATATGTTCTATCTTCACTGGTGGTAGGACGTCTTGTGAGTAGCACGGGTAGGTACCACCACCCCGCCTATTTCTGCCGTGAAGCAGTAATGCGTTTCGGTTTGAAGGGCGGGACAGACGTTGTAACTATACTGAGACCTTAGTACTCATATTTCAAGGTGGGTGGCGGCATTTACGTTGTAGATGTCTATGGGCTCCAGTAACCGCTTAACAGTAGTTGGGCTGTGAGCTCGTCGACCCATCTAAGCAATTTAAAAAAATACTTCTTACCATTTCCATACATCTTCTAGTTATGTACATGCGTTTAATTAAAATTTTAATTTGATTTATACATATAAATAAAATTGGAGTGTCTGTTTGTAATATTGAAATAACCGCTTTTTTCTAGATGCCTATGAATATATATACGGTATATACACCATAATATTTTTTTTTACTATTTTTGTCTGTCTGTTTGTTTCGACTAATCTCTGGGACGGCTGGACCGATTTTGTCGAGACTTTCACTGATAGGTAGTTGATGATATAAAGACAAAATTAGGCTACTTTTTTTAGACTAGCTTCGCCCCACGGCGTCCCCCGCGGTACCAAAATGACCGCGCGTAGCATCGCGAGTCTCAGTTAGTTATTTATAAAAAAAACACATATATACTTAAGCACTTCCTATTAGCTCCTTTAATATCGGCTAATATTAAAATTCATAAGTTTACCCTAACGATTACCCTAACTGAATCGTAAATTTTGATACTTGAATCACAAATGTACACGACGTACCATTGAGGCAAATAGGAACGCGTGGAAATGTTTAGTAATGAATAATGTGTTGTTTAATATTAATTTGTAGGGCATCAATGATTGTGCTACCACCAAACCGTGAACTTAAGCACTTTTAAAGAGAATATTTATTTCTTTACTAGCTGACCCAGCAAACATCGTAGTGCCTCAATCGATAAACTTAAAACAAACAAAAGGAATCCGTCCGACGGGGGACACATCAAAGGAAAAACAAAATTGTTATTTTTATTTAATTCCGAGCATTTTCATATTTATCTACCTTTTAAGCCTTCTTTGGATTTGCATAAATAATTCAAGACCAAAATTAGCCAAATCGGTCCAGCCGTTCTCGAGTTTTAGCGAGACTAACGAACAGCAATTCATTTTTATATATATAGATAGATAGATAGATAACGGTACAAGATGTTATTTGAAAGGCGATTAAGCGAAAAAGCGACTCTAAGCAGACTTTTTTCCTACCTAAGGGGCTATTCCAAGTTCACGTAGGTGAGTTCACGGGCTGAACATTTTAGTGCAGCACTGCTCTTACTGAGCAGTGCTTCACTAAATCTACTACCGGATCGGAATCGCGACCCACTGAGAAGATCCGGCGAGAAACTCAGTGGGTTGCCTTTTTTTTGCATAGATGGGTGGACGAGCTCACAGCACACTTGGTGTTAAGTCGTTACCGGAGCTCATATTAGTCGTAATTTAATATTAACAGATATTAAAGGAGCTATTAGAAAGTACTTAAGTACATTTGTGTTTTTTTATAAATAATTAAATAAAATTTTAATTAAATGCACTAGTAAGAAGTACTTTTTAATTGCTTAGAAGGGTGGGTGGACGAGCCCACAGCCCACTTGGTGTTAAGTGGGTAACGGAGCTCATAGACATCTACAACGTAAATGCGTCACCCACCTTGAGATACAAGTTCTAAGGTCTCGGTATAGTTACAACGGCTGCCCAATCCTTCAAGCCGAAACGCATTACTGCTTCACGGCAGAAATAGACAGGGTGGTGGTACCTACCCGTGTGGACTCACAAGAGGTCCTACCACCATGGTATATGAGGCTTCCTCTCATATATATCGAATTATGGGCAAAATTTAAAATTATTCACTTCATCAGAAATCAACGTATCATCTCTGATCTCATGACGTAAACGTTCAACAAACCCTTTGATGCATTCGACCTAGATAAGCTATTGACGTCACCGCATTTATAATAAAATTGAAACCTTATAAATAATTCACATTCGTAATATACATACACTAGCCGTACTCGTCCGCTTCGCTGCGCATTTAAAATTAACATTGTTATTTATTATCATTATTATTAGGGAGACCAACGCTCATATAAATAATAGCCTATCCATTAAATACATGTATTTTCTACATGGATACCAAGTTTCAAGTCAATCGGGTGCATGGTTCAGTAGTTATAACGGAACATCCGAAAAAAGCACTGTAGTTTTATATATTAGTATAGATTACGTCAAAAGGTATCTACATTTGGATATCATTCGGACATGTAACAACAAAAACCTTTACAGCATATTATATAGAATTATATAAACATTATTTAATTATACCTCTGCATGTAACGGTATATTAAAACTTAATCTTTTTGTCTTCACCTGTTTATAAATAGATAAATAAAATCGTTTGGAGCCCGTAGGTCTGCGGAGGGACTTCGGTTCCCTCTGGATTTTGTACCGTATGTTCCATGGGGGGTGCTCTGAGGAATTGTTCGAGATGATACCATCATCTCGTTTTTACCATCGCACCGCCCGCCACCGGAGTAGAGTTCATCCATACTACCTGGAGCCACTGCGTTCATCCACAGTGCGTTTCCAGAGGTATTTTTTGCCACGTACCATCCGGCTATGGAATGAGCTCCCCTCCACGGTGTTTCCTGAGCGCTATGACATGTCCTTCTTCAAACGAGGCTTATGGAGAGTATTAAGCGGTAGGCAGCGGCTTGGGTCTGCCCCTGGCATTGCTGAAGTCCATGAGCGACGGTAACCACTCACCATCAGGTGGGCCGTATGCTCGTCTGCCTACAAGGGCAATAAAAAAAATGTATATAAATCTATATATTAATACGTGAAGCAAAAACTTTGTACCCATTTTTATGAAACTTGCGCGGACGGATGAGAATGAAATTTCCCACACTTATAGGGAATATAGAGAAGGAGTGCAGGATACTAATTTTTTTTTTAAATTATGCATAAAAATATATGAAAAAAAAAAATACACGCACTACCATGTACTTAGCACACACACGCATATGTACTTTTTTGTTTATTGTTAGTCTGTGGTAAAATTGAGAATAGATTAATATTGTTTGTCTATAGTGTAAGCCTTGACGAAATCTGTGATTATAGATAATAGTCTTTGACAATAGAATCATAATATTGCTCAAACTTATAATTCAAATTAATAATTATGATCGAATTTCGACTACTGGGCGACCACCAGTTAATATAAATACTCTGCGATCAATCTATATATTAATACGTGAAGCAAAAACTTTGTATCCCTTTTTACGAAAATTGCGCGGACGGAGGAGTATAAAATTTTCCACACTTATAGAGAATATAGAGAAGAAGTGCACAATGCTAATATTTTTTTTTAATAATGCATAAAAGATACATTCAATCAATAAAGAAAACATTACACACTACATACCATGTATTTGACGTACACACGCATGCATCCTATTCATAGTCAAACTTTTGTTCTTGACGTCTGTGGTCAAATTGAGAATAGATTAAATATTGTTTGTCTTTATTAATATTTTTTTATAGTGTAGCCTTGGCGAAATTTGTGATTATAGAAGTATAAAATACAATCATAATAGTGTACAAACTTACAATTCCAATTAATTATAGTCGAATTTCGACTACTGCGGGACCTCTAGTATTTTAAAAAGGCGACAAATATTTCGAAATCACAATGCTCTAATAATAAACAATTTATGTATCATAAACGTCTCTGACATGAACAAGTGCAAATTCCGATGACATAATCATTTGCGAAACTTAATAAAAGCACGTAACACTTGCCTGACCGCACAGCTTTTTGTGTGAGCTCCCGAGCAAAAGCTCTTTCTTTAGCTTTGTTTTTTGTTAGCGAGCGTTAAATTACCGACAAAAAGCGAAACGGGTCAAAACCAAGGTAATGCCACTAAGTTTTGCTTTCATGATACGCTTGCAATTTTAAAATTTTATATTTTATACAGATTTCCTTTTTTTCCTACCTATGCTGATAGCCTTGAGAGGCTATTTCAGCTTCACCCTAGCGTGTAGGTGAGCTCACGGTGCTCAAACCGTGTTGCTAACACTGGCCCTAGCAAGAGCAGTGCTTCGCAGAATCTACCACCGGATCGGAAACGCGACCCACTGAGAAGATCCGGCGAGAAACTCAGTGGGCTGTGTCTGAGGTTTAATTTATTCGCCGAGCCCTTCGTCGCAAGTGTCGTCGCAGCGTCGATTAAAATGAAAAAAAATATTAAAATGAAACTAACAACTCCTCTAAATTCTCGCCATGGAATATACAGGAGAGAATCGAAGTAACTAGGGTTACTATGCGATAGGTTCTTTTGGCTGTTCATAATATGACGGCTTTGTATAATCGGCCAGAAAAGTGAAATAAGGATCCAAATTAAAATTAGGTATCATCGCGATTAAAAAACAAACGGTTTTATCATTTTAGAATATCCGTAGTCTCGGTGATTTTGAAAACGGCACGTTATCGACAAACAGATGAACGATACATAATATATTTTTTCGTTATAATAACCAAACCGGTCCTCGGTGAGCTTACGTCATATCTCTCTAAAACTTTTCCTTTACTTTTTTATTTATTTCGCATATAGTGTTTCCATGTCACAGTGAAAATGTAACAGTGGGTTTGGTCTTTTTCAATACTCTATTCTATTTCTAGATATTTATATGAAACGAAATATAAATAAGGACAACATTAGGAAATTAGGAATTTTGAAGTCGTCGTGGCCTAAAGGATAAGACGTCCGGTGCATTCGTGTGTAGCGATGCAACGGTGTTCGAATCCCGCAGGCGGGCACCAATTTTTCTAATGAAATACGTACTTAACAATTGTTCACGATTGACTTCCACGGTGAAGGAATAACATCGTGTTATAAAAATTAAACCCGCAAAATTATAATTTGCGTAATTACTGGTGGTAGGACCTCTTGTGAGTCCGCACGGGTAGGTACCACCGCCCCGCCTATTTCTGCCGTGAAGCAGTAATGCGTTTCGGTTTGAAGGATGGGGAAGCCGTTGTAACTATACTGAGATCTTAGAACTTATATCTCAAGGTGGGTGGCGCGTTTACGTTTTAGATGTCTTTGGGCTCTAGTAACCACTTAACACCAAGTGGGCTGTGAGTTCGTCCATTCATCTAAGCAATAAAAAAAAAAATACAAAATTGTAAATCAACACAACACGTATTGCACGTTTTTTTGTTTGTTTAATTAGACGAACTGAGCTAGTACCTGGTGTAAAGTTACGAAATAATTTTTCACTTGTATGCGTTCTAGATAAGGAATGAGTATATCAGTGGAAGCGTGAAAGTAGTCCCGGTAATTAACAAATTAAAGAGCGGACGGTTAGCGTGGTATGGACATGTGATGCGTAGAGAGAAGATGCATGTGATTAGGAAATGTATGGAAATGGTAGTGCAAGTTAGAGGGGGAAGAGGTCGACCGAAGAAGACATGGATGGAGTGTGTGAATGACGATATGAGAGAGAGAGGAGTGAGTGTTGAGATGACGGCTGATAGAAGAGAATGGAATAGAAAATTTCGCTGTGCCGACCCCACCTAGTGGGATAAGGTGGAGAAAAAGAAGATTTGTATGCGTTCTTAGCCTCAACGCAAAAGACAATCTGAATGTTTGATATAGACGTTTATTTTTCATTGGTACCTCATTGTAACTATAGACTCAATGGTCACGTAAGATGTGGTGTGAGCCCCGATGATCATGTACACTCGGCCTTCCAATCATAGCGTTTCATACACAGATGCTGACGACCCCATTGATGTTGAGTGAAACGTGGAATTTGGACTATATGTTCGAATTGATAATTTCACTCTTAGATCTTACAATCCAAATCTTATTCTTCAACCCGTGTCCACCCAATGCTGACGACGACACAAGTTTTTTTTTATTTATTGCTTAGATGTGTGCACGAGCTCACAGCCCGCCTGGTGTTAAGTGTTTACTGGAGACCATAGACATCTACAACGTAAATGCGCCACACACCCTATCCCGTAGAGAAATGCCTAACATAGGTCGTTTCATGGCTCTTTGCGTGACTTGCATTTTGATCATAGTTTGCTATGTGAGCATCCATGTCTCGGTCCCATTCCTCATCAAAGGGTTTGCTCATTGCAAATGGCAGGGGGCATTTTGCGTCCGCAGGGCCATGAGACACAAGCCTGCACATTTCGGCCGCAAGGAAGGCGTGCGTGTCAGTCTGATCGGTCAGAAGTTCAGATTTCTAGTCTCAAGGTGAGATCCTGATGGTGAGTGGTTACCGTCGCCCATGGACTTCAGCAATGCCAGGGGCAGAGTCAAGCCGCTGCCTACCGCTTAATACTCTCCACAAGCCTCGTTTGAAGAAGGACATGTCATAGCGCTCGGGAAACACTGTGGAGGGGAGCTCATTCCAAAGCCGGATGGTACGTAGCAAAAAAGACCTCTGAAAACGCAATGTGGATGACCGCAGTGGCTCCAGGTAGTATGGATGAACTCTACTCCGGTGGCGGGCGGTGCGATGGTAAAAACGAGATGACGGCATTCTTGTGACGTCTAAAGGACATATAACAATAACGTGGCCTTGAGATCGTTGAATAAAAACAAAATTGATTTACTCCATGTATTTTGTACTAGACGATAAAAATATACCTAATTTTAATAAGAAGCACTTTCGTTTGTGCGTCCTTCAACGGACCCACCTGCTCAGGTGCGATTCCACTCGCCTTTTTTTTGTCTCGCTGCAATTTTTTTCGCCAAATTTTTTACCAGATTGACTTATGAATCATTTTAAGTTGGCCTTTTTTTAAGTTATCTACTACGTTACTATCTATCAGCCTGCCGCTTCCGAGACGCGTGACCCTAAGGACCTGGTTGCTCGCATTGAACGAAGGACTGCATGATGAACAAACAGGTTATTTAAGTAGTGCGATATTTCCTCCACCTTTTCACCACCAAAAAAGCGACTTCAACAATAAATCCGATAAACTAGGTGGTAGGTAGGTGAGCTCAAGGAGTCAACCTGATTACTAACACTGGCCCTAGCAAGAGCAGTGCTTCGTAGAATCTACCAATGGATCGGAAACGCGACCCACTGAGAAGATCCGGCGAGAAACTCAATGAGTTGTGTCTACGGGTTATTCATTTTCACAAAAAATTCTTTCTGTGTTTCAAATTAACAATGCTGTTAAGAATTTTGACGAAAGCAATATTTATTTAGTGCGCTACCAACATCGCCGCTGGCTTACTGGTGGTATGACCTCTTGTGAGTCCGCACGGGTAGGTACCACCACTCCGCCTATTTCTGCCCTGAAGCAGTGATGCGTTTCGGTTTGAAGAGTGGGGCAGCCGCTGTAACTATACTGAGACCTTAGAACTTATATCTGAAAGTGGGTGGCGAATTTACGTTGTAGATGTCTATGGGCTCCAGTAATCACTTAACACCTGGAGGGCTGTGAACTCGTCCAGCCATCAAAGCAATAAAAAAAGTAAAGAGTTTCAATGTATAAAGTACCAAAATGCTACATAAATAGGTACTAATATCGATCGCGCAGTACCAATATCTCCTAGGCAGTATTACACAAACTTCTTTAGTTGTTGCTAAGGCTCACAACCCCACGGACACAGCCCACTGAGTTTCTAGCCGGATCTTTTCAGTGGGTCGCAATTCCGATCCGGTGGTAGATTTTGCGAAGCACTGCTCTTGCTAGGGGCTAGTGTTATTTTCTCAGGTTGAGCTCGTCAGCTCACCTACCCAATCGGGCGTAGCTGAAATAGCGACCCCTTACCA
This sequence comes from Bombyx mandarina, assembly GCF_003987935.1. The sequence continues at coordinate 2,364,011 of NW_021011479.1, forward strand.
GCGAATAGGTAGAAAAAAAAACGCTCAAAGTATTATTTTTTAAACTAATTGACTTAACTATCTCCTAAGCCTATAAAAAATCAATTTTGTATACAGAATGAGGTTCACTTAATAACATAGTAAGCATTATTAAGATATAAATCATTGTTCGGAACACGCTAAAATGATGTTTAATGATATAATGATAAAGACGGATTTCCCGATTCAGCGAAAAGCCCATAAATTTATAACTAATTGTAAAAATGAGTTTTATATTTCGTAGACGGGTCCAGTACCAATTTAGAGACGATTTAATCATTGAAAAAAAAAAAAGAAAAGGTTTAGCTGTAGTTACGTCAATTAAGTACACCTGTGCTTTGTACAAGCAATACGGCGCTTCTCAAAGTTTTTTTTCAACGATTATTTAAATAAAAATTTCAACTATCAAATTATGGTATTATCATTAACACACGTCAGGGTTTTGGATAAACAAAGACTTGTGGGTCATCACACGGCCTAGGGGTCATCACAAGATCGTAAAATTGGACAGGACATTCCAGATCCAGCGGACAGAATGGAAAGCAGTCGAAGTCGCACCAAACACGTCATTTCGGATCCTCCTGATCCACTAAAGGTGCTTTTAGGTACCTCAAGCACCGGTCACCGGCAAGGGCTTGACGAGTAAATTAACCCACAGACACAGCCCACTGAGTTTCTCGCCGGATCTTCTCAGTGGGTCGCGTTTCCGATCCGCTGGTAGATTCTGCTAGCACGGCTCTTTCTAGGATTCGTGTTAGCAACGTCGTCAGGTTTGAGCCCCGTGAGCTCACCTACTAGTTAAGGTTACGCTGATATAGCCTCTCAAGGCTCTCAGCTTAGGTAGGAAAAACTCAAAAGGGACAGGAAGACTTTACAAAACACAAGCATTACGGATCATCATCAGCCCAAGATGTCCACTGGTGGACCTAAATTGCCCTCTAGGCTCGCCACAAATTTATTATTTCGATATTTGCATTGTCAATGAGATTCTTACCACACCTACATCTGGAATCTCTTGATTGGGTTACGTAAGCGCCCGTGTACGCTGATTAGCGATTTCCTGCCAGTCACGGCATGACATAAAGGGAAGAATCGGTCACAATGACGCTGTTATGCTCATATACAGGGCGTTTCATTCGCTTAAAACAAAGACACTGTCAGTTCCGATATCAAAACCCAATCAGTGATTCGAATACAGTCAAACCTGGGTAAGTGAGAACTGGATAAGTAAGAAAACTCTATAACTGAGAGTAATAGCAAGGACCCGTCATTTTAAGCTCCCAAAACCTCTATTAGCGAGAAACAGAAACCTCTGTAAGAGAGAGTCGTTTTTTCCTCATGGACCTCCGTAAGTGAGACTGCTACCTATCTATACCTCTATAAGCGACAGCCGAGCTTTATTTATTTATTTATATTATTTAGGAGGAACAAATGACAAAACAAATTACAAATTTAACATCTGCTATTTTATGACTCATTTTTAACTTTCGTGGAACTTCCTATCATTGTTTTTTAATTGTTTTCTCGTCAATATTGAACCTATTCTATTTCGTGGAACTAAATAACGTTGTTATGTTATCGTATTCTTTTATCGCATTATTTTCGAATGGACTCCACACGTGTGCCTGTGTACCGTCCTGTTTGTCGGACTTACTCAGTTTATCGTTAATCAATTACGAAGGAAAGTTCTGTTCTGCATCACGTAAAAACGGAAAATTAAAGTACTGTCATTAAAGTCATAAACTTAAAATAGTGAATGCATTTGAATGCGGAAAATCGCGAATCGAAATTTAGAGGGAGCATTAGCGAGAAACTCGGGTTAGTGAGAAACCTCTATAAGCGAGAATGAGATTGTGCTCCCTTGAACTCTCGCTTATCCAGGTTTGACTGTATTTGTGTTGGACGAACGCGATCTACGGAAATACAAACGAAAAATTAACTTCCTTTTTTTCAGTTTTTCTTTCAAGCTATTGCATAACTTTTATCGCGGGCGTTGAGCGCGGCGACCGAATCAAGAAATTCCGTAACGAAAATAAAACCTAACACCCCCATTCCGCCTGCCATGTAGCTCGCGTTCAACACATTCATACATTGCACTTATGTAGTGTTTTTGAATAAGCGCGCGCCGTGACGTCGCACTGCATGCGCATCATGAAAAGTCTGCCCATCTCTCTCTCGCGCGGTCTAGCTTATGAGTGTGAAGGGGACAGTTAATGTTAGAAATTGTTAAAATTAACAAGGTTACACTCCAGTATTCTTAGTATTTACGATTTCGGAAACGACCTTAATCTCTGCATTTCTAAGATTTATTTTCGCCTTTGACGATAGATTTTGTATTTTGCACCTTCATGAATGGAAGATAATCATTTTCTAATAAACTCCGGTCACTAATACATAGGTACACCTATATTTATATTTTAATATTATAAAGAGGAAAGATTTGTTTGTTTGTTTATATTGAATAGGCTCCAAAACTACTAAACCGATTTGAAAAATTCTTTCACTGTTTCTAAACTACACTATCCCCGAGTGCCATAGGCTATATTTTTTTATAAAAATAATAAAGACATTGATATTATTTAAATGAAAATAAAAGTTCATTAAAATAATAATATTCAAACTATCTTTATAATTTTCTATTTTTAGAAACCTGACGCCAATGTAAGGGTTAATGTGTGTGTATTATAACTTTTTATTTTGAAATTTTTATGACCCGAGCGAAGCCGGAGCGGGCTGCTAGTGATAAATAAATTAATATTTTGTTAAATTACTATCATTTTGTGGATTCAATTATAGGTCCCACTCTATTTCTTGCCCCTTTAAAGTACTTGACCATGAACTTGAAAGGTTCAACCTTAACTGGCCAAATTGATAATAGCTCATCGGCATGCTTTGTGTACTTAGCTCATTAAGGGCCATTAAACCACAACAGTTTTATTCTTCGCTCGACAAACGTCTAAAAGTGTTATGTAAGCCGGTGATGGGATGTCTTGTGAGTCCACACGGGTAGGTACCGCCGCACTGCCTATTTCTGCCGTGAAGCAGTAATTCGTTTCGGTTTGAAGGGTGGAGCAGCTGCTGCACTGTAAAAACTGAGACCTTAGAACTCATATCTCAAGGTGGGTGACGGCATTTACGTTGTAGATGTCTATCGGCTTCAGTCACCACTTCATACCAGGTGAGCCGTGAGCTCATCCACCAACCTAAGCAATAAAAAAAAAGATGCTCATCTACCTATCTACAGTACCAACTTGCTGCAGAGTAACGCCTTGACGACTTTACCGCCCCACGCCCACTGAGTTTCTTGCCAGATCTTCTTAATGGGTCGCGTTTCCGATCCGGCGGTAGATTCTGCGAAGCACTATGCCTATGCTGGTAACCTCCAGGGGCTATGCCAGTTTCGCCGGACGAGTAAGTTAGCTCACGAGGCCCTAACCTGGAGACGTTGCTTCGCTGAATCTACCACCGGATCGGAAACGCAGCCCGCTGAGAAGATCTGGCGAGAAACTTGGGTAGTGTCTGAGGGTGTGACTTACCGCCGACTGATTGTAGCCTTAAATAGCAACACAGCATCTCTTCCTTCCAACTATGATACTTACTTAACACGATTGCTTCGCGGCCGAAATGACCAGGATAGTCGTACCTGATCGAGCCAGCTCCAAGCACGCCCTAATTACCAACAATTACGCAATTATTCCCGCATTTCACTTTTCGAACACAAACCTATTTTATTTGTTTAAAATTTTAATCTAAAGTTTGAGAATCGCTGTTCCTCTTAGTGACTCACAATTCATGTCGTATAAAAGTAATGTTAATCCCTGAGCAGTACAGTCCCATCATAAAACTCTTTACTGTGACTTTGGAAGTAAGCGGGTAAGCAAATTTCACTAATATCTAATATTTCTCATCAGTCGAACAAAAAAAAAAATTGTCAATGATAAAAACGTCGTATTTACAGTGAGCATTCTGCTATTTTAACGATAATTGTGTTTTGTCAATTAAAAACAGCGAATTGCTGGTATCAGTATTGATACCAAACAAAACGGACCTTTCATTACAAAGATAAATGATGCTTATTAACCGAAATGTCGCTTGAACTAAATGACCTTTCACCGATCGATAGGTTTGAATTAGTCCAACTTTTTTTCTTCCTACCTATTCTGGTAACCTCGAGGGGTTATTCTAGATTCACCGAACTAGTAGGTGAGCTCACGGGGCTCAAACCTGACCTTACTAATACGAACCCTAGCAAGAGCTCCCTCCGTGCGTCGTGTTTCTCAGTGCTGAGGATCGTGACCTTTACGGAATACACACGCAAAGATTTTCTTGGGAAAATTGCTAGTGGTGGGTTCCCGCGTTCTTCCACAAAGCAAGAGCAGCGCTTCGTAGAATCTACCACCGGATCGGAAACGCGACCCACTGAGAAGATCCGGCGAGAAACTCAGTGGGCTGTATCTGTGGGTTAGCTTACTCTCCGAGCCCTTCGTCGCAAGCGACGGGTTCGACGAGATCGATGACCGGTCTAGTCCAACAGTATGACATACTCTCTCACCGCTCACGTGTTGTGTCCCTGATATATACTTTTCTATGTTTATTAATAAGATTAGTTTAGAATTAGAACCGCCATGGCGTTACTTTTATTTTTATGAATAAACAAGCCAACGGCACCTCTAAGATTACACGTAATTAACATTTAGAAATGATTCAAACGAAACAACCTCGTTCTAGAAAGCCCGCCGAAACCTCATGACTGCATCCCAATAAAAATTACATCAGATTTTTACTCTATGTCAAAGAGTAGTTATATTGTAGACAGGCAGTGCTTAGATCAACACGTGGAGCGGAACTCGCTCTGTGACGAACCGGTTTGCACTGGTATTCCCAATCTGTCAGAAAAGAGTCCTAAACGTTGTACCCCTGGCATTGTTGATGACCTTAGGCGACGGTGAGGACTCGCCATTAGGTGGTTCATCTGATTTGGAAAATTTACCAATTTAAAACACGAATAGAGAGAGAGATAGAGAGAAAGAGAGCATGCTCTATTGTAATATAATAAATTGCAATTTAACATGAACACAAATGCAAAACATTAAATACAATGGGTGGTATTATCGGTAACAGCGATCACGTCCAGACAACCAGACAATCAACAAACGACGACACATTAGGTTTTTTCGTTTTTTATAGTCATAAAATTCGTTTGCTGTCTAAACAGATGAAATTCTACTCGAAAAAAGTTTAATGGTTCAAAGTCCTTGTTAATAATTAATTAATTTAAGTTTTTACAATTAGTAAAATCGTGTTTTCTATTCGTTGACTTCATGCCCTCACCGCTAGTATAGGCACTTTATTTTTTACATCAACATTATTTTAATAATTTTCATTAATTATACAATCAATTTCGGTGATTGACATCTTTAAATTGATCCATTGAGCGCACTAACAACGAACCTTAAAGTAATTGTATTTTCTTACTCAATTTGAAGAAAATTTAGTAGCAACATTCTGACACTGCCTTCATCATGTCTACAAGCACTATTTTTACTGGTGGTAGGACCTCATGTGAGTCCGCACGGGTAGGTACCACCACCCCGCCTATTTCTGCCGTGAAGCAGTAATGCGTTTCGGCTTGAAGGGTGGGGCAGCCGTTGTAACTATACTGAGACCTTAGAACTTATATCTCAAGGTGGGTGGCGCATTTACGTTGTAAATGTCTATGGGCTCCAGTAACCACTTAACACCAGGTGGGCTGTGAGCTCGTCCACCCATCTACGCAATAAAAAAAAAATAAAAAAAAACAGTACCTATTTTTTCTTCATAATACACAATCCAAAAGAAATCTCTTCTATACGAAATACTCTATGCGACCTAAAGTGCAGTAAAATGAGACAGATACATTTATTACCGTGCAACCGAGCAGGACAGACTCTAGCCTCACATATTCCTTCTATTTGTCAAAAATGTGGTGTGGTCTCACATTACCCTCAATCAACATTTTATAACTTTGACACACTATGCTCTCACGCTTGTAAAGCAATTATATGGTAAACAGACATTTTCTTTTGTGTCGGTAAGTATAAGCAATAAAGTTGTCAATACGTTGTTTTTATAATGTAGGTATAGGTCTTTTAGATAGGCAAGTCCATAGGATATAAAGTGGTTATCAAAACCTGTAGATATGCAGAAAACCTGTAGAATAACATGAATGCAGATTTAGCTATGTTCTAGAAGTTTCGATTCCGTCATATAAAAGCTGTATTATCTTTCATATATGGATTAAAACACTTAATGAATTAATAAGTATTATTTAATATACTTAACTGAACACTTAAGAAAAAGACAAGACGGAAGTTGAGTAAAGCGAGATAGCTACATTTTAGAATTACAGGTATCGAATGCGTTTAGGACTTGGTTTGATATCTCACATTATCCTTCAGACTAAAACGCAGGATATCTTCGCGCAGTACAATATGCCTCAACCCTTAGTAGCGTGCCAAAAGTTTGAGAAACATTGTAGTTTTTTGTTTATCTATTCGCTAATTGCCACTGAGAAGATCCGGCGAGAAATTCAGTAGGCAACCTTGTAGCCAAACATTATTCTGCCACTAAAACAATTAAAGCGTTTAATCATTCAATAAAACCCGACACGTAAACAAATAAAAGCCAAACGTGAGCGTCAGTACGTGACGCGACGCGCGCGAGCGTGTTCCGTGACGTCATCCGTAACTCGGCCCGCGATTGGCCAATAAAGGTGGTGTGGTCGCCATTTAAGTGCACGTGTCACACGGATAAAGGTCAATTCGATTGACCTTTAACAGCGTGGTGTAGGTCAAAAGTTTCAATTCTAACCCACGTTCTTTATAGTAGGTACGTATTTTAAACTAAAAAATTCGTAAATAAAAAAAATGCATTTGCTGAATAATCGAAATTCATAAATAAATACTAAAAATTTAAAATCTCACTTTTGGTTTATTGATGAAATAAAAATAAAAACGAAGTTCCTTATTATAAAAATATTAATTTTAAGTTCTATTCGAGGTAGGTATAAAGAAAATAAAACTGGAGGTTTCGCAACAACCCACGGTCATTCGGTAACGTGCGAACTTATTGTGGTACACTTCATTCACGGTTGTTTGCATAAGAGTTAGTGTATTGCGCAAACGAACGCTCTGAGATCGTGCTCAACGAATGATAAAAAAAATGTTATTTTTTGTACGTCATTACAAAGTTAAGTCGTACACTGTCTGCATTACTAATAAAAATCTTACGCTACGGACGTTTTTTCCCGGTTAGTGTACCCCTCTGCATCGTTCCATAAGAAACTTCGCTCTAAAAAGAATTTCTAAATAAGTAATAATAACACTTAAACTCGTCGATAGATACATGCAGACGAGAAAACTGTACTTAGCTGTTTCATATTTACCATAAATCAGGGGTCGCCAAATGGCGGACCCTGTGCCATTTTGTGTGGACCGCGAGAACACAGCAACTTGCACTATAGATTACGGAAATTTCCGGAGAAGAGTTCTGGATAAAATTTGTCTGTGCTAGTCTGTGGTAATAAATATCAAGAACTACAAAAATTAGCTTTGAAACTATATTATTTTATTTCGGTCAACGTGTATTTGTTAAGCAAGATTTTCGAAGATGAACTTTATCTATAGGTACACATATACATAAAATTGGAGTGTCTGTTTGTAATACTGAAATAATCGCTTTTTATTACGTGCATGTGAATAAGGCACATACAACAAAATAGCTCGCATACACCAGTTTCTCGCCGGATCTTCTCAGTGGGTCGCGTTTTCAATCCGGTGGTAGATTCTTTTTTTTTATTGCTTAGATGGGTGAACGAGCTCACAGCCCACTTGGTGTTAAGTGGTTACTGGAGCCCATAGACATCTACAATCTGCGTGGGGTGCATGGTATCAGTAGTTATAAATATTTTATGAACAGATATGAGTAGAAGGGTTATTTTGATAATATCCTGAAAAGCATCCCACGCTTTTTTTTACAATAAAATAATTTTTTCTTACACTATTTTTAATTCAAATTTATTAAAATTTATTTTCTGTTTTTTAGTTAGATTTCCTGAAAGCGTATTTCGTTAGTTTTTTTAAAACTATTATTTATTTGTTTCTTTCTCGAAAGTTCCACAGAATGTTACGGCTTAGAAAAAATTAACTGAATTCTTATTAATTTCGGAGCAGGAAGAGTAACCTAATATTGTACAATGTTATCGTTACATTGCGATTCTCTGTTCCGGGAAGGTCGCCACGGCTAGAACTTGGAATGCGATGCGGCGTCTTAATTCTTATACATTTTAATGCTACGTAATGGTTTATTACTGGTGGTAGGACCTCTTGTGAGTCCGCACGGGTAGGTACGACCACCCTGCCTATTTCTGCCGTGAAGCAGTAATGCGTTTCGGTTTGAAAGGTGGGGCAGCCGTTGTAACTATACTGAGACCTTAGAACTTATATCTCAAGGTGTGTGGCGCATTTACGTTGTAGATGTCTATGGGTTCCAGTAACCACTTAACACCAGGTGGGCTGTGAGCTCGTCTACACATCTAGGCATTTAAAAGTTAAATCAAAATTAACGAACACGCTGATTTTTTTATTTATACTCATAATAAACACGCAATTTCCAAAAACAACGATTAGTTAAACAGTTGGTTACTCGGCAAAGTCCGACGTGCAACCTAACCCATGCATCAACCCGCTGAGTTTCTCGCCGGATCTTCGGTAGTAGATTCATTCGCGAAGCAGCTACTCTTGAGTTGTTAGGTATCTTAGACGCTCGGGTAGCTGTTAGCAAATCCCACCCCTAAATTAATACGTGAAGCAAAAACTTTGTATCCCTTTTTAAGAAAATTGCGCGGACGGAGGAGTGTGAAATTTTCCACACTTATAGAGAATATAGATAAGGAGTGCAGAATACCAATATTTTTTAAATTTTGCATAACAAAATAAATTAAATCAATAAAAATACATCAGGGTGGTGTACCTACCCGTGCGGACTCACAAGAAGTCCTACAACCAGTAAGCTTATAATTTCAATTAACTATAGTCGAATTTCCACTACTGGGAAGCCACTATGTACTCCTTAACCTTTTTTTTCCTACCCATGCTGATGGCCTTGAGAGGCTATTTCTGCTTCTCCTTGACGTGTAGGTGAGCTCGCGGGGCTCTAAGTGGAGTGTTACTAACACTGGCCATAGCAAGAGCAGTGCTTCGCAAAATCTTTTTCCCGATCCTGCGGACAGAATGGAAAGCAGTCGACGTCACCCAAAGCACGTCATTTCGGATCCTCCCGATCCACTAAAGGTGCTTTTAGGTACCTCACGCACCGGTCACCGGCAAGGGCTCGACGAGTAAATTAACCCACAGACACAGCTCACTGAGTTTCTCGCCGGATCTTCTCAGTGGGTCGCGTTTCCGTTCCGGTGGTAGATTCTGCGAGGCACTGCTCTTGCTAGGGTTCGTATTAGCAACGTCGTCAGGTTTGAGCCCCGTGAGCTCACCTACTAGTTAAGGTTACGCTGAAATAGCCTCTCAAGGCTATCAGCATAGGTAGGAAAAAAAAGCACAATCTACCACCGGATCGGAAATACGACCCACTGAGAAGATCCGGCGAGAAACTCTAATATACTAATTTATGGGCAGTACTTTCAGCTTTATCTAGCATATATACTATCGTACTAACACCAGACGATTCAGTACAAGGAAAAATAAGTGTCTAGCCGTAATTTAAATTTTTCTTATCGTTCGATTTTATTGTAAATGTCCATAAAATATTCCTTGACTTTTATCGTATGTGCTATGGTTATCTATCACGCGTGATACGTGGATACGTGATAATCATCAGGAAATTTCACGTGACCAACCGTGATTCGATCCCTGAATTATGTTCTTTATAACCGCTAAAAAAAAGTAAAAGTAATTTGGCGAACTGTTAAAATTGTTTACGCTGCTATTGGATTTACAGCGATTTTTTTCAATGCGACTGGTTTAAATCTGATATCGTTTTTAGTTTAAAAATAAATAAAAACAAAGCTTCAATAGTAAACCGAACTAACTAAATCATTTCATTTTTTTTTTGTCCTGTCACTGGTCACGATATTAACACTAATCATGCCAACAACACTTACGTACGTATTTCTACCATAGCGGGTAAATAACGGTATACGAAAAGTACATATTACTTAATTATTAAACAAAATAAAACAAAAAAGTATAATAGCTGTAGATTAATTGATAAGAAAAATTCGTGAAGTCAAATGTGCAAAAGCAATAAGATGATACGCGCATTTTCAATGTTACTACACCAGCCCTAGCAACAGCAGTGCTTCGCTGAATCAATACCGGATCGGAATCGCGACCCACTGAGTAAATCCGGCGAGAAACTCAATGAGTTAATGCCTTCCTCAAATCGGTACAAACCAAAAGATTAAATGTATTTCTCAATGTGCAACACGGACTTTGCTCCTCGCACGTTTTTGTTTGGCTTACGATAAGATCCACGCGCCGGGGTGTGCCTTCGTATCAGCCGTCACGCCCACGATGTTTGCACGGGGCCTTATCACAGCTAAGGTTGTACGTATATTGAAATAGGACTTATGTATTTAAATAAGGCCAGATGTGAGACCAGTCCTTCGCTTAATCTGTTTATGTGCATAGATACGAAATTTCGTGTTAGGTAAATGCGTTACGGCCGATGCTATGTGTATCGCGGTTTGCTATTTAGAAATGATGCGTGTGTGAAATTTTTGTCTGGATAAAATAATAAATATAATACTGACTATATTGATTGAACAACAACAAACAACTCATGCTAGGGCTAGTTGTAGCCATTGATTTAAATATTCAACTCTCTGGTTGTAGCGATTTCTCTCAGGTCCCTTTCAAGAGCCGTGAGGTCGCCTACCAAGCCGTGCATAGCTTTAACGCGACCGGCGTGTAGGTACAAGTCCTTACGGATCCATCAGATCCAATAACCTTTACATTAGACGCCTTCAGCTCTAACACTAGGAGCAGGCTTAGGGATCCCGGTAACCGTACTCGTCGAACTCGACAAAGAGGTCGGCGTGCAACCGAATGAAAATGATATTCACTGGACTTACACGTGCTTGATTTAACGAACACGATGACGCAACAAGAAGCAATACCGAGGAATGCGTGCTCCGAGAAATTCACAATCTAATTTATGTTTTAAGAATAAAAAGATATGACTCAAATTAATTATACTAATTACAGGCATCTCGAATATGATTCATTGATTTCGTGCTTTATTCAAATTAACTTTATCAACTGGGCGATATAATTTATTTGGGATTTTAGTCCACTGTAATATAAATTAAATATCTTTTGACTATAATGAGGCGTTCGCTCCTGGCCTTTTCATTTTTCATTATTATTATTATTTAATTGAATTGTATTTTTTTGACTTGTTTTTTTGTATACTGTAAATATGTTTTCTTGTTTAAAAAAAAAGAAAATAGTTGAGAAAATACAAAAAAAAAAAGCCCGCTGAGTTTGTTTCGCCGGTTCTTCTCAGGACTGTGGCTTTTTTTGGAACCGGTGGTAGAGTTAATATTTTCTTTTACATTTTGACATTCAACAAGTGTGTTTTTGATGACATCCAAGTTGAAATAAATGATTTTGAATTTGAATTTGAATTTGGTAATAAACATTGTTACGCCTAAACTGAGGTTTGGTTACTTTAAGTTGAAGACACATTTGACCTGATCTGGTGAAAATGTGTACTGTAACAGTGTTGAATGTTCTAAGCACGCTGCCAATATATCTCACAATAAAAAATGCATTTTAATATTTGCACCCAATGGAACGTAATGAGTTTTTTTTATGATTGAGGGATTACTCGTGGCCCGGAGGCCTTTTCAGTTCTAAGCAAGGGATCAGCCAGAAGTGGTTGGATTTGCTAACAGCTCCCCGAGCGCCTCCAAAGGAGACCTAACAACTCAAGAGTAATTTTTTTTTATTCCTACCTATGCTGATAGCCTTGAGAGGCTACTTCAGCTTAACCTTAACCCTAGGTGAGCTCACGGGGCTCAAGCCGGAAGTGTTGCTAACACTGGCCCTAACAAGAGCAGTGCTTGGCAGAATTTACTACCGGATCGGAAACGCGACCCACTGAGAAGATCTGGCGAGAAACTCAGCGAGCTGATGTTTAGGTTAGGTAGCACGAGTCCGGTTACTGGAGTCCCTAAGCCTACTCTTAGTGTTAGAGTCAAGGCATCTAATGTAAGGGTTATTAGATCTGATGGATCCGTAAGGACGTGTCCAATAACATTCGGGTTGAACGATCGCTACTGACTGACGGAACAGTGTTATGCTTTTGTAATCTATTCATGGCTGCAGTTAAAAGTTTAAACAGTAATAATTTCATTGGTAGTAGTAGAAGTCAGCCTATAATCAACCTATTAACACCAAACCGTGTTCTTTCGTGGGCATCGTTATAGGCGATTAAGGGGTTCCATGGAAAACAGGCAGCAGAGGAATAGGAATTTGGCATTTAGTGAAGGTAAGGCATATTGCAAGCCCACAGTTCGGTACTACCATCCTGCCTATTTCCAATTACCTATTTTCAGCCAGTTTGATAGATGGAAGAGTTGTTATCCAATTTAATTGAGACATTCGTCTCATGTCTCCAATTGGGTGGCGGCATACGCGGTTGTCATAATGTGATACTAGTTAGGCCATGAGTCAATGAAACTAACAATAATGATACGGCATTTTTTTCTTCTGTCTGGTCCAGATTTTGTTTATTCGACATATTTTACTGTTTAAAAAAATAAATATGTCGCGAAATGCGCCGATATCTCCATCATTTCTTGACAGTCAGCGTATGGTGGGTAGTCGTGCAAAGAGATTGTGCATCACGAAACTGGAGACAGTTCCGAGACGTCTTCACTCTTCTTAAGTCAGGCAACGAATGTGCTTCAATTCCAATTCCACTCGAGCGATGACACTTGGACCCTGCCGAAGCACGCCACCCGAAGGCAGCCGATGTTTGACGAGTAGTTGCCGCTCGCATCCACTAGGCGGCGGGCTTTCGCTTCAGTTCTCGTGTCCGAATGCGACATATATCAAAATTTTGCCGTCAGCGCAAAATTGGCCTAAGCTTACCGTAGCTAGCATGGAGATAATAAGGTTTGAATTTATATTTACACTGCATCGAAGGCAAAAAAACACTCGCAAAAAAAATTTTTACAATGCCATCTGTTTTCTATATATGAAACTAGGGATAGCCCGGTTTTGCAAAAATTATTATGTTCTTAAATACGTTTCAATATATTATGTACGCACGAATATAAAACATTGTGGGTTAGGCCACTTTTGCGCTGACAGCCTCATATGATATACATAGTATGATCCAAAAATAGAAGCACACAGTACATTCGGTTTCCGGAGTCCACAGAAACTGCAAAGTAAATATCATCGACCATTTTTTTACCGTTTCATTACGGGAATCCCCTTACCCTGTTTTTTTAATGACAATAAATTGCGAGTAATGTTTTTGTGAGTGCTCATTGTTGGCTGCTTCTAACAAAGACACCTGTTTCTCTGAGAATAATCAGCGTATGCCAACACGAGATAATAAAATGTTGTTCTGCTCCACCCAACTCTTCACATTTTTGCTCTACAGTTGAAGACATGACTATTTCTTCTGGTGGTAGGGCGTCTTTTGAATCCGCACCGCCCTGCCTATTTCTGCCGTGAAGCAGCAATTGGTTCGGGCTGAAGGGTGGGGCAGCCGTTGTACTGTAAAAAACTGAGTCCTTAAGCTCATGTGTCAAAGTGGCGGCATTTACGTTTGTGGTTAATTAAGGACTCCTGTAGACACCTAACCAAAAAAGGCTGGTCCATACCATAAGCTGGAACATATCATACCTAAAAATATTTCGCGTTTGTTATTGTCAATATATTTTTTTTCTTTCTATTTCTTAGGTGGGTGGACGAGCTCATGGCCCACCTGGTGTTAAGCGGTTATCGGAGCCCATAGACATATATAACGTAAATGCCGCCACCTATCTTGAAATAAAAGTTCTAAGGTCTCAGTATAGTTACAACGGCTGCCCCAAGCGAAAGGCATTACTGCTTTACGGCAGAAATAGGCAGGGTCGCGGTACCTACCCGTACGGACTCACAAGAGGTCCTAAAACTAGTGTTTCCAACGATTCAAATACTGTACAGTTTTAGTGGTCACGGACGACCAAAGTGCTAAAAGAAAAACAATTTTATCTAAGGCCCTCTTTGTGTACGGCAGTTGAAAAATTTAACATTAGACAGACAGACATATTCAACAGTATAAAAACTTCAAACGCCAGAAATCCTCGGCGTTCTCATGGTTTATATTTAAAGTGGTCTCCATGCCCGAATCTTCTTCAAGAACAGGCGTAGCAACGACTTTCGCTTATGACGGGTCCGGTTTCTAAGCTAATTCTGCTCGGGACGTTGATATTACGACCTGGTTTATTTTTCAATGTTCTCACATTCGCGTAGTTTAGGGGATTGATGTTATTTATATAGGAATATAATGTCAAAAACTTCAAACTGTAATGTCCAAAACCGCGTCTCCCTCAGTTTTTTTTTTTTTTTTTTTTTTTTTATTGCTTGGATGGGTGGACGAGCTCACAGCCCACCTGATGTTAAGTGGTTACTGGAGCCCATAGACATCCAACGTAAATGCGCCACCCACCTTGAGATACAAGTTCTAAGGTCTCAAGTATAGTTACAACGGCTGCCCCACCCTTCAAACCGAAACGCATTACTGCTTCACGGCAGAAATAGGCAGGGTGGTGGTACCCACCCGCGCGGACTCACAAGAGGTCCTACCACCAGTAACTTACTGCCCGTATACTTTCACGGGCACTTGGTGTCCGGTATCTTTTTTTTTCCTACCTATGCTGATAGCCTTTAGTGGCTATTTCAGCTTCACCCTAACGTGTGTAGGTGAGCTCACGGGGCTTAAACCGGAATGTTGCTAACACTGACCCTAGCAAGAGCAGTGATTCGCAGAATCTACCACCGGATCGGAGATGCGATCCACACTGGCATTAAAATCACTTGTTTTTCTAACATCGCGTCTCTAGCCAACACGCTTCGACACGGAACGGTCTCCAAATACCTTGAGTTCATTAGATTGAGATATTCATAAAATATTCATGGGAAGTTCATAAATCTTAATGCTGTCACGTTTGCAGGAAAATACTTTATATGGAAATCAAACAAAGATTACATATTTTGTGAGGGTGTATCGCTTTTTTTTTTTGGACTGGGAGTTTTTTTGTAGTGGTGAGCACGAGCGTGACGAAGACAGATATTTCCAAGAAACCGCTTTTTTAATGTTATAAATACGATCTTATGTAACGTGAAACGAATTCCTCAATACGTGAAATTGAAGGCTTGTTGCTCGAAATTGTGACACACACACCGTGATTCGTCCCATGTTTATACGGTACCTGATATACGACTAGTACCTAATATAATATTCAACTACTATCTATTATTTATTCTAATATTCGGATAGTGCTTATTATAATAGATATTAGGCCGGGGATTCCCAAAGTGGTCGAAATCATTTTTCCAGGGGTTGACATAAACAAATACGGATGATTTAGGGGATTGACAAAGTCAAAAAAATACCCCTATTAATAATAATTATCACATGTTCTTATTTGGAACATTTAAAATAGTGTAAGCTGTGCTACGTGTGTTTACCTATTATAAGAATGACTATTAAAGTAGGAAGTATCATTGTTGTAACAAAATTCTAATAACTAACTTTACTTAGTTAATTTACGATTAGAAAATGTTGCCATGCTTACTCACTTAGCTAGCCGCAGTTTTTAAATTGTTAAGTATTTTGTATCATTAGGGAAAAATAAGAGATAAGCAATATACTTAGAATAGGAGATATATGTAGGAGAGGGGGGATTTTTAGTAGGGAGTAGTAGGTATTTGGCTATAAAGATCTGAGGTAACAGTTCATTTTATCCCATAAAGGGGTCCTTGGCCTAAAATAGTTTGGGAATCCCCGATTTAGACGGATTGCGTTCATCAAGTTAATAAAACGTAAAAAGCAAAACAGACCAAAGCTTTAATGCAATTTATATCCCAAATATTTACGGAGCTAGCGGGAAAATTTGCACGTGGCGATGATAGGTTCAGAGCGCTCGTTAATACGATGCTTCAACTAAAATAAGATGAAATTTACGTTCTGAATTGCGAAAAGTATTCCAGAGAGGAAACGAGCTGTGTTTTATTTGTATTTGCAAAGTGCATTCGCTGTTGAGAGATTTAGCTTAGCACAGATATTAATAGCGCTTCGAATAGTGAGCATTCGTGAATTAATTTAATATCACGGGTGTCTTTTGAGCCCGTGCGTGTGAATAGTAACACATGTCACCGTCCTCGTTGACGATTTCGAACATTTGGACGAGAAAACTAGCCCATAGACACAGCCCACTGAGTTTCTCGCCGGATCTTCTCAGTGGGTCGCGATTCCGATCCGGTGGTAGATTCTGCGAAGCACGGCTCTTGCTAGGGTTCGTGTTGGCAACATCGTCAGGTTTGAGCCCCGTGAGCTCACCTACTAGTTAAGGTTACGCTGACATGGTCTCTCTAGACCACGAGCTCTGGTTGGAAAAACAAAATTTGAGTTTCCGACCTGACTATCTGACTGACCACGTTCCACATCAGCAGCTTTTGCTGATAGAACTGATTGACTCGGGGATGCGTTAATTAGCGGACCTGACTGTTGAGCCGAGGGTCGTGGGTTCACATCGAGCAAACATTCGTGTGATGAACAGCTTCGTTTGCTCTTTGTCTGGGCATTTATTAGGCATTTATTATTACAGTCAAACCTGGATAAGTGAGAACTGGATGAGTGAGAAAACTATAAGTGAGAGTAATTGCCAGAACCCGTCATTTTAAGCTCCCAAAACCTTTATTATTGAAAAACAGAAACCTCTGTAAGAGAGAGTCGTTTTTCCCTCATGGACCTCCGTAAGTGAGACTGCTACTTATCTATACCTCTATAAGCGACAGCCGAGCTTTATTTATTTATATTATTTAGGAGGAACAAATGACAAAACAAATTACAAATTTAACATCTGCTATTTTATGACTCATTCTTAACTTTCGTGGAACTTCCTATCATTGTTTTTGTATTGTTTTCTCGTCAATATTGAACCTATTCTATTTCATGGAACTAAATAACGTTGTTATTTCATCGCATTCTTTTCGAACGGACATGTGTGCCTGTGTACCGTCCTGTTTGTCGGACTTACTCAGTTTATCGTTAATCGATTGCGAAGGAAAGTTCTGTTCTGGATCATGTAAAAACGGAAAATCAAAGTACTGTCATTAAAGTCATAAACTTAAAATAGTGAATGTATTTGAATGCGGAAAATCGCGAATCGAAATTTAGAGGGAGCATTAGCGAGAAACTCGGGTTAGTGAGAAACCTCTATGAGCGAGAATGAGATTGTGCTCCCTTGAACTCTCGCTTATCCAGGTTTGACTGTATATACTACATAATATATAAGTATGTTTGTCAGTCTCTGGTACCCTTAATGGGGCTGGATGTCCATGCGTGATTTGTTCCCAATTATTAATATTATTATTTCAGCCCGCCGAGTTTCTCGCCGAATCTTCTCAGCTGCTCTTGAGTTGTTATGTCTCCTTCGGAGGCGCTCGGGCAGTTGTTAGCAAATCCCACCCTCTCCTGGCTGAGCCTTTGTCACCTGTCCTGGCGAAATTGGAAAGGTCTCCGGGCCAACAATAATCCTTCTATCATATTTTTTTTTTATTATAACTTTTAAATCTATTACACGAATTATTAAGAAGTGTCCCTTCTCAAATAATACGAGCAGACCTTAATACCAACAGAGCGCCCTTAGCAACAAGTCCTTTGACAAAAACCCGGCGGGAAGGCCCGTTAGCAGTAAATATTAAATACAGTTTACGAGACAGAGAGAAAAAAAAGGCGACTAGATACGAGAAATGAGCGTTTCCATTGCACTCTAATTATTATTATTTTATCGTACGATTTTTTTTTAAAGTTTCTCATCGGGTAAAATATCCTGGTCATTTACAAGTTCAGTTATTATTTTATTCACCTTAGACAATGCTGACAGAGCACTGTCGGTAAGGTATGTGCTTCTTCTGTCTGTACTCAAACGAGGTTTGCGGCAAAAGGCGGCAGTTTGCCCCTGGCTGCTGACGTCCATGGGCGACGATGACTACTTACCATCGGTTGGGACTTATGCTTATTCGCCTAAAGGGACAATAAAAACCCATTAATTTTATATATTCTGTTTGAATATTACCATCTTAACACCAAAAGGTTGTAAATTGCATTAAATACTGCATTGTGAATATTATCACCTATACCAGCTATAGCAGCCAAGATGTAATTTTAATAGATACTGCGCTGTGAATTTTTATACTTATTATTGCATAAATAAGGTTGTAATTGCAACAAATCACAGCCAACTTGACTTAACCCTTCAGAAACAATCGGAACAGGAATCAACCCTAGTGGCTTCACAATACGGTCCACAATATACTCAAATTAGTTTATGTTTATGTATTCTTTCTAGCAGAGGCAAATCGACGGCCAAAATGCTCATTAAAAACGTATTTTTGATTGTATACCCCGTTCTATTGAGTTCACAGTGGACCTTTCACTAAGTGCCTACCGCCATGAGGTGACGGGGATCAAACTTGATAAATATATACTCCCTACAAACCTTTTTGCGGTAAAAACATGCAGACAGCACTGTTTTTAAATCGTTTTTATTATCTAGTAAATAGAGTATATAGTTCCTAAACAAAGTAAATTACTCAATAGGAAACCGAAGAACAAAATTGCAGATATTTTCGTTGTTTCTTGTTCTTTACTAGCAAATATATTTTGGTTTGTGATAGATTAGGTTATCGGAACTTAGTTGAGTTTGAGTGAATAACAATTGCTTCGCTACCCCCTCGTTACTTAGGGGTGGAAATTTTCCCCAACCCGCTACAAAAACTAGCGACTAGAACTTTTGTATATGATTGAGTTACAAAATTTTGCGTATAATAAATAATAGTTTAAAAAAAAAGTAACAAAATACGACTTTAAAAAAAATCCATTTAAAAAATAGAAAATAAATTTTAATAAATTTGATTTAAAAATATTGTAAGAAAAAATGATATTTTTATTGTAAAAAAAGCGTATTTTTTCACTTTCGAATGACTAATTTCACATGTTTATATCACTAATATTATAACCCACGCTTTCCCTGTACAATAAAATCGATTAGAAAAACAAATTTCAAAGTCATATTTTCTTCTTTCGTTCGCACCGGGCTATGTGTCGTAAATGGTGAGCCTTTATTCAAATCAAATCAAACCAAATCAAAAAAAATTTATTCAACATAAATGAAAGTACATACTTGTTGAACGTCAAACGAACTACCGCCAATTCACAAGAACTAGCCTCCGTCCTGAGAAGAATTGGCAAGAAACTCAGCGGGCATGTCTTTTTTTTTTTAAATATGAAATTATTATTTATTTATTTTTTAATATTAGATTTTTCTTTTAAATATGATTTTTTTACAATGAGTATTATAACGTAACAATTACTACAATATTGAAATGCCCGGAGCGAGCAACTCATTCCCACTTTGTGCAATCATCAATTAATATCCTTTACTGGCGTGGTTTCTATTACCGCCTTGCCGTGAAGACCGATTGACTTATAAGCCACAATGAACGCAATTTAGCATTTAAAAAACCCACCCTGAATACATTACTGGTGGTAGGACCTTTTAATGGTCTTAGGACCTCTTGTGAGTCCGCGCTACCACCACCCTTCCTATTTCTGCCGTGAAGCAGTAATGCGTTTCGGTATCAAGGATGGGGCAGCCGTTGTTACTATACTTGAGACTTTAGAACTATATCTCAAGGTGTGTGGCGCATTTACGTTGTGGATGTCTATGGGCTCCAGTAACCACTTAACACCAGGTGGGCTGTGAGCTCGTCCACCCATCTAAGCAATAAATAAAAATTACCAATTCTAACGTGCACTATCAATAAAATAAATAAAAATAGGCTACGTCATTAAAATCGTGTCGTCCCTGATAAGGGAACCGCCCCCTCCTCTCAGGATACGTGACAAAGCTCACGAATCTCTCAGAAACGTCATATAGGGAAGATTGCAGTAATTTTTACTCGACTTTGAAATAAAACGGTACCTATATCATCACATTGTATCATCATGTGCCATACTAATACGATATGATCGTCTTTTTTATTTCGAACAGGTTTTTATTCGTTAAGATATGTTTGGACTTAATCAATGAATGAATGAATGATTTATTTTATTTCAGACAACAACAACAAGTCCACATGTTTTTTTATTGCTTAAATGGGTGGACGAGCTCACAGCTCACCTGGTGTTAAGTGGTTACTGGAGCCCATGGACATCTACAACGTAAATGCGCCACCCACCTTGCGATGTAATTTCTAAGATCTCAGTATAGTTATGTGTACATAGTATCGTTGAAACATACTTAAATTACCAAAACCAATTAAATAAAAAAGATACCTACATTTATTAAAAATAATTATCAGTTGAATACATTTAAAATATTCCATACAACTGATACTTACTTCGAACTAAACATTATAATTTATTTTTTTATTTAATCCGCATGTAAGCCATGGTACATGGGGTACATGGTACATTTAAAGGAACCTTTGTAGGTCTTTGGAAAAAACTTCCCTCCACGGTGTTTCCCGCTATGACATGTCCTTCTTCAAACGAGGCTTGCGGAGAGTACCTACCTACTTAACGGTAGGCAGCGGTTTGGCTCTGCCCCTGGCATTGCTGACGTCCATGGGCTACGGTAACCACTCACTATCAGGTGGGCCGTATGCTCGTCTGCCTACATGGACAATAAAAATATGTAATTTTTCACTGACTTCAAGAGACCCGATTAACTTGACAATTTGCGCTGGCATCAAGGTAGATGATGATGCAATAATCTTATAACTTTGTTCTGATATCCTGGCCAGGATCAACAGGATAATGAGAAATTAAATGTTTCGTTGATTTGCTAAAAAAAAATAACTGCATACATTATTTTTTAATTAACCGACAATTCTTTTTACAATACAATCTAGATCGTGAGCATTTAACTTCTGTCTATGAGCTTAGGTGACCACTCAACAACAGATCTAGCTCGTCGATCGACAAGTTTCTTGACCGACAACGGACTATGTCAATCTCATGTAATATTTACATTCCCTACATTGAATTCCGGTCGCCTTTTATTGTTACTATGGTTCAAGGTATTTATTGAATCATCTGCGCCACCTGCCGTAATTTGATGGTACTATTTCAAACATCCGCGGACTGCTAACAACAAAATATAATTTTACTTGAGTTTCTCGCCGGATCTTTTCAGTGGGTCGTGATTCCGATCCGGTAGTCGATTCTGCGAAGCACGACTCTTACTAGAGACAGTGTTAGCAATTCTCTCAGGTTGAGCCCGTGAGCTCACCTATCCGTCAGGGCGTAGCTGGGCCTCCAGGCCACCAACGGAGTGGTAGGAAACAAAAATATCCATTTTTATTATTATTATATATAATTATAATTGCTTATGCGGATGAACCAGTCACCATTTGTTCTGAATATTGTTTCATAGTGAATTGATTAAAACTAATAGAACTTATAATACAATTTACAGTAAATAATCATAAGGATGTCACTCAATTTTAAACTTAAAAGTTTTAATTAAAAGTTTCTTAACAAAACTTCGAATAAATTGAACTTGAAGAGTCACTCAGAACTGAATTAGAAACCTTTCCAAGTGATTAGTCCAATGTAGGGAGTGTCAACTGATAGAATATGATAAGTAGTGACGCCATATTCTTTTTAATGGCGTCACCTGTCACCTCCATTAAATGCAGCCGTGCGACAGAGATAGCGACATGTTCCTACTGTCCTAGGGTTGCCAGCCTTTCGTCCGATTTCCCCAAAATGTATTTTGCTTTTAAAGTGTCCATAATATTGTGTACTTTGCCTTTTTCAAAGTATATTTTTATGAAAAATTTTAAGCTCACCAATGTTGAAGAACGATGATGTAATTGAGAAATGTAATAGAAATAGAACAAACTAATATGTTAGATAGGTTTAACTTTTCTTTTTCTTAGATGGTTGGACGAGCTCACAGCCCACCTGGTGTTAAATGGTTACTGGAGCCCATAGACATCTGCAACGTAAATGCGCCACCCACCTTGAGATATCAGTTCTAAGTCTCAAGTATAGTTACAACGGCTGCCCCACCCTTCAAACCGAAACGCATTACTGCTTCACGGCAGAAATAGACAAGGTGGTGGTACCTACCCGCGCGGATTCACAAGAGGTCATACTTTAATGATAATTGTATCTAATCTTCAATATGAAATTAAATAGTTAATGAAAGGCTATGTAAAATTGTTATTGTTGTTAGTTGAGCTTCAATGACCCAGATTACGGTGTGTATCACAAACAACCACAGCTCTTTATGGTTAGTCTTGGTTTTAAGCCTAAATGTCTTGATATTTTTACTCTTTTTTTTTGTGCCACACTTTTTACTCCGATCCCGTGCCTAGGGGACGTGCAATATATATGAGGCCGTCAGCGCAAAAGTGGCCTAATCTTACCATAATTAGTATGGAGGTAATTAGGTTTGAATTTTCTTGAATTTGAATTTGAGTAAGCAATAAAACGAAACCCGCAAAAATAATGTTTACAAAGCTTTTTTTTTATTGCTTAGATGGATGGACGAGCTCACAGCCCACCTGGTGTTAAGTGGTTTTTGGAGCCCATAGACATCTACAACGTAAATGCGCCCCCCACCTTGAGATATAACTTCTAAGATCTCGGTATAGTTACAGTCTATAGTGTGTATATAGGGTATAGTTACTCTCTGTTATCTATGGGTGAAACTGGATATGGCCGGTCTTGCATCAAAATTTATTATATTTTAAGTGCCGACCACTCGGATCCGAAAAAGGTGTTTTTTTATTAAAATAATAATATTATCAACATACTTTCATCCATATTTTTAAACATACATATATACTTAATCAATATACGCTATAAAAATAATTGGTTTCTGGCTAATAATTTTATATCATTTCGTCGGCAGCAAATGTGTTAAATAAATACCCAATATACATCATATAAGCTTGAATATAAAAAATGTGGGTTAGGCCACTTTTGCGCTGATGGCCTCATATGGGAATTGACGGTCTGTAGATGTCATAACGTTTTTACCTTCATCTGAGTTTCAAAATTTTAACACGGCCACCCTAATCTATCCACTCTTCCTTTATCTTGAAAATGGTTTTTTTTTCAGAGCAACATTCGTTACAAAAAAAAATTTGGTTACTTAAAAAAAAAGATATCTATCTTTTTGTTAAAAATTAAGATTACTTTTACGATTTAAGCTCGTCTTTTTTATTGTCATCACATTATTTCGCCCGCTTCTTCGAATACATTACCTTTTCCGAGGTCATTCACGGACGACAAAGGTGTTGTATTATAACATCGACATTTGAAACTAATGTCTATAAAAAATATATTTTTTTTTATGATTGAAAGATTACTGTTGGCCCGGAGGCCTTTCCAGTTTCACCAGGACGTGTGAAAAAAATATTTCTAGACTAATAAGTTTCATTACACACAAAACCTACGTTTTTTATGCTAAGATGGGCGGACGAGCTCACAGCCAATCTGGTGTTAAGTGGTTACGGGAGCCCATCGACATTTACAACGTAAATGCCGCCACCCACCTTGAGATATGAGTTCTAAGATCTCAATAAAGTTACAACAGCTGCCCTGCCCTTCAAACCGAAACGCACTACTGCCTCACGGCAGAAAAGGCGGGGTGGTGGTACCTACCCGTGCGGACTCACAAGAGGTCCTACCAACCAGTGCTGGATTAAGCAAGCGCGGGGCCCGTAGCAAATTATTTCAAAGAGCCCTTGATCTACTATAGGTTCTTAAGTATAAAGTGGTAAAAAAACACTGTGTCGGGTAAGAGTGCTTACATACGTCAGACTTTTTGTAGAGCTGATTATCAGGCTGATTGAAATTCTACACGTTTATACAAACAACTTTTTCTTAATAAGTCACTCAAAAGATTAAGCTTGGGCAGAGGTGAGTGGGTTTAAATATACGGGCCCCCCTTTCGCGCGGGGCCCGTAGCAATTGCTACTCTTGCTATATCCGGCACTGCTACCAACAGTAAAAAGTAGTAAAATTTGGCAGTTTATGTACCAAGCACGTTGCTGCCGTAAATATTCTGCAAACTTCAGAAATAATTTGTATAATCACAATAATAAAAGGAAAGATTAAAACGTAAAAATAGTTTTGTGTCTACGACTCGCGAAGACTTTGTTATTAAAGACTATCATTATCTTTATCTTGCATAATTCGAAAACGCAGAAAGCAAACTGCATCCACATAGTTGTCGTTAATGACGCCATTGAAATATTAATTGTCACTACGAGTACAATTGATTTCGAAGCTCCCAAATAACATATATTAAAAAAAACAACTAAAACAAAACAATATGAAAATATCATTGTAGCAAAAATCTTTATTATTTATAAGTTTTTTATTTATATAATTAAGATGAATTTTTTAAAGATATTATTGAAATGAAATAATAATTCTTCTACTCATATCTGTCAGAAAAATATTTATAACTATATATAATAACACCATGCACCCCACGCTTTTTTTACAATAAAATATATTTTACACATTGTCAATTAAAATTTATTAAAATTTATATTCTATTTTTAGTTGAATTTTATATAAAGCGTGTTTTTTAGTTTTTTTAAACTATTATTTACTTTTAATTTTTTAGTTAAATTTTCTATAAAAGCGTATTTTTAAAACTATTAAGTACTTTAACATCAATTCCTGCTTTATCGACTAAAGATAAAAATTATATAAATTGGCAAAAATCTTATTTTGCAAATTGAATAATGGAATAATCTTATCAAATTAGTGTATTGTCATCAGTCCTCGATGAATCTACAAAGTTTGAATGAAATCTGGCCGTTTAAAGTGGGTCAAAATCGCGTCTAAACATACAACATACAAACATACAAACATACATACAAGTGAAGCTAATATAAAGCGTGTAAAAATACATCCATTAGGATCATTCTAAAGTTACCGGTCAGTTTTTGATAAAATTTAATTAGGACCACACGAGAAGAGCGAGCTTTGAAATAACAATAAAAAAAAAACTGTATAAAAGAGTTCTTAGAAAACGCACACAAAAAAAACAATCGAATTAAAAACTACCTTCTTTTTTATAAGTCGGTTAAATAGCGGATATCAACGCGTAACAAAGTATCAAACACAAACATCCCTGTTATTATTATTCGTCTAAATATAAAGCTCTGAGCTGAACATTACTAATTGCTCAAACACTTACATTATTGCTGTTACACTGTAATGAAACTCATATTTAGGAATGTTATTTTGAAAACATAATTCTAACGCAGCTTTTCAATTGAATTATTGTTGCCCTTACTCTATTCCTGAACTGGAAATATCATTGTTACAAATCTATATTAGTTGATTACTAAGAGCTTGAATATTCAGACGTAATTAGTGATTGCGTGCGATGAAGTTTTTATTTTTATTTATTTTTTACTGCTTAGGTTCGTGGACGAACCACCTGGCCTTAAGTGGTTACCTATCAGACATCTACAACGTAAATGACGCCACATACCTTGAGATATGAGTTCTAACGACTCAGTTTTTACAGTACAACAGCTACCCTGCTTTTCAAACCGAAACGCATTACTGCTTCACGGCAGAAACAGGCAGGGTGGTACCTATCCGTGCGGACTTACAAGACGTCCTACCACCATTAAAAAGTAAGTAGTACAGTGAGCTCGCGCTATCCAGCCATCTCACGCCTTAGTTTACTTCCAACATAGAGAGACACAGAACAAAGACTAGCTTGAAGCTACTGGCTTCCTCTGAGGACTCTCAACCTCTCGAAGAAGAACCTGTCACATTCAAGAAAGGCTCAACCTGAGAGAATTGCTATTACTAGCCCTGGCAAGAGCAGTGCTTCGCTGAAACTACTACCGCATCGGAATCGCGACCCACTGACAATATCCGGAGAGAAACTCAGTGGATACTCTAATACAGTGATTTTCAACCACTGTTCCGCGGCACTTTTGTGTGCCGCCAAATTTCAAAAGTGTGCCGCCTAATTTTGCGAATATATACATAATAATGTTAATATTATTAAATTATATCATTTTAAAAGAAAAATATTTTAAACATGAATATATATTTAAATCCACAAAAAAAATATTAAAGTATATTTTAGTTTATTTCGTATATTAATATTTTTTGATAAACTATTTATACAGTGTGTTGTAGTAAGTAAATAATTTTTATCTTTTTTTTGTGTGCCGCCAAATTTTGAAATCGTTAAATATGTGCCGCAAAAAAAAGGTTGAGAATCACTGCTCTAATATAAGTATACTAAATTACAGGATGTAAATTACCCATAGACACAGCCCACTGAATGTGTCGCCGAATCTTCTCAGTGGGTCGCGTTTCCGATCCGGTGATAGATTCTGCGAAGCACTGCTCTTGCTAGGGCCAGTGTTAGCAACACTCCCGGTTAGAGCCCCGTGAGTTCACCTACACGTCAAGGAGAAGCTGAAAAAATAGCCTCTCAAGGCTATCAGCATAGTAGGGAAAAAAATGTAAATTGTCTTTTTACGGAATCCAAATACATACAATTTTTTACGTGTTTTTTTCTTAGTATTCATGGAATATATCAAATTGCTTTATCTAGTTTTGATACCTCGTTTCAGTCTCATGCCTCAAGTGACATCGCCGTTGTGCTCTCCGATGACCACTTTACACCAGGTGGGCGGTAAGTTCGACCACCGATCTAAGAAAAAAAAAATAGATTACTAGCTGACCCGGCAGACTTCGTAGTGCCTCAATCGATAAATAAAAGACCTAAACTGTTGTATAAAATAAACTTAATACAAACAAAAGGAATCCGTCCGACAGGAGACACATCAAAGGGAAAACAAAATTGTTTATTTTATTTTATTCCGAGCATTTTCATATTTATGTACCTTTTATACCTTCTCTGGACTTCCGCAAATAATTCAAAAATAGTTTCAGCGAGACTAACGAACAGCAATTCATTTTTATATTTATAGATTGTATGTGTCTAAGTTTTAGATCACTTTTTCACAGTTTAATTCAGAGTGTAGCAAGTATGACAAAAATTTATAGTCTGCATTTTTATTCGTTTTCGAATTCTAAATGTCTGCGGCTTTAATCCCGAATACCGAATAATATAGATATATTATTAAAAAACCGTTTTATCATATTCAACTTATTCGTCGTCGAAAAAACTAGGCCTCAAAAATATTAAAAATAGTTACATTATTAATAATGTATTAAACCTCGGATTTTGGCGCAGACGAGAATACATTTACAGAGACCGCGTTTCTATTCTGATCCATTATTGCGTATCCTCCTTCGTTTTGAATTCGAATATTGAACAGATTACCGTTCAGGCTATCCTCCATGCCATCACGACTATGATATCATGCCAGACTTTTTGGCGGGAACATTTGGAGTGAAGTTGTGTGATTTGTTTTATTTGGTCTATTTAGTGTTCCTTCAGGTTTAAATGTGTAATAACGGCGGTTTATTAACTGTTTAGTATCTGCGAAAGTGCATAAATGTGGGAAAATGAAACAAAGCTGCTGGACGTAACTTCTCGGGATCCTCAAAAAAGTAAAGTGAAAAAATCCCAGTAAACCTTTTTACTGAGATTATATTTCATCCCATATCATCTTATTTAATTTCATCCCAGTTGATTAATGTCTCAAATTAATCATCTTCATTTCATTTCACTCCATATTAACATTTTTCATCAAAATAAGAGTATAAATTACAATAAGGCATGACTTAAAGGTCTTAGTTACCAGGTCATAAAATCCCTTTAAAAAATAGCTCATGTCAAGTTAAAAGCGGTATTTAGATTAAGCTAACAATGGACTCTCTTAAGGAAGGTGAGGTTGCACGTCCATCTAAAGTAACAAAAAATAATAGTTTAAAAAAACTAACAAAATACGCTTTTATCGAAAATCCAACTAAAAAATAGAAAATAAATTTTAATAAATTTGAATTAAAAATAGTGTTTAGATTTTATTCGTATTTTGTTAGTTTTTTTAAACTATTATTTATTTTAAATTTTTTAGATGAATTTAAATTTTTTCATTATTTTTTTTTAATATTGAATTGGCATCGGTCTTTAATAAGCATACCAAATTTCGAGTCAATCCGACGTTCTGAAGGGGGTCAAAATTATGTCCAAAGATTCCGTTACAAACATACATACGTCTGAAGCTAATAAAAGCGTAATAAAAACGTATATTGTAAGGTTAGTACGTACATATGTATAAGCTTCCACGAATTTCTATCACAATGTCGTCTATTAATGCCACAAAGTACTGAATGACGCGATGTATGAGGTTCAGTGTTAGCCCCGGGTGGATCGTGAGCTCGACGACACAATCGTCTTCTCGCATTAAAACTGTATAATCTCAAAACTTACTAATTTTACAGGAGAGTGTTTTAAAGGTTTAACATGTGATATTTTTAATATTAATCATCTTTGCAACATTTATTTTTTATTTTTTACCAGTAACATTATCTTTCTTTTAAAGTAAGATAAAATTATGTATTAATTTTGTTAATAGTAGTCAAAACATAGGTTAACTAAAAAAAAAAAAACTAAAATTAAACTACGCTCTTTTGACAGTATTTATGAGAAAAATACTGGTGATAGCAAATAATTCCGCATATTAACTCAATTTCGAATATTTTTGGAAATTGTACACTTTTAATGCGATAAGACGACATGACTATAAAAATGTTGTTGCTCTGTTAAGATAATCGTTCACTGTTACAACGAATACATTGTGAAACTTCTGTCGTTTTCCAGAAATAAACATAATAATAAGTTGTGAGAAATCTGGTTGAGGAAAATCTAAGTTTCAATATTGTGTGCCGTTGAGTTTCTCATCTGAGTTTCTCATCATGTCGGGACTCCAGTTAAGTGGTAGATACATTCGTAACAGGCAAGGAATATTTTTTTCCTACCTAAGCTGATAGCCTTGAGAGGCTATTTCAGCGTAACCTTAACTAGTAGGTGAGCTCACGGGACTCAAACCGGAGTGATGCTAACACTGACCCTAGCAAGAGCAGTGCTTCGCAGAATCTACCACCGGATCGGAAACGCGACCCACTCAGAAGATACGGCTAGAAACTCAGTGGGCTGTGTCTGTGGGTTAATTCGCTCGTCGAGCCCTTGTAGGCAGACGAGCATACGGCCCACCTGATGGTGAGTAGTTACCGTCGCCCATGGACTTCAGCAATGCCAGGGGCAGAGCCAATCCGCTACCTACGGCTTAATACTCTCCACAAGCCTCGTTTGAAGAAGGACATGTCATAGCGCTCGGGAAACAGCGTGGAGGGGAGCTCATTCCATAGCCGGATGGTACGTGGCAAAAAAGATCTCTGGAAACGCACTGTGGATGACCGCAGTGGCTCCAGGTAATACTACCGGAAAATCATACGGATGAACTCTACTCCGGCGGCATTTACGTTGTAGATGTCTATGGGCTCCGGTAACCACTTAACACCAAGTGGGCTGTGAGGTCGTCCACCCGTCTAAGCAATAAAAAATAAATCGCGACTGAAGCACATGCGGGCCCATTTTAAAGTTGAACGAACCGTGCTGGCGTCGTTTTCCTCTCGCCAAACGCTATTCACGGTACCGTAGTCTTATTCCGTACGATGCGATTAATGAAACTAAAGTGACGCTCAATCAGAGCTGTCACGTCAGATACAATGTTGCAGATCGCGTAATACGGCTCTTTCGCGCAATTGGTTAATGGAAACAATTTGTGTCATTGTTTCCCGAAGAGAACTTTGACCTGACGTAACTATACGAGAGGGTTTCGTTCGTATCTCAGTGACTGTGTTGTCTAGAAAATTCTATATTTTAACTAGGGTCAACTAGTGACTTCGCAGTGCCTCAATCGATAAATAAAAGACCTAAACTTTTGTATAAAATAAACTTAAAACAAACAAAAGGAATACGTCCGACGGGGGGGCACATCAAAGGAAAAACAAAATTGTTATTTTTATTTAACTCCGAGCATTTTTACCTTTATCTACCTTTTAAACCTTCTCTGGACTTCCGCAAATAATTCAATACCAAAATTAGCCAAATCGGTCCAGCCGTTCTCGAGTTTTAGCGAGACTAACGAACAGCAATTCATTTTTATATACAGTCAAACCTGGGTAAGTGAGAACTGGATAAGTAAGAAAACTCTATAAGTGAGAGTAATAGCAAGGACCCGTCATTTTAAGCTCCCAAAACCTCTATTAGCGAGAAACAGAAATCTCTGTAAGAGAGAGTCGTTTTTTCCTCATGGACCTCCGTAAGTGAGACTGCTACCTCTATAAGCGACAGCCGAGCTTTATTTATCTATTTATATTATTTAGGAGGAACAAATGACAAAACAAATTACAAATTTAACATCTGCTATTTTATGACTCATTCTTAACTTTCGTGGAACTTCCTATCATTGTTTTTGAATTGTTTTCTCGTCAATATTGAACCTATTCTATTTCGTGGAACTAAATAACGTTGTTATTTTATCGTATTCTTTTATCGCATTCTTTTCGAATGGACACGTGTGCCTGTGTACCGTCCTGTTTGTCGGACTTACTCAGGTTATCGTTAATCAATTGCGAAGGAAAGTTCTGTTCTGCATCATGTAAAAACGGAAAATTAAAGTACTGTCATTAAAGTCATAAACTTAAAATAGTGAATGCGTCTGAATGCGGAAAATCGCGAATCGAAATTTAGAGGGAGCATTAGCGAGAGACTCGGGTTAGTGAGAAACCTCTATAAGCGAGAATGAGATTGTGCTCCCTTGAACTCTCGCTTATCCAGGTTTGACTCTATATAGATTGAAAGGCTAGTAACCGTCATTAATCCTAGCCCAGTCTGCTCAAGGGTATTCCGTATGATAATCCATTGTAACCGGCATCATCTAGGCGGGCTCCGGATAGCCTGCCGACCGAGAGGGCTGGTGGTCGTGCCGCCGACGACCACCAGTCCGGCGTCCCGAGGGGGAGGGTGATGGGAGAGATGTGCTCCGCACTAAACGCTAATCTCCCCCCTTTGCCTTTTCATGAGTTCTGTCTCATTAGAGGCTCGGACGTTGGTCGTTGAGCGACAGGAGGTTTTAGTCGGTTCAACTCCGACATCTTCCGCCCACCAACTCCAGAGGAGGGTGGAAGTCCGGCGATTTCCTCCTGACCAAAAAAAAAAGAAGCCCAGTCTGCTGAGTCCATTTACATGTACAAAGAAATTCAAGGTACCTCAAAAGTGACTAATCGCGGCCTGTCTTTCGTTTTTAACATTATTTTACAAATTTTATCGCACGTTAAACTTCACAGTGAGATTTGTTTTAGACATGCCTAATACTATCAAGAGATGTTAATGTCAGATCCAATAACTCTTGCATTAGACGCCTTCGACACTAGGAGCAAGCGTAGAGACCCCGGTATTTGTACTCGTCGAACTCGGCAAGAGTTCGTCGTGCAACCTAACCTAAAAATCAGCCCGCTGAGTTTCTCGCCGGATCTTCTCAGCGGGTCGCGATTCTGATCCGGTAGTATATTCATCCGCGAAGCAGCTGCTCTTGAGTTGTTAGGTCTCCTTCGGAGGCGCTCGGGCAGCTGTTAGCAAATCCTATCCCTCCTGGCTGACCCTTTTCTCGCCTACATGTCCTGGTGTAAATGGAAAGGCCTCTGGGCCACCAGTAATCTTTCAATAAGAAATAAAAAACACGACGCCTATATCCATATCTATATACCCATTCTATATTGGTATAGTATAGGATATAGGTATGGACCTATATCCTAAGTACACATTGTAATAAGAATATATATTTAACGAACGCGCCACCGAGTGAAAATGCAATGCATACAATAACAGACTAAAATAACCCTGCAAGGGCGTATCGGCGTGCACACAGCGGGTTCCGTCGAAATTAATATTCACGTTTGAATTATAAAGAAATAATTACGCTAAAACCTCTAACCTATAAGATGCCTTATACCAAGACAATAACTAATCATGTCTCATTATCAAAATATAAAAATTGCATTTGTCCTTTCCATCGCCGTCCTGTTGTTCTTTTAGTTCCACATCTCAGTCGGTTGCGGCGTTGTCCGTGGACTTACAAACAGTGAGCTTAGTGCGAGATTTTTTAACGTTCTCGATAACGTAAAAGTTAACTCAAATTTTGTATGCAGTTGGAACAGCGCCCCTAGCGGCAAACGTAGGCAAACTTCTAACTCTATACAAATCTGAGTTAACTTTTACGCTATCGAGAACGTTAAAAAACTCGCACTAAAAGCACACTGCTCTCAATACCGGCTATCCGACATTTAGTAATAAAATTTTGAAAAGACACTCAGGCGGGTACTAAAATTAATTATATTAAATCAATTATTTAAATATCGATAACATATTTATTATTCGCTTATCGACTTCGAGACTATTGCATATCTAACGTCCTGTATATTAAAATTAAGTTCAACAATTAGTGATGTACCATGTTAACAAAAGTTTTTTATCGATAACAAAAATAATCTTTTTATTTTTTTTATTACAGTAAATGGTTATACGAAGTTGCAGTCACGAATTTATTGGAATGAAAGCTATCCAGTAATGTTGTATTAGTAGTTACTAACCCGTACGTACTTACTAGCGGTAGGTACGCTTCATAAGCCGCCCTGACAAAACTATTAGAGAAATATCTATAGCTCTGTAGACTGATGTTAATTAGTGACCAAGGCAGCTCATATAAGTGTCAACATCTTCAAATTTGAGATTGAAGTAACTCAATCAAATCGAAGTTTTGCTTTACCGTAAGAATATAAAGGATTGTGCATACTTCACAATACAATTTACCACCAGTTAGGTATTACGAAAACTAAATTAATTAGAAACAATATTACTATAATCAATTTTTCATATACATATTAAATAGATTATAAATTTTAATTTCATATTGTTTCTAACATCATGGTAGTGCAAGGTAAAGGGGGAAGAGGTCGACCGAAGAAGACATGGATGGAGTGTGTGAATGACGATATGAGAGAGAGAGAGGAGTGAGTGTTGAAATTTGAAATAACGGCTGATAGAAGAGAATGGAAGAGAAAAATTAGCTGTGCCGATCCCACCTAGTGGGATAAGGTGGAGAAAAAGAAGAAGATTGTTTCTAACATCGGAATTTAGCTCACGACCGAATTGAATCATCGAATCTTTAATAGCAATTATTAGTAGGAGAGTGTAATGTTTGCCCGTCCGGGTCGGGACCAATACAAATTTAAAATACAATATTTAAAGACGGGAACAATATTTAATCTATTCTCAATTTGACCACAGACGTCAAGAACAAAAGTTTGACAATAAATAGTATGCATGCGTGTGTGCGTCAAATACATGGCATGTAGTGTGTGTAATGTTTTCTTTATTGATTTAATGTATCTTTTATGCATTTGTGGCGGGTAGCCATCATACAACGCAAGATAATTGACAAATGCCTGAATCTCGCTTACGACATTTTCAAGATAAAGCGCATATATACAAGTTCCGAACAACAACATTCGGACCGTCGGTCTACTGAGCAATATCACCCGCTCAGTGGAAGATCTTTCCTTTCGTCGTTAAGCCTTCCCCAAACATTATTTTAAAAAAAATATTAGCATTATGCACTTCTTCTCTATATTCTCTATAAGTGTGGAAAATTCCATACTCCTCCGTGCGCGCAATTTTCGTAAAAAGGGATACAAAGTTTTTGCTTCACGTATTAATATATAGATTTTCTATAGGAAGTGTAG
The DNA here is from genome assembly GCF_003987935.1 of Bombyx mandarina. The sequence goes on from NW_021011479.1 coordinate 2,398,097, forward strand.
TCTTGGCGAAATTTGTGATTATAAAAGTACTAATAATGGTCTTTGAAAATAGAATCATAATAAACAATTTCAATTAATTATAGTCGAATTTCGACTACTGCGCGACCACTATAGTATAAAATAATATCGAGCGCGGCTGAACCCTAGCTCCAATTCGCGGCGTCCCGGCACACGGAGTTGCGTGCGTTTTTCAATTTTAAATTTCATGAAATCGCTAATCTACCGCGGTCCCCTTATATAAAGGCGATACAGAACGCACCCGGTCATTGCGTTCCCGCCACCGTTCCGGGCAACATCCGGCTAACTGATACACGTAATTGAAGATTTAATTCTGTTCTCCGAGAACCGTAGCGAGTTGCGAATCGATTTTGCGAAAAAAGGTATTTATTATTTTCTTTTAATTCTTCTATTTCGCTTTCTATGTCCAGCCAAAAGATTTCTAGTCAATACCGAATTAAGAAATATAGTGTGAATTCTCAAGTTGTCCAGTTCAATACGAGAATTAATTTAGCGCTTCTCAAACCTTGTTATTTAATTTAAAATCTATTTTTTTACTGACCATTTTTCTCGTTATCTATGTCCAGCCAAGAGATTTCTACTCAATACCGAATTAGGAAATATTGTGTGAATTCTCAATAGGTAGTTGTCCAGTCCAATACGAGAATAAATTTAAACGCTTCTCAAACCTTATTATTTAATTTAAAATCTTTTTATTATTGATCGTTTATCGTGTGTATTAATTTTTGTACTTCAAATATCTTAGTAATTTAGAGATACTTTTTTTTTTTTAAAACTTTTAATAGATATCAAAAGCGGAATTAAGACGAAATCTCGCAAGTATCGCGCGCGCATTATCTTCATAAATAAATAAAAAGAGAAATATAAACCTAATTATCTTTGAGTAATACTGGTATTTAATTGATGTATCATAAATCATAAAATTCAGGTTCATTATCCATATTGAATTTTCTCTATTATCATATTAGTGAGATTACGAAAAAGAAGCTAGGTCCATTTATTATTTTTTATAATTTCACTGGTCAGTAAATAAATAATAGTTTAAAAAAACTAACAGCTAAAGCTTTTATAGAAAATCCATCTAAAAAATAGAAAATAAATTTTAATAAATTTGAATTAAAAGTAGTGTAAGTAAAAATTATTTTATTGTAAAAGAAGCGTATTTTTTTTGTTTTTTTAAACTATTATTTATTTTTGATTATTTAGTTGAATTTCAACTTTTTCAATTTTTTTTTTTTTTCAATATTGTATTGTCATCGGTCTTTAATAAGTATACCAAAATTCAAGTTAATGAAGCGACGTTTTGAAGGGGGTCAAAATCATGTTCAAAGATTCCGTTACATACATACATGTATACGTCTGAAGCTAATAAAAGCGTGTTAACAACAAAAGGCAATATCTCGAAGCTCAGTTCAGAAAGAGAAATTGAGGTTTTTTTTTATTGCTTAGATGGGTGGACGAGCTCACAGCCCACCTGGTGTTAAGTGGTTACTGGAGCCCATAGACATCCACAACGTAAATGCGCCACCCACCTTGAGATGTTAGTTCTAAGGTCTCAGTATAGTTACAACGGCTGCCCCACCCTTCAAACCGAAACGCATTACTGCTTCACGGCAGAAATAGGCAGGGCGGTGGTACCCACCGGCGCGGACTCACAAGGAGTCCTACCACCAGTAAACTGTATTTTTTTTTTATTGCTTAGTGGGATGTACGAGCTCACAGCCCACCTGGTGTTAAGCGGTTACTGGAGCCCATAGACACCTACAACGTAAATGCGCCACCCACCTTGAGATATAAGTTCTAAGATCTCAGTATAGTTAAAACGACTACCCTACCCTTCAGACCGAAACGAATTACTGCTTCACGGCAGAAATGGGCAGGGTGGTGGTACCTGCCCGTGCGGACTCACAAGACGTCCTACCACCAGTAAACTGTGTTGAATCTTTTAGAACAATTAAACCCTTTTGCAGCTGGTGATGTCTTTGGTTCCTTACCAGACGTCCCGCCTGGCACGGAATCAGGATGTCCTACTGAAAATACACTAGTTAAATACGAATTAGTTAGTTAATTCCCTTCCTTCAAAAGTTTTTATATAACTGTCAACCCTAATTCACTTAAAAGGGTGTTTCTCTTTGAAAAAAAAACTCGAATACACGTTTGCATTACTAATCGGAAGCATACATATGTAGTATTGGGCTTCATTTTTTAGAAATACCCTTCATCGCTCACTTTTATACTTTTGGGGGCGAAATTACCAGCAATCTTTTCGCACGACGTAAAAGACAGCGAATGCCAATATCTCAGGGTTGTTTCATTCGGGGCGAGTAATAATTATATAGACTAAAATTCCGTATACCCAAAACTCGCGTATTTTTCAAATAGGGTCGAAGCTTTGTAAAGTTGCGTGTGCTTTAAAATTTTCCGAGACGGTCTTCTCTTTCGTCTGCTCTTGTAGTAATTAATAACCAAGTTCTTGATGTCTTCTTCTTTTACTATATTATAGATAGATCTATATTATAGATACTAGATTATTTAGAATAAGCCAATCAGAACATGATAAAGTGACGTTTGCAATAACCGAAGTCAGTCATAATCAAACGTTCTAAGGTAGGACCTCATGTGCATCCGCACGGGTAGGTACCACCAACACGCCTATTTCTGCCCTAAAGCAGTAATGCGTTTCGGTTTGAAGGGTGGGGCAGCCGTTGTAACTATACTGAGACCTTAGAACTTATATCTCAAGGTGGGTGGCGCATTTACGTTATAGATGTATATGGGTTCCAGTGACCACTTAACACCAGGTGAGCCGTGAGCTCGTCCACCCATCTAAGCAATAAACAAAAAAAAAAAAAAATGTTCTCGACAAGAAACAAACAAACATACTCCCGTCGTAGCTTTGAAACGACCCACGTGCTTAGTAACAGCGCCGTGAATCATTACGGAAAAATGCGATGGATGACACAAACAAAAAAAAAATTACAAAAGGTTTCTCGATAGTTTTTTTTTAAATCAACATCACAGTGCACTCCTGCTAGTCATTCGTAAGAGATACCGATGTAGTACCGCCCTAAACACGACTAAAGAACTCAACTATATCAAAACTTCTTCGATTTATGTTCGACTCGCGAAACTAATTAACCCTTTGACTGCCATGTACTGGTAGGACGTCTTGTGAGTCCGCACGGGTAGGTACCACCACCCCGCCTATTTCATGCGTTTCGGTTTGAAGGGTGGGGCAGCCGTTGTAACTATACTGAGACTATAAGAACTTATATGTCAAAGTGGGTGGCGCATTTACGTTGTAGATGTCTGTGGGCTCCGGTAACCACTTAATAACAGGTGGGTTGTGAGCTCGTCCACACATCTAAGCAATAAAAAAATACCCTACATCTGATCCCATGCTTTTTCTCTATAGATACTTCATTAATGTCCTTAAGAGCACGAGTAGTTGGGCCGAAAATGGCCCATGTCCTTTGTGATTACACTCACGTTCCGACCAGATGTGAAAAAATAATAATTTTCTCTCTCTTTCTCTCGATTGTTCCAGAATTCTTTCTTCGAGAATCTCATCAGTATTATAGAGCAGTCAGAGTCAGAATGCATTTAGTTTTGCTATTCACCGTCGCGGCGCTGCTGGGCTCGTGCCAGTCCGCCCATTTGAATAAGCACATTAAGCTGCTTTCGGACATCGATAACAGTATTGAGAATGGTGGTGAGTTTCATTGGAAGGGTTTTTTTAAATATTTGAACTAATTTTAAGTAACTGTAAACTTTGAAAAACCTTTGCAGTTTCCTTTATTTGCTCACTGGTGATATTGACATTATTGATTTGCTTACTATAACTCAAATTTTAAGGTTTAGTCAAAATAAATATAAGATTCTTCAGCTAAATCTGTGCATTTTTGTATCTTTATTTTAGGATTTTAGTATATTTTTAGTAGGTACTTTAATTTTTAAAACAAAAGCTAACTATACATTTTAATTTTCCACAATAAACATAGTCTGTGTCAAGATATTATAACGTAATTTTTTTTTGTGGCATCTAAAAATTGTCAATGTTATAAATTTGCCGTTTTTTAGTCTGCAAATTGTATTAATTGAATTTTCGTTATTTTTCAGTGCAAGCAAAATCTGATGGATCTCATAAATATTTATCGATCACGCAAGGCCCCCTACCGTCGTACGCACATACTCCCGGAACCACTATTGAGTTGACCTGTGAAGCTGCCGGATCTCCAGCACCATCAGTGCACTGGTTCAAGAACGACTCTCCAGTCTACGAGGTGACCAATCAAATTGAAATATTTAATACAGCGCCACCTGTCGCTGCAAAGCGGAACTAAAACGAAAATTTTTCGTTCACAGTACGACGTCGAGTCCAACGAATTAATCGACTCAAGCCCGACATCTATTGCGAGAATTTCCTCAACTCTCATAGTGACGCGTACGACCTCTCAGGATGTGTACACCTGCCTCGCCACCACGAGCTCCAAGACTGCGCGAGCCAGCACTGTGGTCTACAATACAGGTGATAACATCGTCATTCTCAAAAAGAAATTATCTTATAAACATACCTAATTACGTGCAAATATTTTAATCAAATGTCATTATCAGTTACATTCTACTCGCCGACAGATAGCGCTACTGAGCTCTCGGAACGCGCTAAGCTGTTCCCGCTGAAGCCTCGCATCGTAGTCTCCTACAGCACCTACGTGGACAACATCGGCAACAGGGTGGTGCTCCCGTGCCGCGTCAAGGGACACCCCAAGCCCAAGATCACCTGGTTCAACGGACAGAATGTGCCCATTGAAAAGAACCCGCGCATGAAGGTAAAATTGCTTCTATTCTAATTACGAAGTCCCATTTAACAGATGTTATTACTATGTTATTTTGTGTGTGAATTAATTGTATAATGATTTAGATAGATTGTGTATTTTTTAAATGATGCTTACGACCGTGAACAAAAAATGATTATTATTTCGAATTATGCGATACGTTAAGAGTTACATTCTAAGAAGTGTCAAAAGGGACTTCGTAATTGGAATAGAGTATAATTCCTAAATTAACTGACGAAAATGCACTTTTACAAATGTCGATAAACGTTCTAAATTGAATTAAACTACACATATTTAGTTACGAAGGCAAAACGTAGGATATTTTAAAAATATTTTATTGCCTCTATCTGGGTCTGTTGATACAGCGCGAGCTGACGGCCGAGAATTACACTATTTCGATTTCAAAACTGTGTCTTCCGAAACACAGATGGCGCTGTTTTCAAAATTTACGTTCTAAGTAGTTTTTTTTTTGTCTCTAACATCAGATTCTGTTGGCAGGTGCTTCGCTCGGGCGAGCTGGTCATATCCTCCCTCCTCTGGAGCGACATGGACGAGTACACTTGCCAAGCCGAAAACGCTTTCGGCTCGGAGAAGGCTAAAACATTTGTCTACCCCGCTAAAGTAAGTTTCTCAACACTATTCTTTCTATTGAATTAAGATTACTGCCACAGTGTGCTTAGTGCGAGTATTTTAACGTTCTCGATAGAATAAAAGCTTTTTGTGTATGTATTTGTAACTTAATATGAATTTCATTGCACCTACCACTATTTACTCTGCACTACCTTTGGTTGACTAGTAGAGAATGCTTTAGGCATCAAGTCTGCCAATGTAAAATTTGCATGAAGTGTAATAAATAAAATTAAATAAAACATAACTCATATTTGTATGGAGTCGGAACGTTTGCCTACGTTTGCCGCTAGGGGCGCTGTTCTAACTCCATACAAATTTAAAATAACTTTTCGCACTAAGCACACAGCCTTCAAATTTTAAATAACCCTTCGACTACCCTGTAGGTCACCGGTGCCCTACGCAGCGCACCGAAGTAATTATGTCGATTTCTCTTCGATCTTCTTACTAGGGCGCCGGAATATCTAGTAGACTCTGGGAAAGACGATTCCAAAGATATTGAGAATGAATCGTATTTCTAAGAGAACTAAAACACTAAGACATACATTAAGAAACAAAAGAAGGCAAAGGTAGACAATCCAGGCGCCTTAGTAACAGAAATAAATTCTTCAGTACTAAAATGGGAATTATATTAGATGTAATCATTTTAGTTTTCATTATGTCTTCAACTATTGGGGAAATAACCCTGACTAATGTTAGTCAATAGAAGCGATAGCTCTACCGCCATTTCTACGTAAAAGAATTGCTTACAATATATTATCTAGTGGGATGAGCTCGCACGTGAAACCCCACAATTTTACTTCTTTCAGCTTCGAAACTACTATTTTTAACCTTTGAAGGGCCAGCTAGTGCTGAATTCTTGGTGTGGTCCATGGGCATCATCAATAAAAAGTTAATTCAGTCGCCCGTCTTGACACTTGAGGTCGAAAACTCTGCATTACATCATCGGCCTTCAAACTAGAACTGAACTGGACCAAAGTCTGATATTGAAGCCACACTTAATATCGGCCGTAGTGTAAGCTCAGCGCGACACTTCCGCGTGATGACCTTGTCAGTAACATTGCCATTGAATCTAAACATGAACTCCTTGTCCACAGCCCGAGTAGAAGAAAGAAAAAAAGAAGAAGAACCAAACGCGTCATGTATACTTAATATGGATGTTCCTGTTAGATAAGTTCGTATTCGATAAGGCCCAGTGCACACGGCGTATGAGAAACGCTGCGTTCTCTTAAAAAAAAAAACGCTTCTATAAACAGTATTATTTGTTTAACACGTTTTGAGTTTAAAATTATTTGATTGGTAGCCGACGCTCCGAGCGTTGAGTTTTTTTTTTTGAAGGATATAAACACGCTGATTACTTGTTGATAGCATCTTGTTGCAATGAAGCAGTAAGTCCGAGAGAAAGAGATAGATAAATGCATTACTTTTTATCATTTTCTATCATTAAAATGCTTTAGTAATTCAGCTGTCAGCCAAGCAATGCGTTTTTCTCCTACCAAACTATTACGTAGAAGTACTGGAGGAGGCGGCGTGTTGATGACGCGTTACTATATTTAAAAAAAAATCCCAATAATAAGAGTTATTATTATAATTAATACTTTATTTCAGTTTCAAAAAAAGCCATGTCTTGTTAATAATTATCACTTATAATCGATGTTAGTGACTTAACTATCAGACTATCCATTACAATTTTTTTCTCAAGCTCCTGCTGCAAAGGCTATTAATTAGCAGACCTTCGATCTTGCTCGGATGTTCTGAAGACTATTGCCATGTCACGCACGCGACGCAATAATTATTCACTATAAGCACAATAAGTCGTTATTCCAGTGAACTATTAGATAATGATATCGTCTTATAATTATTTTAGTTGTTTTTTTTCAATTGTCTGATCATTTACGATTGAATTAGGAACCTCTTTATATTTCGAAGTAGGTCAAAAATGTTTCAAATTTTTTTTTTTTGTTTTTTTTTTTTTTGTTTCTTATAAAATGGAAGCGTTATTTGTCAGCTGGCCGCGGCGGCTGGCCCGCGCGTCCGTAGACGCAGCGTCTCCGCGCGCCAGTGTGCACACAGCTTAACGATACGGAGCCTGCCTATTTTTATATTATATTATTATAAAAAGTATAACTATTTTTATATCGTTATCTTAATTTCATAATGATTTTATATTTTCCTTCGAATAATAAACAATTAAATAAATAAAAAAATAAATAAAAAAGAATATTTCTTGTTATAATCAACGAAACATGTTTATGACTGTTATTATATTGTATTAAATACAAGAAATATTACAAAAAAAAGAAAATGTTTGTTTTATTTGAGTTATTTGAGTTAACTTTTACGCTCAATCAAAGATTGACCAGCAAGGAGGGGCTTAATTAGTATTTCATTCAATTTTACAAAGCATACTTACTAATAACCACTACACAATAATAAATAACACATAAACATATAATCATTTTGAAACTGTATCCAATTCGTGAAAGAGATCCATACATGATACATTTTTCATGTTACAAGTTACGGGAGTTTAGCGATTTTCTTTTTTTAAGTGCCACTGAATAATAATTGTATCCGTAGTTCGAAGGACTAATATCAAACGAAGCTAATATTCCAGTAGTCAATACCGAAATATGCTATACAACTTGAAACATAGACATCATTGCTTAATACTGAAACCTTAGAACTCATATCTCATGGTGGGTGGCGGCATTTACGTTGTAGATGCCTATTGGCTCCAGTAACCACTTAACACCAGGTGGGCTGTGAGCGCGTCCACCCATCTAAGCAATAAATAAAAAGTTAGGAGACGAAATTTAAGTCGTACCGTTAATAGACCACTTAACAACATATAAGTTGCGGGCTAGTTGACAAAGAAATAACATCATGTAACATAACCCGTAGTGTTGTCATAAATGACTTACCACCTATTCGCTGATAGGTAGCCTAAGAGGCTATTACAGCTACGCGCGGACGGGTAGATGAGTTCACGGACTCAACCTGAGAGAATTTGCTAGAGCAGTGCTTCGCTGAACCTACCACCAGATCGGAAACGCGACCCACTGAGAAGATCCGGCGAGAAACTCAGTGGGCTGTGTCTGTGGGTTAATTCGCTCGTCGAGCCCTTCGTCGCAAGTGACGGGTTCGGCGAGGACAGTGACCGGTGCTTGAGGTACCTAAAAGCACCGTTAATGGATCGGGGTAACCGGTCGACGATCGCGGTATCATTTGAAGGCAGCGCGCTGATTCGATCTAACCCTACTCTCACCCACCGGGCGTCGCTTCAGTATTGCGGTGTCCACAATTTTTTTAAATATATTCGTTTTAAACGTCTCATGTCAGCGCAAAAGTGGCCTAAGTTTACCATAATTAGCATGAGATAATGAGTTTACTATAATTCGTAGGCAAAAAAATACGCGCTAAAATGATGTTTACAAAGGAATCTGTTATCTATGAATTGAAATTAGGGATAGGCCAATTTTGCATAAAAATTTATTAAGTTTTAAATACATATATATATGTATGTATATAAGCACGAATATGAATTGTCGGTTAGCCTACTTTTGCTCTGCCGGCCTCATCATGTCCATACTCAATATAAAGTGTTCAACAAATCAGCCTGTAACTCTTTGTTGGATGGCAACAAAAACGCTTTCTCTTTATACTTACGCCACAACGCGTGTAATTGATCCGCCGCCGCCCGTGCAGTTGAATCACGATCTGGTTGAGTAACTACAGCACTTGTCATCTGCATAATGCATGCGTTACTCAACATTTAATTAGTATGTACGTAATATAAGGGTAGGACCAGTGGTCCTCAAACTTTATGGTGTACCGCCTGTCGCCGGTTTGAAGCGTGGCGCAGCCGTTGTCTATACTAATAAATAAATCTACAGTGGTTTTTACGGATGTTCCGTTATAACTACTGAACCGTGCATCCAATTGACTTGAAACTTGGTATCCATGTAGAAAATACATGTACTTAATGGATAGGCTAATATTTATATGAGTGTTGGACTCCCTACACCAGTTAGGGGGCGTTAATGATGAGAATCCTAACAACTTATATCTCAAGGTCGGTGGCGACATTTACGTCGTAGATATCTACGGGGTCCGCCATCCGGTAACCACATAACACCAGGTGGGCCGTCAGCCCATCCACCGACCTAAGCAATAAAAAATATATTACAACAATATAGTTTCATTGAAATTATTCTCTTACCATCGAAAACTAAAAGTATGTTGCAATAACATTCAAGGTTATATTAATGTGGAGTTAATAGGGAGATAGTTAAGAAGCTACTTATTAAATAATAGTTCATTAATCATTAATTATAACTACACAGAATGCACAGCAATACGATATAGAGCTGTACTTGAAGAGGCTTCATCTTGATTCTGTATCCCGTCACTAGGGAAAATCACTATCGATAAATGTGATTTTTTATATTCTTTTGATTTTCTTTATTTTTTGCACAGATGGCTGGACGAGCTTATACCCCACTTGGTATTAAGTGGTTACCGAAGACCATAGAGAGACGATGAGTGTCAAATAAGTAAGAAACAATACATGTGTGCAATTCACACGTGGTAGAAATGAAACCTTCAAAAATCAAAATACAATTATCTTAAATGTCTAAGTATATGTAAAATTTTGTTATTAGTAAATACATAATTGTAAATCATCTTTTATAGTATGAGGTAGCGCCCTCTGTGAATTGATATTTTAAATTCACGTGTAATCCTAAATTTAAATTCACTACAAGAGGTTTCATACACACGTTAGTATTAAGAAATCTCATAGATGTCGCTGTATTAAAAAAACACTACACTGAGTACGTCTAATGTGTTCTATCTCATTCTCTCGCCGGCTGAATCCTATACATTTATGTGTTTGTGTCTCTATGGACTTATTTTTTCGTTTCATCGAGTTTGAAATCACAACGTTTCTAAAGAAGTTTCACTTCAAAAATCTCCCATCTACGAGCTATTTGCATTATTTGGACAAATATTTGCAAATATTATACTTAAAAAGATTCTAAATAACTGAATGCGCGATACTGTGAAAGATGTAGATAGAAAATTCAGTAAAATCAATAATAAATGACAGTTCCCGCAGCCAAGCGAGGGCGGGTTGCTAGTACTTTTATACAGACTTACACATTTTCAGGTTCAGAACACATGTTTCAAGGTGAGTGGCGACATTTACGCTGTTGATGTCCACGGGCCCTGGTAACCATTGGACACCAGGTGGGTCATGAACTCGTCAATCAATTAAAGCAATAACAAAAATAAATAAAAAATGTTAATTAACCATTAGTTCTTGCCGATTTAATAAGTACACCCTCAATATTGCTAGAATGTACATAGTTGGCACTGTTTCAATGCGATACGGAATATCGCGTTAATTGTTTTTTTAGTGAAATTTAAAAAAAAACTTATCGACAACACAATGTTTTTTTAATCGACAACATCCCAACACTAGCTATGCATTCGTTTTACGCAACGGACGCACATCACGATGCGCCATTACGTTAAATCGAGAGCATTCACTGAATTTAATTGATATATCTCGAATCTCATCACTAAATATGGAGCAAGGTCGACCGGTGACTGTACCTCACATACATTTTAGTGTGGCGGTAGGAAACTTAAGGAGGTGGCGTCGGAAAAAGACTTGGATGGATTGTGTGAAAGAGAGAAAGGTATTTGTAAAGAGAGAAAGGTGCATAGCTGACGTATGATAGGTTTGAATCAATGAAGTAGGAAACCTATGGAAATGAAACGTCAACCAAAATTTCGTGCCACTGTGACGTCATCTGGCCACAAAACATGGCGGCTTTAGTGCTGTTACAAAAGATTTCAATGTCATCAGGTTTTATCGATAAACGTTCTTGGCTCATTTTATTTTAAATATTGTTGAGTATTATTTATTTGTAGAATTTATACTTTAATGGGATGTAAGTAGGTATATTGTTATGTGCAAATATGATATGAATTAGATGGGTGAAATCTAAGACAAGTTCGTCCTTCGAATATGATGATTTTTAAAAGTTGCTACACTGATTTTATAAAGTTGTCGTTTGTCGCAAAACATAAAGATATGGCGTAGTTCAAAGCCATCAGCCCATTTCTAGCATGCTAAATGTTATCGTATTTTGAGTACGTGTTTTCTTAGACTATAACAATCTATTTTAATTGTTTTGCTGACTCTAAAGTCCGTAACATACTACCGCAGCGCACCNGGAATTTAATTTAATGTCACCCGCTCCATACAAAAAAATCACAAAACACATTTTTCTGACCAAACTATAAAGTTTTTGTAATTTTTGCCTAAAACAATTATTATTTAGATTAACGAGCTCTATCTATCTACATAAAGAAAAATGTAAAAAAACAAAGTTGGTGCCTAAGTCACTAAAATCATAGTATCGACCCACTGTGCGTCAGCGCAAAAATAGGCCTAAGCTTACTATAGTTAGCTTGAGATAACGAGTTTACAATACTTCGTAGGCAAAAAAATACGCGCTAAAATTATGTTTACAAAGGCATATGTTATCTATGGATTGAAATTAGGGATAGGCCAATTTTGTATAAAAATTTATTAAGTTTTAAATACATATATAAGCACGAATATGAATTGTGGGTTACTGTGGGCCCACTTTTGCGCTGACGGCCTCAATTATCATGTCCATACTCAATATAAAGTGTTCAACAAGTCAGCCTGTAACTCTTTGATGGATGGCAATTTAATATTCGGCTTCATTTGTTGTAATTAGCTTAAAACCAAAGTTCAACCAAGTTCCTTTATGTTACTTAGAAAATCAGTTTAAATAATGTAATCGTAACAAAAACGCTCCCTCTTTATACTTACGCCACAGCGCGTGTAATTGATCGCCGCCGCCCGTGCAGTTGAATCACGATCTGGTTGAGTAACTACAACACTTGTCATCTGCATAATGCATGCGTTACTCAACATTTAATTAGTATGTACGTAATATAAGGGTAGGACCAGTGGTCCTCAAACTTTAGGGTGTACCGCCTGTCGCCGGTTTGAAGCGTGGCGCAGCCGTTGTCTATACTAATAAATAAATCTACAGTGGTTTTTACGGATGTTCCGTTATAACTACTGAACCGTGCATCCGATTAACTTGAAACTTGGTATCCATGTAGAAAATACATGTACTTAATGGATAGGCTAATATTTATATGAGTGTTGGCCTCCCTACACCAGTTGCGGGGGCGTTAATGATGAGAATCTTTGTGGGGGTGAGAAATAACAATGTTAATTTTAAATGTCCAGCGAAGCGGACGGGTACAGCTAGTACTATATAAATTGAGACCTAACAACTTATATCTCAAGGTCGGTGGCTGCATTTACGTCGTAGATATCTACGGGGTCCGCCATCCGGTAACCACATAACACCAGGTGGGCCGTCAGCCCATCCACCGATCTAAGCAACAAAAAAATATTACAACAATATAGTTTCATTGAAATTTTTCTCTTACCATCGAAAACTAAAAGTATGTTGCAATAACATTCAAGGTTATATTAATGTGGAGTTAATAGGGAGATAGTTAAGAAGCTACTTATTAAATAATAGTTCATTAATCATTAATTATAACTACACAGAATGCACAGCAATACGTTATAGAGCTGTACTTGAAGAGGCTTCATCTTGATTCTGTATAGGGAAAATCACTATCGATATAAATTTAATGTGATTTTTTATATTCTTATGATTTTTTTTATTTTTTTGTTGGACGAGCTTACAGCCAACCTGGTGTTAAGTGGTTACTGGAGCCTATAGACATCTACAACGTAAATGCCGCCACCCACCTTGAGATATGAGTTCTAAAGTCCCAGTATAGTTACAACGGCTGCCCCACCCTTCAAACCGAAACGCATTACTGCTTCACGGCAGAAATAGGCGGGGTGGTGGTACCTACCCGTGCGGACTCACAAGAGGTCCTACCACCAGTAATTACGAAAATTACGCAATTCATATGTCATCAGTCCTTAATAAAGATAAGATAAATACTTGGATATGAAGATACCATAGACGTGTGGTGATGAAACCACATCCAAACCTAATCTGATCTGTAAATCTGAGGAAAACAACGTATGGATGTATGTTTGTTACTCTTTCACGCAAAAACTATTGGATGTATTTCGATGAAACTTTACAATAATATAGCTTACACATCAATATACCACATAGGCTATAATTTATAAGGATATCGTGAGAATTAGCCAAAATATAACGATAAGTGTTAAATACGTAAGAAAAAATCTCCCATTTACGAGTTATTTTCATTATTTGGACAAGTATTTGAATACTTACGACTTTAAAAAACTCAGTGCGCGATACTATGAAAGATGAAGAGAGAAAATTCAGTCAAATCAATAATAAATTACAGTTTCCGCAGCCAAGCGAGGGCGGGTCGCTAGTACTTTTATACAGACTTACACATCTTCAGGCTCAGAACTCATGTTTCAAGGTGAGTGGCGACATTTACGTTGTTGATGTCCACGGGCCCTGGTAACCATTGGACACCAGGTGGGTCATGAACTCGTCAATCAATTAAAGCAATAACAAAAATAAATAAAAAATGTTAATTAACCTTCAGTTCTTGCCGTTTTAATAAGTACCTACACCCTCAATGTTGCACGAATATACAAAGCTGGCGCTATTTTTAATTCAAGTTTATTAAAAAAAAAAAACTAATTTTTTATTGGATTTTCTATAAAAGCGTATTTTTTTAGTTTTTTTAAACTATTATTTATTTTTCATTTTTTAGTTGAATTTAATTATTTTTTTAAATATTGAATTGTCATCGGTCCTTAATAAGTATGCCAAATTTCGATTTAATCTGACATATTGAAGGGGGTCAAAATCATGTTCAAAGATTCCGCTACATACTAACATACGTACGTCTGAAGCTAATAAAAGCGTATTAAAAAAAACTTATCGACAACACAATGTTTTTTTAATCGACAACATCCCAACACTAGCTATGCATTCGTTTTACGCAACGGACGCACATCACGATGCGCCATTACGTTAAATCGAGAGCATTCACTGAGTTTAATTGATATATCTCGAATCTCATCACTAAATATGGAGCAAGGTCGACCGGTGACTGTACCTCACATACATTTTAGTGCAGCGGTAGGAAACTTAAGGAGGGGCGTCGGAAAAAGACTTGGATGGATTGTGTGAAAGAGAGGAAGGTATTTGTAAAGAGAGAAAGATATTAGTGCATAGCTGACGTATGATAGGTTTGAGGGTAAAAAGTAGAGATGTAGCGCCGGCCATAGGTGAGGAAAAGAAGAAGATAAGAGTAGAAAGCTTAGAAATTCCTTGTTTGTGACCATCGCCAGAGCAGAGTTTATGCATCCAATGTCCGTTTTCAGAGGGACTTCGTTTAGAGGCATTAGGGTTTCTACCGTATCTTCCGTGGAGAAAGCTCTGAATAGTTCGCGATGACACCTTTTTTTTATTGCTTAGATGGGTGGACAAGCTCACAGCCCACTTGGTGTTAAATGGCTACTGGAGCCCATAGACATCTGCAACGTCAATGCGCCACCCACCTTGAGATATAAGTTCTAAGGTCTCAAGTTTAGTTACAACGGCTGGCCCACCCTTCAAACCGAAACGCATTACTGCTTCACGGCAGAAGTAGGCAGGGTGGCGGTACCTATCCGTGCGGACTCACAAGAGGTCCTACCACCAGTAGAATCCATGCTCTGAGCAATAGTTTGCTCTTTCATCTTCAGTTTGGCGCTGGCCATACATGGCAAGGAAAAGAAGAAGAGAAGGGTAGAAAGCTTATAAATTCCTTGTTTGTGACCATCGCCAGAGCAGAGCTTATGCATCCAATGTCCGTTTTCAGAGGGACTTCGTTTAGAGGTATTAGGGTTTTCTACCGTATCTTCCGTGGAGAATGCTCTGAATAGTTCGCGATGACAAATTCATCTTTAGTTTACTACCCGCCTGCTATTAGAGTATAATCCATGCTATCTGAAGCCGTTGCGTTCATCCATAGTGCGTTTCCAGGGACCTTTTCCGCTACGTACCACCCTCGACAATTAACCGTAAGATCAATTTTACTGGTGGTAAGACCTCTTGTGAGTACGCACGGGTACCACCACTCAAGGTGGGTGGCGCATTTACGTCGTAGATGTCTATGGGCTCCAGTAACCACTTAACACCAGGTGGGCTGTGAGCTCGTCCACTCATCTAAGCATAAAAATATATATTGGCCTGTATTCGCTGCAAAACAATCTTACTTTAACGGTTTTATCCCGCGTTTTTTGCTGTCATTACATTATTTCATCGCAAGTCCTTCTTTAAGGCTCGCGAAGAGTATTCAGCGACTTGAAATCGTCGTGCCTTGCGAGATAAGACCGCCGGTGCGTTCGTATTGCACGATGCTACTAAGCCTGAGTTCGAATCCCGCGGGCGGGTAATAATTTTTCTAATAAAGCACATACTCAACACACGTTCACGAGTGACTTCCATGATGAAGGAGTATTGGAAAGGATAAGGAATTGTACAATAAAAACCAAACCGGAAAATTCAGACGTAGACCTGAAGTTTCAAGTTGGGTGGAGGAATCCACGTTGTGATATCTATGGACTCTAGCTATGGTTGGATTATCAAGTGGGCCCAAACAACCGTGTCAGCAATAAAATAAATGTATACCATAACTTAGGCCATTATGTCATTTTGGATCCTCCCGATCCACTAACGGTGCTTTTAGGTACCACAAGCACCGGTCATCGTTCTCGTCGAACCCGTCGCTTGCATGAAGGGCTCGGCGAGCAAATTAACCCACTAGGGCTAGTGTTAGCAACATCATCAGCTTAGAACCGCGTGAGCTCACCTATTCTTTCTACGAATCTAGCATAACCCCTCGAAGTTACAGAAATAGGTCGAAAAAAAAGCCATTGTGAATGTAATTTTACAATTTTTTCGACCAGTTTTCCCATCCCACATCCCGCATCTCGCATTAACCCACTAGGGCTAGTGTTAGCAACATCATCAGCTTAGAACCCCGTGAGCTCACCTATTCTTTCTACGAATCTAGCATAACCCCTCGAAGTTACAGGAATAGGTCGAAAAAAAAAGCCATTGTGAATGTAATTTTACAATTTTTTCGACCAGTTTTCCCATCCCACATCCCGCATCTCGCATCTCATTACAGCACTAACCAAACTAATTGCGATATACATTTTAAATTTCGTTTATCGTGACTCGACGTCGTGACGCTACGTGAATTTTATTATCTCGTTTCGATTTTCAATTATATTGAGCTACTTAAATTATTGATCCGTTTTGATTTGAACCATTTGCGAAACCGCTTTATCTATATATTAATACGTGAAGCAAAAACTTTGTATCCCTTTTTACGAAAATTGCTCGGACGGAGGAGTATGAAATTTTCCACACTTATAGAGAATATAGAGAAGAAGTGCACAATGCTAATATTTTTTTAAAATAATGCATAAAAGATACAGTAAATCAATAAAGAAAACATTACACACACTACCATGTATTTGACATAACACATATACACATACAATATACTCTGCGTTTATTGTCAAACTTTTGTTATTGTTGAAAGTCTGTTGTCAAATTGAGAATAAATTAATATTGTTTGTCTTTAATACTATTTATATAAAGTGTAGTTTTGGCAAAGTCTGTGATTATATTAAAGAAGTCTAATAGTGTTTGACAATAGAACCATAATAATGTTTATAAAGAAAATTTCAACTAATTATAGTCGAATTTCGACTACTGCGGGACCACTAGTACATATAGTTTTCGGTGGCCAAGTTCTTGACAACTCGCTGTCTATTGCATGTCTGGATAAAAAACGTGAACGCACTTTGACTTATTAGAAGTCCTCTATTATATCGCACTGTTTTTGTTCAGGGTAGGGTCAATACGAAACCCCATGCGTGGGACTGATCGAATGAACGACCTTACCAATACCCCAATTAACGAGTGCGTCCGCCAAGCCTCAATACGCGAACTATGGAGAAAAACTGTCAAGGCTTTAATAAACAAGGATTCCACATGACCATGACTGCTCTGCCAGGACTAACCGACTATGATGATTATATCGCACTAGTGATTCACTCCTAGCTCTGACTCTCGCGAATTGGATAAAGATATAGATTTATTTCGCATGGATTTTCATTTGCACCAACCTTGTCCGGACAATTGCAAACACGAACTATTGCGTAATTGCTACCAAAATCTCAGTATGATGTTCTCGCGAGGACATCCTTCAAGTCGGAAGGTATTATGGATTCGTGGTAGAAATAAACAAACCTTGATTACGTCCTACAACCAATAAAAGCCGGTAGTTGATCACAAATAAACATGGCTTACATTCACATAATCTTCGATCAAGAATACTACCACATAATGCAAAAACAAAACCATTATCTCTACATATAAAAATGAATTGCTGTTCGTTAGTCTCGCTAAAACTCGAGAACGGCTGGACCGATTTGGCTAATTTTGGTCTTGAATGATTCGTGGAAGTCCAGAGAAGGCTTAAAAGGTAGATAAATATGAAAATGCTCGGAATTAAATAAAAATAACAATTTTGTTTTCCCTTTGATGTGTCCCCCGTCGGACGGATTCCTTTTGTTTGTTTTAAATTTATTTTATACAAAAGTTTAGGTATTTTATTTATCGATTGAGGCACTACGAAGTCTGCCGGGTCAGCTAGTGATATATAAAAAAGATATCGAGTAATCACTGGTCGTCTTGAGAGCCCGCACGAGTATGTAGCATCACCCTGCCTATTTCTGCCGTGAAGCAGTAATGCATTTCGGTTTGAAGGGTGGAGAAGCTGTTGTACTATATCACTGAGACTTAGGTCTCGTCTCTCAAGGTGAATGGCGGCGTTTAAGTCATAGACGTCTATGGGCACTTAAAAATTAGATCGACCGTGAGCTGATACACCCATCTAAGCAATTAAAAATAGGTTCACTTTACGTTTTATGAACTTGAGCTTTCAGATTAACTACAAGTTAACAAATGAAATACTAACACAATAGTTACAGAAAACTGGATAGTAGCTGTTTTGGATTTTACAAGACGTTATTCGTTTATCGTGGATGCTGTCCGTGGACATGTGCCGGCTGCTGGAATGTCACGAATGATGAACGAAAACACCAGTAAATCGTTTTTTTTTATTGCTTAGATGGGTGGACGAGCTCACAGACCAACTGGTGTTAAGTGGTTACTGGAGCCCATAGACATCTACAACGTAAATGCGCCACGCACCTTGAGATATAAGTTCTAAGGTCTCAAGCATAGTTACAACGGCTTACCCACTCTTCAAACTGAAACGCATTACTGCTTCACCGTAGAAATATCGTGGTTCTGTGAGCCTACAATTCGTGTTTGTAATTTCGCTGCCTTGGTATCACTCCAAATTATTTACTCTGTTTATTCTATGGAGTCGTATTAACGAAACCTTTAACGTTTATTTCAATTGCATCATCGAAATAGGATCGAGCTTAAAATTCATAGCCGTAGCTTTAATTGGTTTTAGCTTTGCTTAATTGCGTAAGCGCAGCTTTGGGCGTCCCCCTGCCCGCTGGACCGATGACTTGCGGCGATGTGCCGGGAGAGATTGGATGCGGAAGGCGGAGGATCGTTCATTGTGGCGGACTATGCGAGAGGCCTACATCCAGCAGTGGATAGATACAGGCTGATGATGATAATTTTACCGATCCTGTCAAAATATGGCTCTAAGCGGCGTTAAGACTTTATATAAATGTGGGATAATCTATTCGATTTGGGTTGCTTCACTAGAACTTGAATTTTTTTTAATTTTTTTTTTTGCTTAGATGGGTGGACGAGCTCACAGCCCACCTGGTGTTAAGTGGTTCCTGAAACTCATAGACATCTACAACGTAAATGCGCCACCCACCTTGAGATATGAGTTCTAAGGTCTCTGTATAGTTACAACGACTGCCCCACCCTTCAAACCAAAACTGCCAACTCCTTCACGGCAGAAATAGGCAGGCTCGTGGTACCTACCTGTGCGGACTCACAAGACGTTCTATCACCGGTAAAAATATGCCTGAACAGTTTGCATTTCATGTGTCTCGATCACACAGTGACCGCGTCGTGCGTTAGTCGCGATGAAAGGTCTTCATCAGAGGGTCGCGGAAACAAGATCAAAGCATTCAACTCTACAGATCCTCCGTGAGCGTATATTATAATGCAACCGTTAGATTGTATGCTCTACTTCAACCGACATTTTTTTATGGAAAAGATGGATTGACGAAACAGCAGACCTGGTCATAAGCACAGAAGACCAAACATGTCAACAGCGTAAATGCCATCTAACTTCTTGAGGTATTTTCCGGTCGTAGGACCTCTTGTGAGTCCGCGCGGGTAGGTACCACCACCTTGCTTATTTCTGCCGTGAAGCAGCAATGCGTTTCGGTTGGAAGGGCGGGGCAGCCTTTGTAACTATACTGAGACCTTATAACTGATATGTCGAGGTGGGTGGCGCATTTACGTTGTAGATGCGTAGTAAGCAATAAAAAATAAATAAATAAAATGAGTTCGAAGTCTCAGTTTTCACATTACAACGGCTACCGCACCCTCCTAATCGAAACGCATTAGTGTTTCAAGGCAGAAGTAGATCTGGTGGTGGTACCTACCCTTGCAGGCCGTTTTATGTACATACACACCTAATAGAGACCTTAGAACTCATATTTCAAGGTAGGCTTACTTTGTAGATATCTATAGGCTCCGGTAACCACTTAACACCAGGTTAGCCGTGAGCTCGTCAACCCAATCCAAGCAATAAACAAAAATATATTCTCTTTTAACTATATATTAATACGTGAAGCAAAAACTTTGTATCCCTTTTTACGAAAATTGCGTGGACGGAGGAGTATGAAATTTTCTACACTTATAGAGAATATAGAGAAGAAGTGCACAATGCTAATATTTTTTTTAAATAATGCATAAAAGATACATGAAATCAATAAAGAAAACATTACACACACAACATACCATATATTTGACGCACACACGCATGCATACTATTTATTGTCAAACTTTTGTTCTTGACGTCTGTTGTCAAATTGAGAATAGATTAAATATTGTTTGACTTTGTTAATATTTTCTATAGTGTAGTCTTAGCGAAATTTGTGATTATAGATGTATAAAATACAATCATACTAGTTAGTGTACAAACTTACAATTCCAATTGATTATAGTCGAATTTGGACTACTGCAGGACCTCTAGTATGAATAAATTTACTTACTTTAATTTCAAACAAAAACGTAACTGTAATTAAATATATTTACAAATAAAAAACTCGAATACATTTTTCCGCAAGTGACGACGATACGGGCGCACGCTTGTATATTATAAATCAAAAAAAAGTAGAGTATCATTCATTCCGTTTCATAGAAGCAAATGCGAAAATTATTCTCACACAAATCCAAACGTTTATACACATACAAACACACAATTATTTGCACATACACACACACACAAACGCATACAGTATATGTTTCGGTTTTGGCGTATAAAAGAGATGAGTTTCAGATACAAGATCACACAGCATCCGTACATCAACGAGTGATAAAACTTACATTGTTGGTTAGTTATTTTTGTTAATTAACTATAAAATATAAGATCTATGTTCATTAGTAATTAGCTTTGATTTCGTGCGCTACCCCTCAAGGTGATCTCAAAATTTTTATTAATTGAATTTTGTTTAAGTTGCAAACGATCGCCTGAATTAAATAGTCAAAAGGCTTGGGATTACGAAGAGTTCGAGTTAGGCAGATGCTTCAATTATTACGGTTTTAAACGGTTGCCTGGAAGAGATCGCTTTTAGCGATAAGACGGCCTATTGTACAAATTAGTGACTGTTTTTAATGTTAATTGTGTTTTCGTGTGCAATAAAGTGTATTCTCTTTCTTTCTCTATCTATTATAGACTTAGAAACTATTACTATCGATCATGGTCGGAGAACTGATAGATTGTTGATAAATAACCAAAAAATTCAAACGAATATAATATCATCTAAATTTCGATTGAATTTTAAAGAATCGAGTTTTGTTTGAGGTTATTCTTATTAAAATACACATATTATTACGGACTGTGGACAGTCGCTAATGCACCTCAAAGATATTGTCCAAGGACTCCAAGGCAAGTCTGCGTGATTTTACGAGCCCGCCTCAATCCACCGTAATAAACAACTTGTCATCATAACATCTCTTTGAAACAAAAAGTTCTAACCGTTTCAACAGAGGGGGCCATTTAAACTAAAAATATTTTGTTTCCTTTTCAGAATATTCCGAATTAAAATACTCTATTAAAATGAAGGTGAGTTGTTTTTTAAAATACTTAATAAGCAATTAAATATCGATTTTATCTTCTTCTTTTTTTTGGCATAGATGGGTGGACGAGCTCACAGCCCACCTGGTGTTAAGTGGTCACTGGATCCAACAGACATCTACAACGTAAATGCCGCCACCCACCTTGAGATATGAGTTCTAAGGTCTCAGTATAGTTACTAAGGCTGCCCCGCCCTTCAAACTGAAATGCACTACTGCTTTAGGGCAGAAAAAGGTTGGGTACCTACCCGTGCGGACTCACAAGAGGTCCTACCACCAGTATTTTTTTTAATAAGAAGTGAAATTGTAAATCAAGATTATTGATAAACGAAAGTCCCATTTAGAAATGGTTGACTTAAATATTAGATGTAATTTTGCGTAAAAATTTCAATAAGCGCACTATTTATTTGGAATTTACTATTTTCTATTAATAACACTTCCTAAGTACATCTGATGAACAATATGGCCGTCCAAACACTAAAAATCTCTTTATTGCCTTAAGTAATGATTATATTCCTTGACACGTTAATTATCGAAGCAAAATTAAAGTGTAAGATGGTTATTTAATGAAAAAAACGACCTACTTCGCCAATCGCGTTTCTCTGCTCTCAAACATTAGAAACATTAATTGATATACTATAATTTCCTAATTTTTTATATTAATTAGTATTATGTTTAAGAAAACTTAATTCTATTTACATTTTTATACTGTACTTATTGATTTATGAATAAATATAATCACATAAAATATTCTTAACGGTTCGTTTTTCCCAGATTTAGTGACACGCATAAATATCTCCCAAATAAATTTCTGGTGGTAGGACCTCTTGTGAGTCCGCACGGGTAGGTACCACCTGCCCGCCTATTTCTGTCGTGAAGCAGTAATGCGTTTCGGTTTGAAGGGCGGGGCAGCCGTTGTGACTATACTTGAGACCTTAGAACTTATATATATCTCAAGGTGGGTGGCGCATTTACGTTGTAGATGTCTATGGGCTCCAGTAACCACTTAACACCAGGTGGGCTGTGAGCTCGTTCACCCATCTAAGCTATAAAAAAAAACATAGACAAGAAATACAATATGTTAAGGTTTTTGTATGTCCTTCCAGTTGGTGACGGCTTGCGCACTCCTCATAGCTTCAGCATTGGCGGAGCCTCCTGTAGACAACAGGTGAGTGCTTGATTGGATTGCGACAATGTTTTTTTTCTCCTACTTATGCCGAAAGTTCAGATTTCGTCCCGCTGTATAGAGAAGAAAGTCTAACTTTGCCTCCCTGGGTACTGACAAGTGCGCATGCGCGTTAGTGTCTATGTCTACTCTCACGCACTATTCTCCGCCATTGTTGTGCTCGGGTAATTTGCAATATTGTGTTTAGTGTAAAAGTGAAATAAACAAAAAGCAATAAAATTTAATAGTGAAGTATTAAACAAAGATGAGTTCATCAGACAATTCTTATTCAATTAGTAGTAGTTTATTTAAAAATAAAAAAACAGTTAAATTGTTTTTTTTATTAGAGAGAACCCCCTGCCAGGGCTTCGCCCCTGGACCCCGGCTCGGTACTCCACGGGTGCTAAATTTTTTAGGATGTCGAACTTTCGGCCCGGTAGGAGAAAAAATAGTATGGTCACCGCGGGAAAAAAGTAGGACATCTCATCCCGCCTGTTTGCAATTTTACACGCGGCAATTTTCTCCCTTTCTCAAATTCTCGATACAAGGAACGGGTTGGATTGGATTCCAACTCTTCAAATTGTACTTCTGATTACACGTTGTGGTTGATAGGTGAGGCTTAGATTCGGACCTAAGTGGCGATAAAGGAAATCCTTTCATTGCATTAGATGAAACTCAACCTAAGGGGCAAGGCAAAATGAAGCATTTTGTCCGAAACATAATTCTCCCAACCCGGTCAGGGAATTCGCTCATGCCTCATCGGTCTCTAAATAAATTTGCTTTATGATAAATCTGATGCATTTTAAGGGTGAGGTAGCCGTGGTATTGAAAAAACTCTAGACCTTCGAACTCGTCGTGGCCTAAAGGATAAGACGTCCGGTGCATTCGTGTTGAGCGATGTACCGGTGTTCGAATCCCGCATGCGGGTACCAATTTTTGTAATGAAATACGTACTCAACAAATGTTCACGATTGACTTCCACCATGAAGGAATAAAATCGTGTAATAAAAATCAAACCCGCAAAATCATAATTTGCGTAATTACTGGTGGTAGGCAGTCGAGCATACGGCCCAGCTGATGGTGAGTGGTTACCTTCGCCCATGGACATCAGCAATGCCAGGGACAGAACCAAGCCGCTGCTTACCGTACCAAAAAGCGATTAATGTACTAATTCGCCTCCATTAAATCACAGGTACCTCCCTCCCTCGCAAAACTATGGACCTCCAGATTCGGGTGTGTTCGGTGCTCGAGGACCTAATGGATTCCGGTTAGTCAAGACTTAATAAAAAGAATTTTTATTGATTCACAAAACAAATTACAACCATAGAAATTATAGGTTTAAATATTTAACATAACAATCTGGATTGCAATCCGAAACAGGTGAATACAGAAAAATCTGAACAGTGTTTTTTTTTAACCTGTTCTGATAGCCTTCAGAGGCTATTTCAGCTTCACCCTAACGTGTAGGTGAGCTCACGGGGCTCAAACCGGAGTGTTGCTAACACGAACCCTAGCAAGAGCTGTGCTTCGCAGAATCTACCACCGGATCGGAAACGCGATCCACTGAGAAGATCCGGCGAGAAACCCAGTGGGCTGAGCCCGTGCGAGTAGGTACTACCGCAATGCTTATTTCTGCCGCGAAGTAGTTATGTTTCAGTTTGAAGGGTAGGCAGCGGTTGAGAACTAAGATTTGGACGTCATTTTTCAAGGTAGGTGACGATATGAGCGTTTTGGAGGTTTAATTTTTTATTTTTATTACATAGATGGATGGACGAGCTCACAGCCCACCTGGTGTTAAGTGGTTACTGGAGCCCATTGACATCTACAACGTAAATGCGCCACCCACCTTGAGTAATAAGTTCTAAGGTCTCAGGTATAGTTATTATCTATACTTAGATTAGATACTTTATTTTAGAAGTCGTCGTGGCCTACAGGATAAGACGTCCAGTGCATTTGTATCTAGCGATCTAATAATAATAAGGTAGTGGAGTCAAACATGGATTTTAAATTATTTCAGAAGTTCTTCCCGTTTCCCATCTACCCGCGTTGGGTCAAGCTTCGGAGCTCCCCACGGGGCCCTCTCTGCTCAGTATGGCGCACCCCAACTGACGCTGAACAGTCAATTTGGCAATGCCCCATCTACCCAATACGGCGCGCCCCAAGCCCCAACAGCAAAGTACGGGCCGCCTCAGAGTAGCCCAGCGATATTGTACGGCGCTCCTCGCGATGGCTTCGGACCTCAACTGAGTGGTCAACGTGCGAACGGGGCCGACTTTAGCGATTGTGAGTTTTGGAACTACTAATTTGTAGCGAGGCATTTTTGAAGTGCGAATCTTCTTTAGCCGCTTTGAGCGCTTTTTGCTAGGAGGAAATCTTATGGGTTCGCTTCACCAACATGCTTATAAAATCAAGGGCGGATCCAGCTTTGGCGCCAGGAGGGGGTCACATAGTCGTAGGCAAGTTAATAACTTATAATTTAATTTTGATAACAATATATAATAAATAAGTCATGATGTTCTTCAATTAGTCCAAGTTAGTTCAAGTCCTGGAACTAGCTCAGGGGGGTCATGACCCCCATGACCCCCCCTGGATCCGCCGTTGTTATAGATATATACTACGGTATATATTAAGGTTACACATAGTATATATATGTATACTATGTGTTACCGGTAAATGTGCACATTTGCCAAAAAGTTGGGTAGATATATGTGAACTGAATATAATGTATAGTCCGACGCTTGAAAGGCAAACGTGAATAAGCGACAATCCGTGAACTTTACAGTAGACTAATTTAAAGTTGAAATACTTGAATATTTTTTTTTTATAAAAAACGAATCTAGCTGTAGGAGAATATAGCTAGTAGCTGTAGGATTGAAATTATTTTAATAGACCTAGAAATATATATTTTTTGCGCATCGAATATGGTTATCGCCTATCATTTATGTACAAAGCAGTTATTGTCGCTTAGTCACGTTTGCCTTTCAAGCGTCGATTATGTACATTTCCCGGCAAATGTGTATGTACTCTTGCCTTCACGTTTTGGTAAATGTACACTCATGTAATCTTCATGTTTTAAGAATAGTACAAATAAATTAAAAATGTTGTTGCAGTAAAAAAATATTTATTTAAATAAACATAATACAAAAGGCTTTAATAACGAAAATGATTTTAATTATAAAATGTAAACGACTAACAAAACGTAGCTTTTCTTTGCATATTAGTTAGGTTAGGATCTACTGGTGCTAGCTAGGTATTACTATCACTTGCGATTTCGTATTGTGTATGCTCACATTTACCAAAACGACATGGTCATTGTGAATTCAATGTACATTTCCCTTCTTTGAAACTGTAAATGTTAGTTGAATTCACATTACCCAAACGAGGAGGCAAATGTGCACATTTACCGGAAAATGTGTTACATTTACCGCAATATCTACTTTTACCGTAACATATATATGTCTCCGACATATTATTATATACTCCTGTGTGTACTATAAATACGATAGACTCCCATGGGTCCGTGTGTTAAAAACTGTCAAATATGGCTCTAAATTTCAGTACAAAGCAGACATTACCTGCCCCCCGGAACTGGTAGAGATGGGTACGGCGCTGATGAAGCTAACGGCGTAAGTTCATTTGCTTTACTTTTGAAATTGAAAGTTTGTTATTGCTGATGTATGCTGTTTGGCATTAATGAGGGCCCGTCTCTATGCCTAGTGCTAAGATATCATGTGTTTCGGTTTTAGAGATAAACTGGACATGTGTCAAAGTGGATGGTGGATTCACGTTTAATTTCCCTGGAATTCGTGTCCACTCAACACTGAAAGAGATTACCATGAGCTAATTAACGTTTATCAAAAAATACGATTTTTAAATAACCCCTAATAAACAACAGATGGCGCTATTATACGAAAATTTGTTTCAGGAACCTGCGAAGTATAGCTTCGAATATATGGTGAAGGACGAGTATTCTGGAAATGATTTCGGTCACCACGAAACCCGGCTCGGTGATAGAGCAGAAGGAATTTATTACGTAGTTCTACCCGACGGCAGGAAACAGGTAACTCTTTGAAAAAAAAAAATATTTGAGTAGACACTAGCGACCCGCCCTCGCTTCGCTTCGGAAACTGTAATTTATTATTGATTTCTCCACTATTTAATGGATGTTATTATACATATAAAACTTCCTCTTCAATCACTCTATCTATTAAAAAAAACCGCATCAAAATACGTTGCGTAGTTTTAAAGATTAAAGCATACATAGGGATATAGGGACAGAGAAAGCTTGTTTTATACTATGTAGTGATGCCCAGTAGATTTTTAAAATGTATAGTCTACATATAAAGCCCGTTGTTTTTTTTTGACAGTAACTAACTACTCAAAGCACAAGTAGAGAATTACGGATGCATATTGAATGATCATTTTATTGCATTTTTATTGCTACCATCTATTGTTGAATAGAATTTTCTATTGAAAATTGACTTCTTAATTTATTGCTCAATAGATGCTGTTACTAAATTGTTTCTATGTAATTTTACTATTCAACCATAGATGTCACTATTAACAATTCATATTTTAGACCGTTGAATATGAAGCCGATCAAGAGGGATACAAACCAAGAATTTCCTACGAAGACACCGGTCTTGGAGCCTTCAGAGCCGGCCAGGGATATGTCAATGGAGGCTACAGCCAGGACGGGCCCTACTAGTCGATAACAAAGGCTACCAACCCATCATTTGTATATAAACATTTTGATGAACCATTAAATATCAAAAATTTTCAGATTTTTTTATTTTATCGATTCACTTAAAACTCAAAACTTTTGGTAATTTAATGACAGAAAAAACTTCTAAAAGTACATTAATGTACGCTAACTTTCTTTTATTACACTTCAAAACATTTTTATTTATATTTTTTTCAATGTACTTTTTGTTAATTTTAAAACCACCGGTATTAGTAATAATTAACATTCGCTTTTTGTAAAACATAAACTCACTGAGATTTAACTTCCTTATCGTTTTCCAAATACCTTTACGCTGTATTTTCTTGTTATTTGGTAATTTATAACGAATTCATGTAAAAACTTGCGCTTTTAATACTAATTAACGTGAAATATTGTAAATAAACAACGTAAGGCTTATTTAGTCTTTAAGCTTTTCATAAAAATATAAATTGACCAAGATATTGTATTGTATTTTTTATTCAATATTCTATAAACTATTTTTAGTTTTGGGAATTTGGCCAGTATAAAAAAATACGATTTGAAATAATAATAATTTAGAAATTGAGCTCCTTTTAATGTTTTTGTAGTCAAACTTCTTTAGAATCGTTGTGATTTCAAACTCAATGAAACGAAAAATTAAGACCATACAGACACGAACACAAACGATAGGATTCGGCCGGCGAGAGAATCTGATAGAAGCATGGAGTTAATAAGTACCTACAACTGGAGTGCTGTCTAATGCCGAGAAATCGGTCTCGAAAGAGAATACTTTTTGGTCGCGGTGTCCTTGTCTAATGTGGTGACCATATATAATTTAATTATAGGACAAAATTATACACATGCATCAGTTTTGAATTTACCTTAAGTAATTCTGTGTAACCCTATGTAAATACAAAACACGNAGAATATAGCTAGTAGTTGTAGGATTGAAATTATTTTAATAGACCTAGAAATATATATTTTTTGCGCATCGAATATGGTTATTGCCTATCATCTATGTACAAAGCAGTTATTGTCGCTTAGTCACGTTTGCCTTTCAAGCGTCGATTATGTTCATTTCCCGGCAAATGTGTATGTACTCTCGCCTTCACGTTTTGGTAAATGTACACTCATGTAATCTTCATGTTTTAAGAAAAGTTGGAATACAAATAAATTAAAAATGTTGTTGCAGTAAAAAAATATCTATTTAAATAAACATAATACAAAAGGCTTTAATAACGAAAATGATTTTAATTATAAAATGTAAATGACTAACAAAACGTAGCTTTTCTTTGCATATTAGTTAGGTTAGGATCTACTGGTGCTAGCTAGGTATTACTAGCACTTGCAATTTCGTATTGTGTATGCTCACACTTACCAAAACGACATGGTCATTGTGAATTCAATGTACATTTATTTCCCTTCTTTGAAACTGTAAATGTTAGTTGAATTCACATTACGCAAATGAGGAGGCAAATGTGCACATTTACCGGAAAATGTGTACATTTACCGCAATATCTACTTTTACCGTAACAAATATATGTCTCCGACATATATACTCCTGCATGTACTATAAATACGATAGACTCCCGTGGGTCCGTGTGTTTAAAACTGTCAAATATGGCTCTAAATTTCAGTACAAAGCAGACATTACCTGCCCCCCGGAACTGGTAGAGATGGGTACGGCGCTGAGGAAGCTAACGGCGTAAGTTCATTTGCTTTACTTTTGAAATTGAAAGTTTGTAATTGCTGATGTATGCTGTTTGGCATTAATGTAGGCCCGTCTCTATGCCTAGTGCTAAGATATCATGTGTTTCGGTTTTAAAGATAAACTCGACATGTGTCAAAGTGGATTTAATTTACCTGGAATTCGTGTCCACTCAACACTGAAAGAGATTAACCATGAGCTAATTTATTTTTACCAAAAATACGATTTGTTAAATAACCAACAGATGGCGCTATTATACGAAAATTTGTTTCAGGAACCTGCGAAGTATAGCTTCGAATATATGGTGAAGGACGAGTATTCTGGAAATGATTTCGGTCACCATGAAACCCGGCTCGGTGATAGAGCAGAAGGAATTTATTACGTTGTCCTACCTGACGGCAGGAAACAGGTAAATCTTTGAAAAAAAAAAAATTTGAGTAGACACTAGCGACCCGCCCTCACTTCGCTTCGGAAACTGTAATTTATTATTGATTTCTCCATTATTTAATGGAAGTTATTATACATATAAACCTTCCTCTTCAATCACTCTATCTATTAAAAAAAACCGCATCAAATTCGTTGCGTATTTTTAAAGATTTAAGCATACACAGGGATATAGGGACTAAGAAAGCGACTTTGTTTTATACTATGTAGTGATGCCCAGTAGATTTTTAAAATGTATAGTCTACATATAAAACCCGTTTTTTTTAACAGTAACTAACTACTCAAAGCACAAGTAGAGAATTACGGATACATATTGAATGATCATTTTATTGCAATTTTAATGCTACTATCTATTGTCGAATAGAATTTTCTATTGAAAATTGACTTCTTAATCTATTGCTCAATAGATGCCGTCACTAAATTGTTTCTATGTAATTTTACTATTCAACCATAGATGTCGCTATTAACAATTAATATTTTAGACTGTTGAATATGAAGCCGATCAAGAGGGATACAAACCAAGAATTTCCTACGAAGACACCGGTCTTGGAGCCTTCAGATCCGGCCAGGGATATGTCAATGGAGGCTACAGCCAGGACGGGCCCTACTAGTCGATAACAAAGGCTACCAACCCATCATTTGTATAAACATTTTTATAACCTACTAAATAAAAAAAAAACAGATTTTGATTTTAGAGATTCACTTAAAACTCTAAATTGTCGGTACATACTTTATATTATGTACCGACAATTTAGAGTTATTATATTTATAGTTAGCGTACTTTTAGAAGTTTTGTCTGTCAATAATGACAGACAAAACTATTTTAAACTAAAAGTACGCTAACTTTCCTTTTACTCTTCAAAACATTTTTATTTATATTTTTTTCAATGTACCTTTTGTTAATTTTAAAACCACCGGTATTAGTAATGATTAACATTCGCTTTTTGTAAAACATAAACTCACTGAGATTTAACTTCCTTATCGTTTTCCAAATACCTTTACGCTGTATTTTCTTGTTATTAGTAATTCTTAAATAATTCATGTAAATACTTGCGTTTTTAATACTGATTAACGTGAAATATTGTAAATAAACAACGTAACGCTTATTTAGTCTCTAAGCTTTTCATAAAAATATAAATTGATCAAGATGTATTGTATTTTTTATTCAATATTCTATAAACTATTTTTAGTTTTGGGAATTTGGCCAGTATAAAAAAAATACGATTTCAAATAATAATAATTTAGAAATTGAGCTCGTTTTTAATGTTTTTGTAGTGAAACTTCTTTAGAATCGTTGTGTTTTTAAGCTCGATGAAACTAAAAAATAAGTCCATAGAGACCCGAACACATAAATGTATAGAATTCAACCGGCGAGAGAATCAGATAGAAGACATTAAATTTAGATGATCTCAGTGTAGTTTTTTAATACATCGCCATCTATAATTTTTTATTACTAACGTCTTGTAGTGAATTTAAATTTAGGATTATACGTGAAGTTAAAATATCAATTCACAGAGGGCGCTACCTCATACTATAAAAGATGATTTACAATTGTTTTCTAATGACAAAATTTTATATATACTTAGACATTTAGGATAGTAGTATCTTATTTTTTAAAGGTTTCACTTCTACCACGTGTGAATTGCACACATGTATTTTTTTTTTCTTTTTCATAACAAGTCATTACGGATCCTGCCGATCCACTCTCGCCGCTTTGGATTCTTCTAGCACCGGTCACCGTCATCGTCAAACTCGTCCAAAACGATAGAGTTTGACGTGCAACCTAGTCTATAGCTCTCGCCGGATCTTCTCAGTGGGTCGCGCTTCCGATCCGGTGGTAGATTCTGCGAAGCACTGCTCTTGCTAGGGTCAGTGTTAGCATCACTCCGGTTTAAGCTCCATGAGCTCACCTACTAGTTAAGGTTACGCTGAAATAGCCTCTCAAGGCTATCAGCTTAGGTAGGAAAAAAAGTCCATAGACACAGCCTACTGGGTCGCGATTCCGGTCCGGTGGTTGATTCAGCGAAGCACTCCTCTTGCTAGGGCTAGTGTCAGCAAATTCTCTCAGATTGAGCCCGTGAGCTCACCTACACATTGGTGAAGCTAGCGTAACCTATCGAGGTTACTAGCAGTAAATAAACAAAACAAAATGTATTTCATACTAGCGACCCGCCCTCACTTCGCTTCGGAAACATTAAATATTATTATTGATAGCTTAGTCCCGCGATGTCACCCGCGGTTATTGTCGTACCGCGGGTGACGCCGCGGGGCAAGTTAGTCTAAAAAATGTAGCTTAAGTTACTCCTTATATCATCAGCTATCTATCAGTGAAAGTCTCTTCAAAATCGGTGGAGATTAGCGGAACAAACAGACAGACAGACAGACAAAAATTGTAAAAAATGTTAGTTTGGTGTATGTATGTATGGTTGAATAGGTATATTATATTCATATGCATGTAGTAAAAAGTGGTTATTTCAATATTACAAACAGACACTCCAATTTTATTTATTTATTTAGATTATAGAATATCTAATCTTTCTAAATACCAAACTTGAAACAAACGTTCGTAAGTAAATAAATTTTGGGCGAGATAATTTATTAGAATTTAGCAAAAAAATTACTTAAATCTGCATCATTTAAGATAATATTCAAACTAAAAAAAATAAAAATTTATTTATAAATAAAAACACAAAATAATTCACTGACAAATTTATTTATGTATAGGCAAGTCTACCGATTAATGTTACTAAAAATACATTGTTTGTTAATAAAACTATGTCTTACCTAATATTTTGTGGTCAAGAATGAAAAGTATCACAAGAATAATTAAAATAATAATAATAAATATTTACTAACAATCACGCCACGTTAACTGGTCCCGTAATAAACTTGTGTTACAGGTACCAGATAACGGAAATAAATGTAAGATTTTTATTATACACATACATATTATATTTAATATGCATCCATAACCCTGGAAAAGACATTTATATTTATCATACAAATATCTTCCCTTGGCGGGATTCGAACCCGCGACCCCCTTGTGTAATGACCATATCACTTACCACTACACCAGACGTATAATAAATAAATGAAAAGAGAGAATTAAATTAAATTGAGAATCAGAATATCTATATAATCTATATATGTATCTATATAATCTAGCGGTAGGCAGCGGCTTGGCTTTGCCCCTGGCATTACTGAAGTCCATGGGCGAAGGTAACCACTCACCATCAGGTGGGCCATGCACTCGTCTGCCTACAATGGCACTAAAAAAAATAAAAATATATATTTTACATTAGTTTTTAATTAAGTCACAAAATGTGTTGTTATTACAAATTGAAGTTTTCAAAAAGTCCTGCACAAAATCATGGATATTGCATCTCAAATGATGTACATAAAAATAAAACATAATATAAATCGCTTAACAAAAAAAAAACACAAAATAGGAAATCAAATTGTAACCTGAAATTGTTTATTTCTAATTAATAAAATATTAATGTAGATATAACTAATATAAAAACACGATTTAGCACAGGACTAAAACATCAACTCGAGAGTTTGAAAGTCGTTATGGTAATAAGAAGCCGAAACGCATTACTGCTCACGGCTGAAATAGGTAGGGTGGTAGTACCTACCCGTGCGTACTCACAAGAGGTCCTACCACCAGTCAACCTGTTGCTCAAGGGCGGATCCAGCTTTGGCGCCAGGAGGGGGTCACATAGTCAAATTTAGATGCGTTCGTTCCCAAGCGTTTGCCATTATACAAAGTTATTATATTATTATATTAAATTAATTAAATATTGAAGGTATGTAGTTAAATAAAATCTGTATGGTGACAAAATATATAAATAAAATCATTATATTCAATTAGTGGTCCACCTAAGTCCTGGAACCAGCTCAGGGGGTGGTCATGACCCCCATGACCCCCCCCCTGGATCCGCCATTGCTGTTGCTTGACGTTAGATATTAATAAGAGTCCATAGACATCACTAGCTCATTCAGTAGACCTTGCCCTCTAACAAAATAATACCTACATTTAATGCTATATATTAATCATTGGTATTTAATTAAAACAGACCGTATTGTGAGAGTTCTTAAGACTAAATTGACTCGAATAAGTAATACAGACAATAAAATCGCGGTTCTGTGGGAACACGCGGACTCGCCCAGCGACGCACCTCGAGACAAACACCATAGATCAGCCAGCGGTCGGGGAACTTTTTTCATTATTACCCCAAAATATTTTTGTGTGTGAGTCGATATAACCCCATGGCGAAGAACAAAAAAAACGAAATCGCTTCTTTTTAGCATCTTTCATATTATAGGCCCCATGATAATTTGAAATCACAACGATTCTAAATAAGTTTCACTTCAATATATACTTTTTACTGACAAAAGTTTCATTTTTACCCCCCAAAATTTAATTTTACCCCATTTGGGATAATTTACCCCCCCCGGTTCCCTGACCGCTGCCATAGATAATACACATAAATTAATTATAGATAAGCAACTCGAGCACTCAACAAAAAATGTTTACGGGCGTCGGCCACTAGATGGCTTCGCTTCGATTAGTTTCTCATTGCTCCTGTAGATGGCAGTAACATATTACCTAACCTATATTTTATTTGTGATAAAGGATTTTGTAAATTTTTAATAACCACAACTTGATAAAATTTAATCAATTTATCTATAACAAATAAAGACTTGTATGGTTTTTTATTTATTTTCTGTGTAAACAGTAATTAAATGCCTTAACTTTAACAACATATAAGTTTAGGGGAATCCGCTACAAGATGTCGCTAGTTTCCATGCAAACACAATATTTGTCTTAAAGAGCCCTGAAAAACACAGCACCACTGTGCCGCGAGCGCATAGTTATAACAAGATAAACTATAGACAAACATTACTATACTAAAATTTAGAATATGTATAATATATACATGTCGAGGGGTGAAATGATAAACGGTTTGAGCGACATTTTACCTTTGTAATAAAAGGTGCGTTTTATTTGGTATCAGCATCAAAAATTCGATATTTTTAATTGAACCTCAATTAAGTTTACTCTATTCAAATGGCTGAAGATATTTTTTTATTGTGATATTTTTTTCCAAATTAAAATTGCAACAATGTCGTTTAAACCAAATAACCGTTCCACCCTCAATATATATTAATTATAAATGTTTTTTTTTTCTCTCTTAAAATTTAAAATAAATGTTTTTAATATAAGAGTATTTCGTAATGAGAATGTTACAGAAATTTAAAATTATTGAGAAGTTCCGCCCAAAATCGTTAATGATTTTAAGATTACTAAATAATTATAATATTATATATATTAATTGGCATTATGTTAGCCTATATACACATGTATAGCCAACGTGCGCGAGAAAGTTGTTTAATGCATAAAAAACATTATTATAGTTGATATAAGGCAGCGTTTTCCAAAGTGGGCGATAACGCCCCCTTGTGGGCGCAAGGTCTTGGGGGCAGTAAGAGACCCAGAAAATAAATGGGGGCTTGGGAGGCGATTTGCGGTCGTCAGCGCAAAAATGACCTAACCCAAAAAAAATATATATTCGTGCTTGCAATATATATTGCAATTTATTGAAAACCTAATAAATTTTGATGCACCATCAGCCAATCCCTAGTTTCACCCACATAGATAACAGATGGCTTTGTAGGCATACGAGCTTACGGCCCACCTGATGGTAAGTGGTTACCGTCGCTCATAGACATCAGCAATGCCAGGGGTAGAGCCAAGCCGCTGCCTACCATTAACTCATGTCCGTGAGGCCGCATGAGATCAAGACCAATGAATACCAAGTCCCAATGTTGTCCCTAAGCATGGACATGCTGACGGTGCGGATGAGGTATTTTCGAGAGGCAAGATTCGACTTCTTTACAGTGCGCATGAGCACTGATGATCCTCCCAAAAACCACCCTGAAAGAAATCTGGACACGCTGGCCTTCAACACTAGAGGACAGTCGCGCAAGGAGCTTTTTAAAGCTCACAACGCAATCAACGATTTAACAAATTTCGAACTTTGGTAACATTAAACGCTAATTCTAATTTAAGTACAGTCGCTATATAAAAAATAAATAAAAAAATTTGCGACAAAATGAGATTCCACCACGAGATTATAACACGTTTTTAACATAAACAATATGACCAGAATATTTGCTTTTACTTGATGGATCTCTATTTAGTTTATCGAATATCCACATCCCTATGGTGCTCTGTGTTCCTTGACCACATCACTAGTATAGTGGAATACTGTGTGCACGTCATTGAGGCGTGAGACGCGACCGGGTCATTTTTCATGGGTCATTTCTTATATATACATGTAGATTTAACTGCGAGCACAATCTAGTAAGTCTAGTGAGTAATATTTGCGTCTGTACTGGCGACACCCCGCGCGGTCCCGCTGAGCCGTGCCAGCACTGTTACTGTTGATTAGTATTATGATGAATAGAAAATCTCATCTTTCAATTTATATTCGAGATTCGTTACTAGTGAGTGTACTATGTTTTGCAGTAACAGTACTTGTTGAGGTGGGGGTGCGTGGCGCTGATGCAGCTGGGCTCGTCGTTGTACCTGAAATCACCAATAATATATCTAGGAAATCACCAATAATATATCTCGGAAATCACCAATAATATATCTAGGAAATCACCAATAATGTACCTAGGAAAACACCCATAATATACTTTCGGAAATCACCAATAATATATTTAGGAAATCACCAATAATATATCTCGGAAATCACCAATATTATTGAGGATCGTACAGTCCCCGACAAAAAGCAGTGCCCATCGACTGTACGGAGACGACTTCGGCGGGGACTGTACCGACCGGTTCAACTAAATCAATGTAGTGTACGTACGCGTTCGTCCTGGATATGTCTCTGGACTCGATGAGGAACTTGTCCTCCTTTCTCAGGTACGCGAGCGAGGCCTCGTATATCCCCTCGCCGGGACCAACGGAGATCTGAAAGGTGAGGAACTTCAGCAATGGTACGGTCGGGAGCCCAGGAGCTCAGCTCAACAGAATTTGCTACCACCAGCCCTAGCAAGAGCAGTGCTTCGCTGAATCTACTACCGGATCGGAATCGCGAAATATTTCGATAATATCCTGCAAAGCACCCCACGCTTTTTTTTTTACAATAAAATCATTTTTTCTTAGACTATTTTTAATTCAAATTTATTAAAATTTATTTTCTATTTTTACACGCTTCAATTGTATGTATGTTTGTATGTTAGTAACTGACTCCTTTAGACGCGATTTTGACCCACTTTAAACGGCCAGATTTCATTCTAACTTTGTAGATTTATCGAGGACCGATGACAATACACTAATTAAATAAGATTATTCCATTTTTCAATTTGCAAAATAAGATTTTTGCCAATTTATATAATTTTTATCTATAGTCGATAAAGCAGGAATTGATGTTAAAGTACTTAATAGTTTTAAAAATACGTTTATATAGAAAATTTAACTAAAAAATGAAAAATAAATAATAGTTAAAAAAAATAAAAAAAAACACGCTTTAAAATTCAACTAAAAAATACAAAATAAATTTTAATAAATTTAAATTGAAAATGGTGTAAAAAAATATATTTTATTTAAAAAAAAGCGTGGGGTGCTTTTTAAGATATTATTGAAATAATAATTCTTCTACTCATATCTGTCAGAAAAATATTTATAACTATGTACTAATAACACCATGCAGTTTAGTTTTTTTAAACTATTATTTATTTATTTTAGTTGGATTTTCTATAAAGCGCATTTTTTTAAAGTTCTTTTAAATTATTATTTATATGTATATTTTCAATAAATTCAAATCAAGCAGTACGTCAATTCGAAATAGTAATGTCACAGTCGCAACTAGTACATACCTTGACCTGCAAGTTCTCCCTGTTGACCTTGAGCTTGGCTCCGAACTTCCCCACGTAGCCGTCCGCGTCCTTGGCCTCGATGAAGGAGAGCACCCTACTGTTGGCGTGGGCCCTCAACACCCAGTGGACTGCGGACAGCGTGCGGGGGACGCACGACGCTCTGAGGGGACGAAGGGGGGGGCCTTATTGAGGGACCACACTGGCATAGGGTGGATGGGTGGCCACTTGGCGTTGTGGTTGGTGAAGCCCATAGACATCTACGACGTAAATGCGCCACCCACCTCGAGATATAAGTTCTAAGGTCTCAGTATAGTTACAACGGCTACCCCACCTTTCGAACCGAAACGCATTACTGCTTCACGGCGGAAATAGGCAGGGCGGTGGTACCTATCCGCGCGAACTCACAAGTGGTCCTACCACCAGTAATTACGCAAATTATAATTTTGCGGGTTTGATTTTTATTACACGATGTTATTCCTTCACCGTGGAAGTCAATCGTGAACATTTGCTGAGTACGTATTTCATTGGAAACATTGATACCCGCCTGCGGGATTCGAACACCGGCGCATCGCTACATACGAATGCACCGGACGTCTTATCCTTTAGGCCACGACGACTTCAAAATCTATTGATGGCATGCATTGCTATGCGGATGATAGCACGGGGGATGCGCGATATATTGGCCATCAGTTTTTTTCGAAGCGTTGTACACGAGAGGCGATTAAAACTGGTGTCTGAAGTGGAGAACTTTCTGGGGCGGGTCTCCAAGTGGGGTGAACTGAATTCAGTTCAGTTCAACCCATTGAAGACACAGATTTGCGCGTTCACCGCGAAGAAGGACCCTTTTATCATGGCGCCGGAATTTCAAGGAGTATCCCTGCAGCTTTCCGCGAGTATCGGGATTCGGGGGGTCGACATTTCGAGCGATGTCCAGTTTCGGAGTAATTTGGAAGGTAAAGCCAAATTGGCCTCTAAAATGTTGGGAGTTCTCAACAGAGCGAAGCGGTATTTCACGCCTAGACAGAGACTTGCGCTTTATAAAGCGCAAGTCCGACCTCGCGTGGAGTACTGCTCTCACCTCTGGGCCGGGGCTCCCAAATACCAGCTACTTCCGTTTGACTCCAGAAACGGGCTGTTCGGATGGTCGATAGTCCTGCTCTCGCGGATCGCTTGGAACCTCTGGGTCTACGGAGGGACTTCGGTTTTCTCTGTGTTTTATACCGTATGGTCCATGGGGAATGCTCTGAGAAATTATTCGAGATGATACTGTCATCTCCTTTTTATCATCGCACCTCCCACCATCGGAGCAGAGTTCATCCATATTATCTGGAACCGCTGCGTTCATCGACAGTGCGTTTCCAAAGATCTTTTTTGCCACGTACCATCCGGCTATGGAATGAGCTCCCCTCCACGGTGTTTCCCGAGCGCTATGACATGTCCTCCTTCAAACGAGGCTTGCGGAGAGTACTCTATGGTAGGCAGCGGCTTGGCTCTGCCCCTGGCATTGCTGACGTCCATGAGCGACAGTGACCACTTACCATCAGGTGGGCCGTATGCTCGTCTGCCTACAAAGACAAAAAAAAAAGATGTCTATGGGCATCGGTAGCCGCTTAACACCAGGTGGGCTGTGAGCTCGTCCACCCATCTAAGCATTAAAAAAAAAACGTGTGGCACTCGGGGAATGCCGCGGTAAAGCTATTGCATAGCATTTTTTATCAACTTATGCAATTATAATTAGACAATGATAATTTAATATTAAAACAATAATAAAACAAGACCACGCTATATTAAACATTAATAAAAGCAAAACATTAACTGTCCCCTTCACACTCATAAGCTAGACCGCGCGAAAGAGAGATGGGCAGACTTCTCATGTTGCGCATGCAGTGTGACGTCACGCCACGCGCTTATTCACAAATACTACACAAGCGCAACGTGTGAATGTGTTGAACGCGAGCTGCATGGTAGGCGGCGTGAGGGGTGTAAGGTTTTTTTCGTTACGGAATTTCATGATTCGGTCGCTGCGCTCAAGGCCCGCGATAAAATCTATGCAATAGCTTAAATGTTTGATATATCGAAAAACATCGATGTGTATTTGAAAGGAACATCCCTAGTGCTGACCTTTTGGGCTCGGTGAGCGTGTTGATGTAGTGCAGCAGGGCGCGGGGGGCGGCGGCGTGCAGCGGGTCGGCGGGGGGCACGGGGCTCCAGCGCACGCACGCGCACCAGTGCGGCTCGATGCCCGCCTCGCTGCACGACCGGTTCCGCGGGATCTGGACATAGCACTTCATCTGACGCCGCCACGTATCTACTTGAGCTGGTACTGTACTGAGGCGTCTCATGTCTCAAGGTGGGTCGTGGAAGGGGTTCCTTGTCTAGAGCTCGGCTCGTGGAAGGGATCTCATGTTTCAAGCTGGGCCGTGGACTTTATGTTGTATTTATTGGCCCCGTTAAGTATCTACTGCCAGGTGAACTGCAACTCTGCCCCCCGTACAGTGCCAACTGAAGATAAAAATCTCAAGCCTGCACCAATTGTAAATTTATATTAAAATATTTAGTTTTGTAACAGTTGATAGTTCTGAGTATGAGACAGAGTTCAAAGAGAGTTCCTTACATTTATGTCACCCTGGTACTTTCGAGAGGTATTTAGACGCGTAACTTCACTCTGCTTAGACGAGCAGACAGCTCACTTGAGGATAAGCACGCGAACTTAGGGTCAGAGACGTGTGCGCATGTAATGGTAAGTGGTACTCGGACCTCAAACAAATGCCACCTTGAGACATGAGGTCGAAGTTTCTAAGACGACTTGCGAGAGAATCAGAATCGTAATATTTTTAGTTTCGTCATTGTTCGAGTATTGACACTATCAGTGTGTTGTCGATAGGCAAATTCTCACAAACGTATCGATGTTTTACTGAAGATTTTTCAAGATTTGCATCGTTATCATCACGTTGTTCCACTTTCACGACGTTGGAAGCTGTATCCCTCTCTCTCTCTCTCTCACTCTCCCCCTCTCTATCTCCCTCACTCTCCCTCTCTCTATCTCCCTCACTCTCCCTCTGTATCTTTCTCTCCTCTATCTCTCTCACTCTCTCTCCCTCTCTCTCAGTCACTCCCATTCTCTCTCCCTCTCTCTTTCCTCTCGTCCCTTAATCAAATCGAATTTCCCCTGGTAAAGCGTGGGCTGACGGCAGCTACTGACCGGCTGCAGCAGGGAGAGCGCGCGCGGCAGGTCGGCGCCGGGCACGGTGTAGGCGGGGGGCGGGGCGGGGCGGCGCAGCGCGTCGAGCAGCGTGGCGTGCACGTCGTGCGGCGTGGTGAGCGCGGCGCGGTTGTGTCGCAGCGCGTCGAGCACGTCGGGCCGCGCTCGCACCAGCCGCGCCGCCGGGACCACCACCATCAGCGGCAGACGCTCCTCCAGCTTGCCCTGCAGCGTGTTGCGGACCTTCGAGTACCTGGAAATATCTATATATTAATACGGTAGACAGCGGCTTGGCTCTGCCCCTGGCATTGCTGAAGTCCATGGGCGACGGTAACCACTCACCATCATGTGGACCATATGCTCGTATGCCTACAAGGGCAATAAACAAAAAAAAGTACTCTCCTCAAGCCTCATATGACGTAGGACATGTTCATAAAGGTCGGGACACACCCAAAGTGCTTGCAGCACTAAAGCCCGAACTACCACAAACTGAAATACTCCAGCCGAGATGCTCTGTGAATATTTGTTCAGCAAATCATGACTCCTTCATTAACAGAAATAGCACCAGAGTATTTTACCAATGCCGTTAACGAACCTCTCCACGAGATAAAACATAGGATTAGGTGGAGGGAAGTCGTCGTGGCCTAAAGGATAAGACGTCCGGTACATTCGTGTGTAGCGATGCACCGGTGTTCGAATCCCGCAGGCGGGTACCGAGTTTTCTAATGAAATACGTACTTAACCAATGTTCACGATTGACTTCCACGGTGAAGGAATAATATAGTGTAATAAAAAATCAAACCCGCAAAATTCTAATTTGCGTAATTACTGGTGGTAGGACCTCTTGTGAGTCCGCGCGGGTAGGTACTACCGCCCTGCCTATTTCTGCCATGAAGCAGTAATGCGTTTCGGTCTGAAGGGTAGGGCAGCTGTTGTAACTATACTGAGATCTTAGAATATCTTAAGGTGGGTGGTGCATTTACGTTGTAGATGCCTATGGGCTCCAATAAACACTTAAGACCAGGTGGTCTATGAGCTCGTCCACCCATATAAACAATAAAAAAAGGGGGAAACAACAAGGTGACTACAGGAGTCACGCTCCTCAACAGTGGAAGCACGCAAGGCGGCTCTATCTATGGTCCAGGGTGTAGTAGACGCGGCGGCCTTGGCACTTTCAATGAGCCTGTTACATTTGGACCAAATGGACCAGATATAAGGTAGACAGATTTTCTGCTCCTAACCCGCAGGGGTGGGAACACGCAGTCCTAAGTCTACCTGTAGTCACGGCGCTTGCGACGGCGAAAGAATTATCAAAATCGGGGGTAATAGGGACTAGGGGTAGAATAGGGACAAATCTGGGTTGTCACAAAGCTTTCGTGAGATTTAAATTGAATTGAATTGAAAAGGACTTTTATTTAGTGTTTATGAATATTAAATAGTTTAATTTAGTCATCTGAGTTTTTTAACTGATTAAAGATATTGAAAAACTAATTGCCTAAAGATACTATAGTACCTATCTAACAACTAAACAGTGCCAGCCCTATCGAAAAACTATTATCCCCATACGTGACCCGATTCACCCCAAAAGCCACGGTGTGTCAGGTCAAGCTAGTTTTTTCAGTTTTTGGGTATATTTTTCAATGAACTATGTATAGTAATGCATCGTATATGAACATTTAAGTCTCCGGAACCGTTTTAATCTCAATTTTATTGGTATTACCCTAAGAAAAATCGCTAAAAATTTGTGTTGGAATGGGAAAGCGTCCCTACTCCCCCCAATCTACTGTAATTTATTTAAATTTAATACTATGATGTCAAAAGTTATGAGTATGTAAACATTGTAATTTCGTGGCCACTTCGTTCCCTTTTATCTATGAAGAGCTAATAACAATTATATGTCATAAATTATCTGTTGCTTATTATTTTTTTTTGTAAATTATCATCTCAGAATATTATTTCCAAGAATACAAGACGTGTTGATTTTACTAATTAAAATCACTAGAGGTCCCGCAGTACTCAAAACTCGACTATAATTAATTGGAATTGTAAGTTTGTACACTATTATGATTGTATTTTATACTTCTATAATCACAAATTTCGCCAAGGCTACTCTATAAAAAACTATTAATAAAGACAAACAATATTTAATCTATTCTCAATTTGACCATAGACGTCAAGAACAAAAGTTTGACAATAAATAAATTGTATGCATGCGTGTGTGCGTCAAATACATGGTAGTGTGTGTAATGTTTTCTTTATTGATTTAATGTATCTTTTATGCATTATTTTAAAAAAATATTAGCATTGTGCACTCCTTCTCTATATTCTCTATAAGTGTGGAAATTTTCACACTCCTCCGTCCGCGCAATTTTCGTAAAAAGGGATACAAAGTTTTTGCTTCACGTGTTAATATATAGATAACAAAAAAAAAGTCATAGAATAATAATAAATCTTGGTGACAAGCTAACTTCTGCACTAACGCTACGTTGTCCATAAATTTGGGTGGGATTTCTTATTATTTACTTTTTTATCTTTTAATAACTTTGTGACTGTGAAATAATATTCAATTCGGATTACACATTTCCCGTCCGCTGCCCATCCTATGTCACGAATCAATTTTTTACCTGTATAAAAAAAATTATATAGGCAGAGTATAGTTAAAATGATACCTGGGTCCGTGGTCGCCCATCACGAATAGCATGGTATTCTCAAGCCTTCCTTGTTCCTTGAACAGCTTCAAGAAGTCGACAGTGTCATCGTCAGCTGTCGATATCATGTTGATGTCGTCATGAGTTATGTCCGCTATGAAGGTGAAGCAAAACTTCTTGCCGTCCAAACGAAAGAACTGGAAATATTTATGTGAGGAGGTTAGGGAACATCAATCCGGCTTATAGGACTTTTTGGCGGGAACGCGAGGAGTGAAGTTTTATTTTTTTCGAGATCGTATATATTTTACTGGTGGTAGAACCTCTTGTGAGTACACACGGGTAGGTACCACCACCCCGCCTATTTCTGCTGTGAAGCAGTAATGCGTTTCGGGTTGAAGGGTGGGGCAGCTGTTCTAACTATACTGAGACCTTAGAACTTATATCTCAAGGTGTGTGGCGCATTTACGTTGTAGATGTCTATGGGCTCCAGTAACCACTTAACACCAGGTTGGCTGTGAGCTCGTCCGCACATCTAAGCGTTAAAAAAAATATCCAAAGGACTTGTTATATTTAGTCACGTGTCCTTGCACAATAGAGAAGAAAGAGATAGAGAGAGAGAGAGATATAGCTTCCAACGTCGTAAATTTTTTTTTACTTAGATTGGTGCACAAGCTCACAGCCCACACGATGTTAAGTGGAACAAAGTGCTTATAATGATGCAATACTTGAAAAATCTTTAGTAAAACATCGATACGTTTGTGAGAATTCACGTATCGACAACACACTGATAGTGTCAATACTCGAACAATGACGAAACTAAGAATATTATGGTTCTGATTATCTCGCAAGTCGTTCTAGAAACTTTGACTCAAGGTGGCATTTGTTTGAGGTCCTAGTACCACTTATCCAACTTACCACTACATGCGCACACGTCACTGACCCTAAGTTCGCGTGCTTATGCTCAAGTGAGCTGTCTGCTCGTCTAAGCAGAGTGAAGTTACACGTCTAAATGCCTCTCGAAAGTACCAGGTTGACATAAATGTAAGGAGCTCTCTTTAGATTCGTTCTCAGGCTCAGAACTACCAACTGTTACAAAACTAAATATTCCAACATAAATTCCAAATCGGAACAGACGGACGAGCAAGAATGACTATCGAAAGTACCAG
Organism: Bombyx mandarina; assembly: GCF_003987935.1. The sequence goes on from NW_021011479.1 coordinate 2,442,908, forward strand.
GTTGACATAAATCTAAGGAGCTAAGTAATAAAAAAAAAGTCCTCGTCCCCTTACCTGATCGGTAATGTTCATCATTAACTTGTACTGAGGAGTGTCTCCTATGCAGTACTTGCTGTTGCTGCCCCTCCACCACTTCTTGCCTCTGTTGGACTCCTCGAGGTAGAATGCCCTCAAGTAATGATCGGCCGGCTGATGGAGGAAACCATTAAACCGGTACTGAAACGTTCCTATCCAGGGCATGTCCTCGAAATATGCCGTGCGGTAACTAGAATACACGGAGAGGTTAGTATAGGGGGCGCCCGCACGTTGCTAAGCAGACGGACAATGATTATACCACTTCATTGAGACTCCGACCTCAAGCCCTGAGGTGGGGGACCGTGTTCTTTTTTTTTAATGCTTAGATGGGGCTCCACCTGGTGTTAAGTGGTTACTGGAGCCAATAGACATCTACAACGTAAATGCGCCACCCACCTTGAGATATAAGTTGTACGACTCAGTATCGTTACAACGGCTGCCCTACCCTTCAGACCGAAACGCATTAGTGCTTCACGGCAGAAATAGGCAGGGCGGTCGTTCCTACCCGTGCGGACTCTCAACACGTCCTACCACCAGTAAAAGTTCACATTACCACGTCCATGACCTCTCGATCACCACTCACCATCTACTGCCATAGACAGAAGACTGTATTTGCTACGAGAATTCCTTGATATTATTACAAATATCCAAACAAATAGACGATTTATTTACTTAATGGTAGGCATCGGCTTGGCTCTGTCCGTCATTGCTGACGTCCATGAGCGACGGTAACAACGTACCATCAGGTGAGCCGTATGCTCGTCTGCCTGCAAGAGCAATTAAATCTATACTAATATTATAAAGCTGAAGAGTTTGTTTGTTTGAACGCGCTAATCTCAGGAACTACTAGTCCGATTTGAAAAATTATTTCAGTATTAGATAGCCCATTTATTGAGGAAGGCTATAGGCTATGTAACATAACGATATGACTAATACAAACTAAGCACCAATAAAGGATGTTTCAAAATCAGGGTTATTTTTCTTTCTACGTAAATGAAGTCGCAGGTAAAAATTTAGCGTTATGCCAAAGTAACTATTCCACGCGGACGAAGTCGCGGGCAAAAGCTAGTAAAAAATAAAAAAATTCAATGTCTAAATTGTTTTTGTAAATATTTATAAGCAATGCAAAAGCAGGGACATAAAAATCATTCCGTGTGGCACGACGCGATCGATACAACACGGCGGGGCCGCCCCCCCTCGTGGGGGACAAGGGGAGGGTAGTGCCGCGTGAGGACGCTCCTACAGTAAGCAGCATGTATTACCCGTCCCCCTTTAGTTGGTTGAATATGAACGGCATACAGTCTAAGGTGTTGCCGTTCTTCGTCTTCTTCCTGACGTCTGGTAGCTCCAACTCGTTCTTGCCCGTGAGTATGGGGAATAAGGCGGCAGGCGTGCCGTCACCGAGTATGCCGTACCTGCCAACAGTTACCATTGGGTGGTCAATAGAGGTGCCAACCCACCACGCATTACTGCCGGCTGGAGCCTTCGAGTTCGTCACTTGACCCCTCCCGTTCGACTCTGGGCCCCCCAATCCACAGTGTTTATTGGGCGCTAAAATATAATATCCTTGATTTAGTATTCCCTGCAAACAGCGACTTGGTCTTGAAGGATCTCAAGTTAACTCAAATTTGTATGGAATTGGAACAGCGCCCCTAGCGGCCACTAAGGACACTGAGGGTTTCACTTGTTCCGCGTGGGAATTTTATGGTTTAAATTGTTCGACATTGCAATTAAAAATTCAACCTCATATCGCAATGTATATGATGTCTATGTACTCACGAACTGAGTATCTGGTTAGCGTAATAAATCTGATTTATTCATTCGAAGGCACATAACAGACAACGATTTCTCATCACCCTGTATATCAATTTAAAGTTCGACATTTAAAAAAAAAAATACATAATAAGTTATGTGATTTCCAACTTGAACACTAATCATACCAACACTTACAGTTACTGGTACCTATTTCTACCATAGCTGGTAGATAACAGTATAAGACAAGTATTACTCAAAATAAATAAAACAAAAACAAAAAAGTATAATTACTCTAGATTAATTGGTAAGAAACTGTCATGCAGTGAAATGTGCAAAAGCAATAAGATGATGCGTGCATTTTCAATGCAAAAGTTCAAAATGGGTCATTTGACCAGTTATGGTACGCTTAGTGTTAAGTTATTGGCGATCGGTTGCAAAACTGTTTGAAAACGGGAGAGCGTTCTTACCCGTCTAGAACGTAGCCATTCAGCTCCTCGGTCAGGTATTTGTAGCTCTTCGGCATACTCCTTATGAAGCCGTTCTTCGACGTGGAATCGAACCCGAATATGAGCACGTCGAGAGCGTCCTCGCGGTCGGGGGGCGGCGCCGCCACCGTCGACCGGAATCCCAGCGAATGACCTGACCACCTCGACGGAAGGATGCTGTCCACGAGATAGTAACGGTATCTTTATTGTGGGCTGCACCGCTTATTGCTCCCTTAATCAGTCATTACCGGCTATTCCACCCTTAGATGGGTGGACGAGCTCACAGCCCACCTGGTGTTAAGTGGTCACTGGAGCCCATAGACATCTACAACGTAAATGCGCCACCCACCTTGAGATATGAGTTCTAAGGTCTCAGTATAGTTACAACGGCTGCCCCACCCTTCGAACCGAAACGGATTACTGCTTCACGGCAGAAATAGGCAGGGTGGTGGTACCTACCCGTGCGGACTCACAAGAGGTCTTACCACCAGTAGACCGACGGTCCGGCCGCTTATTTCTCTCTTAATCAGTAATGCCGCTTACCCCACCCTCTAAAGTAGGAGTTCAAGGGTGGAATAACCGTAATGCAATTACAACAAAGATATACCATTTTCACCATACTTATTCGCTGGCAGCCTAAGGGGCTATTTCAACTACGACCGGACGGGTAGGTGAGTTCACGGGCTCAACCTGAGAGAATTTGCTAACACTAACCCTAGCAAAAGTCATGCTTCGCAGAATCTACCACCGGATCAGAAACAGGACTCACTGAGAAGATCCGGCGAGAAACTCAGTGGGCTGTGTCTGTGGGTTAATTTACTCGTCGAGCCCTTCGTCGCAAACGACGGGTTCGACGAGGACGATGACCGGTGCTTGGAGTACCTAAAGGCACCGTTAGTGGATCGGGAGGATCCGAGATGACGTGTTTGGGGCGACGTCGATTACTTTCCATTTGGTCCGCAGGATCGGCTAGGTAGTTACCGGCGGCCACGATGAGAGGGTTCTCGTGTCGTGCCTCTTTATCGAAATGGTTCACTGAATGAGCTGGCAACAAAATTATAGCCGCTTAACACCAAGTGGGCAGCTACAGCACACAACACTAACGCACCTATGCAGATGCGTGCCAACGCATTTGATCTTGACGTGGTCGCTTCTCGTCAGGTAGTACACGCCGCCATCCCGGACGTCAGTCGGCGGTCCCAATACGTACTCGTTGTCACTGTGGTATATGATGTCTCTGTACGTACAGGTTATGTCCTTGGTAGTCGACAATATGTCCGGAACCACTTTGCACTCTGAAAGCTGAATGTAATCTGTGTAAACGTCTCCTTGACCGAACCTTTTGAAAGTCGTCGTGGCCTAAGGGATAAGACGTCCGGTGCATTCGTGTTGGATTAATGCACCGGTGTTCGAATCTCAGGCGGGTACCAATTTTTCTAATGCAATAAATACTCGACAAATGTTCACGATTGTCTTCCACGGTGAAGGAATAATATCGTGTAATATAAATCAAAACCGCAAAATTATAATTTAAGTATTTACTGGTGGTAGGACCTCTTGTGAATCCGCGCGGGTAGGTAACAACACCCTGCCTATTTCTGCCGTGAAGCAGTAATGCGTTTCGGTTTGAAGGGTGGGGCAGCCGTTGTAACTGTACTTGAGATCTTGGAACTTATATCTCAAGGTGGGTGACGCACTTACGTAGATGTCTATGGGCTCCGGTAACCACTTAACACCAGGTGGGCTGTGAGCTCGTCCAACCATCTAAGCAATAAAAAAAAAACCTTTGGCGGGACGTGAGAAATGACACCATACCCACATTTTTTTCCTACCTTCTTGCTGGACCTGAGGAAAACCTGAAGGAGTTTGGTAGTAGGTACTAGCCTTAGCAAGAGCAGTGCTTGGCAGAATCTACCACCGGATCGGAAACGCGACCCACTGAGAAGATCCGACGAGAAACTCAATGGGCTGTGTCTATGGGTTAGTTCGCTCGTTGATCTCTTGTCGAACCTCGACAAACATTTGCGGGTTCGATTTTTTTAGTACACGATGTTATTTTCCTTCACCGTGTAAGTCATTCGTGAGCATTCGTTAAGTACGTATTTCATTAGAAAAATTATACGAAAATTAGATTATTAGTAAAAAAAAAAACTTACAAAACATTTGACCCAATCTCTGCCCTTGCATACGACCTTGGGCAGGTCCTTGTCGAATTGGGTCACCTCCGCCGCGAATGGATCCAGTTTGGGTATTTCGCATCCAGTACCTTTGTCCTCTTTGAGTGCTTCTTGCAACTTATTTTCTATATATCTGTGGATATTTTACGACTATCGCAAAAACAATGTCCATATATATCTAGATTTTTAACTTGAAATTCAATATTGTCAATAAATCCATATTAAATATCCAATTGAATTTCTATTGCAAAGGTTAAAAACAATTTTTATTATTCTTTTAAAATGAAAAAGAAGAAAACTCAAAAAAGTCAGTTTAATTATCAATTTAATGTCTTAAGTCATGTATTTTTTGCAATTACATATTTCTTTTTTTGGTTTTTAATTTTGTTAATTTTAAAAGGATAATAATAAAAATTCTAAATTTGAAATAAATAAAAAATTGAATTTAATATTATTTACAAGATAGATTTTGATTAAAATTTAATTTGATGCTTATATATATGAATTTAATGTTCATAAAATTTTATTTCATGTTTTTATCATTCAATTTAATATTTATAAAATTGAATTTCAAGTTAAAAACCTAGAACTAGGTCACGGAACAAGGACCAGTCGGTAAAAAATAATGCGAACTGTGTCTCAGAGTTCAAGCACAGTATTGCCATTGTCAACTATTGCACTATAAGGCTGAGACCTAGAACTCAGGTTTCGAGGTGGGCACCAACATTTACGTTGCTGATGTCTATGGGCTACAGTGAAAATGCACCACCTAATCAAATAGACATACCAACAGCGACGCATAAAATTCGACATCATCGGTCATCTGTTCTAATTACTAGTAATTTTTTGTTTATAAAAAAAAATAACTGCAAAATAAATAAATAAATAAAGCCACTTACTGTCTCACAGAGTCTCTGAAAGTATTGAAAGAAAAGAAAATATATAAAAACAGCTACATACAATCGGTACGTGCTCTATTCGATCCAAGCATGCATAAGCTATTATTAAACTATTTATAATATGTGACTACAATTGACATGACTTTTTTAAAGTAATATTAACGATATCAATCCATAGTCTATATACTAATATATAAATCTACAGTGGTTTTACGGATGTTCCCTTATAACTACTGAACCGTGCATCCGATTGACTTGAAACTTGGTATCCATGTAGTAAATACATGTACTTAATGAATAGGCTAATATTTATATGAGTGTTGGACTCCCCACACCAGTTGCGGGGGCGTTAATGATGAGAATCTTTGTGGGGGTGAGAAATAATAATGTTAATTTTAAATGCCCAGCGAAGCGGACGGGTACAGCTAGTACCGTATAAGTTTGAATCGTATAGGACTCGTAAGAACTGAAGCTAATATCTTCGCCGTAGGCATTTCGATTTAATATTTTCATACAAAATTTTACACTCCCATATAGATTCCATGGAACTTCTGTCAAATATTTCTATCAACACCCACTTCAGAGCGCGAAATTCGCATTTGGTAAACCTCTACGTTACGGACATATAAAAATAATATATCATACTATAACCCTATGGTCAGAATGGTCAGGCAGTATCTTATACCTTTAAACGAGCAATTCTTGTGTGTATATATATAATGTAAATCTCGGAAACGGCTCCAAGGATTTTTATATAATTTAGTTTACAGGGGATTTCGGGGGCGATAAATATTGTTTTATTCGTGTTTTCAATAATCAACTTTATCGATAATCAACTTTATGACTATTCCCGACATCTATTGGCGAATAATAATACTATTTTTCATAATTGAGATCAACTAACCGCTTTAAAGACACAATAACACTAAAGCTATTTCAGCAGATGGCGTTGTTAAGCCACCCGAAGCCAATGAGTGTTTGGTTTAAGGTTTTAAGGTCAGACCAAGGAAATGAATTGTTTATTTATATTATTTGTGTCTTTTTAACTCACGTGTTCACTTAAAAATGCCTATACGATCCATTTTATCAATACGTAATTCGAATTTAAATATTATAATTTTTCAAAAACACAATTTTCAAAAAAAAAAAAAAAACATCTGTCATCGTCTAGTGATTTGGTTAAATGTCACGGTGACCTTGATATCTTTGAAGTGGTAGGACGTCTTGAGAGTCCACACGAGTAGGTACCACCACCCTGCCTATTTCTGCCGTGAAGCAGTAATGCGTTTCGGTTTTAAGGGTGGGGCAGCCGTTGTAACTATACTGAGAACTTAGAACTTACATCTCAAGGTGGGTGACGCATGTATGTTGTAGGTGTCTATGGGCTCCAGTAACCACTTAACATCAGGTGGGCTGTAAGCTCGTTCACCCATTAAAGCAATAAAAAAACCTCTACACTGCAATACAGGTAAGCACTTTACAATAGTCTCACACAATATACCATTAATAATTACGTACCTACTTTTTTATGTTATACCTTGTTAATTTTTTTAAATTTCGATTTTTAAACTTATATCTACATTCGCAGCTTTAGAACTATAGACCCATTTCGAAATATTTTCATTTGAACTTTAATTCAAAAACTGATCAAGAACAACCCTTTTCAGTGACCGTTAATAATTAAATGACCAAAAGTTGTTTATAAAGGGACAAAATTATCCATCGATCTCTTTCATTCCGTCCCTTTCCTCTACGTATTTTCAGTTTGAAAACTGTATTCGATGTTTTAAAAAAAAACACACATTTTTTGGGTTGGGTCTCTATATTTCTAAAGGTGCGAATTATATCGTATATCGAGGGATGAAAGACTATTTCATTAAAGCTATTTTCCTATTAATACGCGACATTTATTTTTGTAATTAAATGTGCTTTTTATTTGATATTAGCATCAACAGTTCGATATTTTTAATTGAACTTCAATTAAGTTTACTCCATTCAAATAGCTAAAGAAGCTTTTCTGCTATGATCATTTTTCCAAATTTTAAGCTTTAAATAGCTCTTCTGTAAAAAAAAAATGGTGCGCGTGCAACTTCATGCAAGTGTAAGAAGTGAAACTTCTTTTGTAGTAGTATTGTGGTTATCTTCATTTGTCATCCTTAAATCAAATTTCTCTTGTAATAAGGAATGCTGTGTATAACAGAAACGACCTAGCTCGCTTTATCCTCTCCTCCTCTCCCCCTCTCCGCGGTCGAGTGGTTCGCGAGACGCTCTGTCTATTTTCTCACTCTGGCTCTTCTTAAATTTAATACATTTTGTTGTAATTGATACGGATATAAATTTTTAAAGTTAATAAGATCTGGGAGATTGATTGTTATAATTACTTCAAAGGATTCTGTGTTACTAAATAAAGTGAAGAGAATAATAATAACTAGGAAGAAATCACACACGATAATCCGGTCCTAATTTAAGACTCCATGTGTTATGGGGTACCAGCGGCTAACAAACAAAATCTTATCTTCTTAAATCGTATCGAATCTGTCGCGAGTCAAAATTTACTCTCAACGGGCCTAAAGAAGTTTCACTTCAAAAACTTCGCTTAAACCAAATAGCCTTACACCGCTCGATATATATTATTGGTGTGTTAGTTTAGTGATGGGAAAAATATCGTCCGTTAAAATCAATGTTATTTAAGCATTATAAAAAGCGCTACCAACCTTTTGTCAGGGTTATCAGGCCCCGCAACCGAATTACAGACAGCACTACGATCTGGCATAGGTCTACGCAGAGAAAAAGCGGTAAGCATTAAAGTACTAAGAAAAAAGCGGATACGTGTGACGTGATTAGGAACAGCTTTAAAGTTTAATCTCGACGTAACGTGACGTGGTAAATACTGATGTATTTATGATGTACTAGCGACCCGCCCTCGCGTCGCTTTGGAAACATTAATTAAATTTCACTATTGATAGGCGAAGCCCGCCATGTTGCGCGCGGTACGACAATAGCTGCGGGTGACGCCGCAGGGCGAAGCTAGTCTAAAAAAAGTAGCCTAAGTTACTCCTTATATCATCAGCTACCTATTAGTGAAAGTCTCGTCAAAATCAGTCCAGCCGTTCCAGAGATTAGCCGGAACAAACAGACAGAGAAACAGACCGACAAACAAACAGACAGACAAAAAAATTAAAAAAATATCTTTTGGTATATATACTTACGCATTTATTAAAAACTGGTTATTTTATTATTTACAAACAGACTCTCCAATTTCATTTATTTATATAAACGTAACGAGATTAAACCTTAAAACTGTTAGTCGAAAGGACAAAGTTGCGAAAACAACAGAAACTAAGCAAAACTAAGGCAACTGAAATTAAGCAATTGGTTCATTCAAACGTCTATTACGCGCGAACAATACCAACAAACATGCGCTTTGGTTATGCACGAGCCATGTCTGTCCTGTAACTAAAGGCTTCGTCAAACAGAACGCGTACTTAGCGCGCGTCAGAACGCTAAACCGACGGCGCGCTATGACGAATTCAAATTCAAATTCAAAATCATTTATTTCAACTTAGCTGTCAGTTGTTGAATGTCAAAATATAAAAAACAATGTTAACTCTACCACCGGTTCCAAAAAAAAAGCCACAGTCCTGAGAAGAACCGGCGAAACAAACTCGGCGGACTTTTTTTTTGTTTTTTCTCAAATATTTACTTTTTTTTTTAAATAAGTAAAAATATTTACAATAAACGAAAAAACAAATCAAAACATGCAATTAAAAAAAAAATTAAAAATGAAAAGGCCAGGAGCGAACGCCTCATTTGTGACGCCGAGATGTGTTGTACTACTATGGTAACATACCGTCAAACAGAGTCCCAGCGCTATATGTACGCAACGCTCTGTCGCGGCGTTAGGACGCTTTGACGTCAGGCGTTGTAATTTTTTACAAATTTCATTTTAGCGTCCGAATGTGTATTAAAATACTGAATAATGCCCGAAAATTTTATAGAAATCGTTAGAAAATACCCATGCTTATACAATGCCACATCTGAATCACTCGACATCTTAATACTTTTAAATTATCACACTGCTATCGAAAGGCACTATGATTTTTGGCGAATGCGATGCGTCAAGTAGCGTTGGACTCATCTAGTCAATTTGTGTGACATGAAAAGAGCGCGACGTTAAAACGCAGCGTTAACAACGCGTTCTGTTTGTCGAAGCCTTTATACATTCGTTGCAAGCTGTCAGAATTCATAATTATTTTAGTCTTTCTTAGTCCAAGGCTAGTGTGATCTTTAGAAGTCGATTGTCGCGTCTCATAAAAGCTCTCAGACAACCACGTCGTATATTTTCGCACGGTTAAACAGTTTGCTTAGTGCGAGTTTTTTTAATCGCGTAAAAGTTAACTCTAATTCGTATGGAGTTTGAACAGCGCCCCTAGCGGCAAAAGAAGGGTAGCTAAAAACGAAAGTAAAAAAAAAATGTTTAAAAAAACGTATAGAAAATCCAACTAAAAAATGGAAAATAAATGTTAATAAATTTGAATTAAAAATAGTGTAAGGAAAAATTATTTTATTGTAAAAAAAAACCGTGGGGTGAATGGTATAAGTAGTTATAAATATTTTATGAACAGATATGAGTAGAAGGGTTATTTTGATAATATCCTGAAAAGCACCTCACGCTTTTTTACAATAAAATTATTTTTTCTTACACTATTTTTAATTCAACTATTATTTCTTTTCCATTTTTTAGTTGAATTTCAATTCTTTTTTTATTTTTTAATATTGAATTACATCGGTCCTTAATCAGTATACCAAATTTCGAGTTAATCCGACGTTTTGAAGGGGATCAAAATCATGTTCAAAGATTCCGTTACAAACAAGCTAATAAAAGCGTATTAAAAACTCGCACTAACCACACCGTAACCAAACCAACCCCAAAAAACAAGATTTATCTTGTCTCAAACCAATAACGGAACTTACTGCCTTGTAATATCCAGGTCTGGCTCGCGGGGTATATTCTCGCCCAAGCTTGTGTAATAAAGAAGGCAAAAAACTATTACAATTATCATGATAACTATGTATTTCTTTGAACGATACCATTTCTTCAACATTACGGTCATCTGAAAAAAAAAAGCATACGGTTCTGGAGTGGTGATATTTTTTTCTATCACGATGCATCTGTTTAGTTATTCAGTGAGCCCATGGACTACATACACAACGCGAACATTCCACACGACGTCACCATGTGTCATCACGATATGAAATATGAAAGCGGCTAGTGAACACGTATTCCCCACACGTTTACTCAGAATAGTAAACTAAATACTCTTTCATACATATGAGGCTGTCAGCGCAAAGGTGACCTAACCCACAATTTTTCATATTCATGCTTATATATATTGCAATTTATTTAAAACATAACAAATTTTGATGGAAAACCGCCCTATCCATAGTTTCACCCATACATAGCAGATGGCTTTGTAAAATTATTTTTGCGCGTATTATTATTACTTACTTACTTATTATTACTTATCTCCATACTAACTATGATAAGCTTAGGCCACTTTTGCGCGGACGGCTTTTGAATACACGATACATTTGAATACACGATATTTTCATTCCATGAGCGACGGTAACCACTCACCATCATGTGGGTCGTATGTTCGTCTGCCTACATGGGCAATAAAAATACACGCAAACCACATCTTTGTTTTTTAGTCCCATTCATTTTTCTTTTTCTTTTTTTCTTCTTTTTTCTCCTACCTATATCCTTGAGAGGCTATTTCAGCTTCTCCTTGTCGTGTAGGTGAGCTCACGGGGCTCACCGGGAGCATTGCTAATACTGTCCCTAGCAAGAGCCGTGCTTCGCAGAATCTACTTTCGGATCGGAAACGCGACCCACTGAGAAGATCCGGCGAGAAACTCAGTGGGCTGTGTCTGTGGGTTAATTTACTCGTCAAGCCCTTCGTTGCAAGCGACGGGTTCGGCGAAAACGGTGACCGGGTCTCATTCATACTGGTCGAAAGTTAAAACGAAGCTAAGCACATTGTATTGTTATACTCCTAATATTAATGTATTGTAAATCTTGAAGAAGAAGAACACCCAATAGACTCAAACAACAGAATTTCTTACTGGACTCTCTCAGGGCAGGTGTTAGCACGCTCTCTCAGGTTAAACGCTGTGAACTCAACCACCAGACATAGACTATATCCTGACATAGCTGGAGTAGACCCTTAGGCCACCATCAAAACGGCAGGAAAAAAATATACAAACAAAGCATACCAAGCTAAATAAAGTGTGTTAATTATTAGTACTCCCAGAGGGTATGACTCCTAGCACAGTCGTGTCACTAGTATGAGTATACAGAATGCCTAACCATTTCATGACCAAATTGTAATAATCAATCCACTGAGTAAAGCAATCATAACCTCATATCATGGTCCTAAATCTTAATATGTACAAAGTATACAGTGGTTTTCACACTGGAAAGTCTATGAGCTACAGTCACCCCTTAAGAACAAGTCGACAATAGGCCCATTTATCTAACTTAGTTGTAAAGTAAAGAAAAAACAAAAAAATTAAATTGAAAAAAAATAAAAATTACCTTTTTTAAACTACAATTTCAATTTAACTGCTGGCATCAAATCGAAAATAAGTTATGCAGCCATTTACATGAAGCAACAATTATTGGGAAAGAGACCCTTCACAGTATCCTACAACCAAAAGAATTCAATAAACCGACTGCTATTATAAAAGTTGTGTAAAATAACAAAACAGACAATAAAAAACCAAAAAAAAATAAGAAACATTACATACAAATTTAACTACTTTGATGGGTATTTATAAGTGGTGGGGACATCTTGTAAGCCCGCACTGTTAGATATACCTATTTCTGTCACGAAGCAGTAATACCTTCAAGTTTGGCAGGGTGGGGTGTCATTTTACTGTAAAACTAAGACTTAGAACCTCAAGATGGGTTGCAACATCTAAGTTCTTAGTGTCTAGGGGTCAGGTAACCATGACCACCCCAAAAACGGCATCCATGGTAAAAAAGTTATAAAACTAGTGAATAAGGCATGGGTCATCTCAAAGTATTTAAGCTCTTGATGTCAATTAGCTCCAGTAAACTTTAATACCAGGTGGGTGGTGAGGTTATTAATTTATCTGAGTCAGTTTCGACAACCGCAATAACAATAAAAATTATATTTGATTAAAAGATATATTACACCATTCATTTAATTTTTTTTAATATTAAAACTAAAGTGTTGTGTAAGGTTTTAAGTTGGCCCAATTATATTATACATCTATGACACGAATTTATCAAGACTACATTGAGATAACCAAATATAATTGTCATTTAATTTACTATATAATGATACAAAGTCTGGTTTCCTGGAAGTAAATATGATGATAATAAGAATGATGATGATAAGATAATACGATGTCATCCCAGGCCCAGTGCACAAAACATTTGAGACACAAAGATATTTGAATTCATGCCGTCATGCAAGCATTCCTGAGAATACCCTATTAAGTCCTTATTAAATTCGAACAACACTAGAAGTCACCTGACCAGTTGATCGGAAAACATAGACGTGTTTGAGCAAAAAAGGGATTTTTCTTGCAAGACTTTAAAATGCTTTGAAGATAAACCAGCTCACAATTTCAATCTTCTGCTGTTTTATAAGTGTCAGAAAGATGCATGAAGAGAGATTTTTAAATTTACATCTGACATTATTATCGAAGCGAATGCTGATTTTTTATAGGAATCAATTCAAACTTACTTATCTTATATAGTTTATAAATAAATATGGAAAAAAATACCTAGACAACTACTACAGAACAACTTTTATTTTTAAAAACTTACTATTTTAAACTGACAGCCAAATCAACAAAGAACACAACACTACATGAAAAAGAATGCCACAGCCAAGATACTAAAAATTAGATCGAAGTCTTTAGTATATTTTAATACAGATTGACACTAGGATCGGCAGGTGGCAATTTTAGTATATTTATTTTACGTAATAGCTGCTTTCCTATTCTTTTTGGTAGCTTTGTGTTAAGAAAAAGTGAATAAATGCAACTTAAGCCGTGAAGGTGCTCTTAATTAGATCCGCCGATGTATTTAACGTTTTATCTTTTAATGTTATGATGCTAATTTTCAATAGGTTTGTTGTTTCGCATGTTTAAGCCGAACTGGGTCAAGATCAGCCTTGGATTTGAATGTCAACATCTAAATGGTTTTTTTTTTATCACTTAATCCAGGTAAATTATGGGTAAATACAATATAAGTTTAATAATAATGTAACAGTGTTCCTATCTGATTGTTATTAGGACTTTGGAATAGTTATGCGCACTCACCAATTCTTTCCTGTAATTCTGATTGCTATTTATTTATTTTGTGTACCTTTATGTTTAATGTGTGTATATATATTTGTTGTATTTTTATTAATTTTCCGCTTGTCGTCTACGACGTCTACCCACTTTTACTTTTTGTTTTTTAGGGCTTTTATGACCTGGTAACTAAGACCTTTAGGTCAAGTTTTATTTTAATTTTAATGTAAACTTTTTTTAAGAAAAATAATATTAAGAAATGAAATGAAGTTGATTAATATTAAACATGGCCTGAAATGAAATGAAGTGAAATAAAATCAGATGATATATGATGAAATATAATCTCAGTAAAACGGTGGTCATTTACTGAGACTTTTTTGAGGATCCCGAGAAGTTACGTCCAGCGGCTTTGTTTCATCTTCCCACATTTGTGCACTTTCAAAGATATTGAATAGTTAATAAACCACTGTTATTACACATTAAAACCTGAAAAAACACTATAAAGACAAAATAAAACAAATCACACAACTTCACGTCTCGCGTTCCCGCTAAAAAGTCCACTTTTTGTCTCTGTAGGCACCACAGATTAGTATAATAGTTACTACTCTGTACCATAGACTTATAAATGAACCATCCTCTGAATAATCAAAGAAAATGTGGCGCATACGGTCGAATATTTTGTAACAAAAGACAAATGAAAAATGTAATGGAACGGAACGAAATAACATTTCATTTTGCTTAGCTTATAATTAAATTAAAAATAAGACAAAACCGTAGGTATATTCGATGAGATGATGATTGATACGGTCAGCCGACTTTTTTTTCTTTCAAAATACTAGGTTAATTTTATTATAATTTGACAAATTTTCAAGTGGAAGGAAATGGCTGAAAAAACTTTTTTTTTCTCCATGCGTGGGAGGCTGCCACTGCCCGCCCCACTCACGGAGTCGCAACTGACTGTATAGGTCCCTAATGCTAATGCATTTTACGAAGTTTCTCCAGAGAAGAAATAATTGACCGAAATTGTACCTGGCTCCTGGACCACTTGAACTTATGCACTTTCATTTCACGGATATTTAACGGTTAATGAGCTATTATTAATGACACATTTAAAAATAGCAATCATTAAATTCACATAGATAAACATTTAACTAAAAATCACTTTATAACTGTTAGCGCCAAAAAGCTAAATACAAATCAAATTGCATTGGAATTATAATTACAGATAAATATAACAGTATATGATTTCTTTATTTATTTTTAACCTTGTACAGCTTGAAATTCTCTTCTTACACAAATAAAACCTTTACCACCCAGTAAACAAAGTATAAATAGGATACATTTGAAAAAAGTAAAATTAGGAAAAAAGAAATTAAGTCTGTTTTTCTAATAAAATACGTAAGTACATAACAAAGGTTCAGGTTGACTTCCACAGTGAAAGAATAAGATCGTGTCATAAAAAATCAAACCCGCAAAATTATAATTTGCGTGATTACTCTCGTATAAGCTGCTCTGATATGGTCTCTCTAGACCATCAGCTTAGGTAGGAGTAAAAAAGGTGCAACTGTGACCCCCTAACCATTAACCATTTTTGCCTATTTACTTGTAGCCTCAAGGAGCTGTTCTAGCTTAACCTTGAATGGTTGGCTAGCTCAAACGGCTCAGCTTGAAACAATTTATCGTCATCTGCCCTAGCAAGGACAGTGCTTCGCTAAATCTACCACCAAATCGAAATCGCGACGCACTGAGAAAATACGACGAAAAACTCAGTGGTCAAATCAACTAAATATATTATTCTGCTTTACATCTATATGTGGTGCATCGAAACTGTAACCTTACGTAAGCAAAATTTTCATATATATATATATAGAGCCAAAAAAAATATCTATGGGTCTAACCGTATTCTTCCTGACATAACAGGACTATCAATTTAACTAATGCCATAAATTTAGATTAATTTTGCAAATCATCCCAACTAGCTAAAACTATTCCACTCATAAAGTTTAAACTAAAACTTGATAAAAATTCACCTATGACATTAAAATTGTAAATACAAGTACATCATTGATCGTACTATAATAATATAGCCCCACTGCCCTACAAGATCTGTTATAGGATGAGTTCACATTGAAACATATTTATGTTTATTGATAAATTTATGTTGTGGGACATTCATATATGTATATACATATGTAAGTATATAAATTTCTTGATTACTTAGGTGTGTGGACGATGAGCTCACGTCCCACCTGGTGTTAAATGGTTACCGGAGCCCGTAGACATTAACAACGTAAATCCCGGCAACCACCTTTAGACATGAGTTCCAAGGTCTCAGTTTTTACAGTACAATGGCTGTAGCAGCCTTCAACTCGAAACGCATTACTGCTTCACGGCAGATATAGGCAGGCTGGTGGTACCTACCTGTGCGGACTCACAAGACTTCCTACTACCAGTTAGATGTGGGACGCTTCATTCAATAATTGTTTGAAGTATCCCCATACATCCTTTTAATCACAACAAAACAATCAAGCTTTATTTGTGAATGTTTCGACATACGCTTACTTGGAGAATCTCTTTAAGGATGTCGGTTTTGACTCGGAAAGATCTGCTCGGTAAGAGAGGAATACTAGTGAATGATGACTGTATGTCATCGTTCTCATCGAAACCCATAGACACAGCCCGCTGATTTTCTCGCCGGATCTTCTTAGTGGTTCGCGTTTCCGACCCGGTGGTAGATTGTGCGAAGCACTGCTCTTGCTGGGACCAGTGTTAGCAACACTCGGATTTAAGCCCCGTGAGCTCACCTACACGTCACGGAGAAGCTAAAATAGCCTCTCAAGCCTATCAGCATAGGTAGGAAGAAAAAACATGAGACGGAACATTAGTATCTGTTTATAAAATTATACGTGTTAGTTTTCGTGTATTTAAATTTTGTGCGGCAAGTCGGTCAGTGGGAACCGGCCTTATATTTGATTTTACTATTGACGAACTAGTCATCGGCCAGTGCGATACAAACTTTCATTGTAGTCGCTTGTGTTGCGTAATCGAGAACAAATCGATTTCTATTCTGGTAAGTAAGGTTTGTTTTGTATTAAGCAATCGATATTTTAAAAGAGGACATCGCTATAGCCATATTTATGTCTATAGGAAACGTGCGTGATGGAATACTATCGAGAAAGTTCTTCGTAGAGACAATTTTTTTGTTTTTATTTTTTTGAGAACGACTTTTTCTATGTTTTCTTGAACAAAGAATGTCTTGATAATTAATATTAGCGCACGATAATACAAAAATGTATTTAATGTTGATAATGTTAAAAATATATTGTGTTTTTTTTTTCTTTTCTTCTGACGCGTTGTGAACGCGCGTAATTACGATCCCATATTTGCGCGTATTTTTCATCGGTACCACCCTCTTTTATTGTGCCTACTATGGAACAACTAAGCATTTCGTTCTATACAATCGGGTAACGATTCACGGGAGTAAATGTCAACGAGCTATGCCGGCTCTACACGTTGGCCCTAACATAGGCCCCAACGCCACTCGCCCAACGTGTGGATCTAGAAAATGCATTGACCCCAACGTTGGAGCGATCGTTAGTAGTTGGCCGTCGAGTATCGGTTTTATTAAAGGAATATGTGCCACCGTTCGCGATCCGTGCACATGTGAGCGCTTTGCTCAGTCCTTTTCAATAACAATTATAAATTATACGCACTAGGTATTAAAAAAACGCTTAGAGCAATTTCAATTTCGGTATCGTACATCTTCACGTTGGCTCTGACGGAAAAGAACTAGTTTATCAGTCAACGTGTGGACACCTCACCAATTTAACCGCTCAACGTTGGGGCCAACGTGTGGAGCCGATGCTAAAGTATAGAGTTGAACGTAAGCTCTATAGCTACAAAGTTATTATAATCTAATTAAGGATATACGTTTTAATTTATTTCTTTAAGCTATGATTCCCAGTTAGACCATTTATTTTTTATGCTTCCACTAACAGACATCATTACAATTTTCAAAACACAACTTTTTTACAAATTGCAGGTACCCAATGCAAAAATGAAGTTATTCATATTTTTATTGATTGCAACATTGACGACAGCTGACGAGTACTGCAAAGGGATATACATCGATCAAAATTATTACAACGTCGAAATAATCAAAGAAGGACTTACCAGAATATATCAGATAGTATTTAACGATAACGAAAACACGTTATACTTCACATTCGATCAATTAGCATATGTCCCGACGAGGCAGTTAGGTTATATTAACATAGCAACAAAAAAAACTGGCATTATCGATAGTATCCGAAACGCTACGGGTTTGGCATATGACAGATCGAAAAATCGCATTTACGTCGGCGGCTCTGACGGTTTGTTTTTCATTAGTGACGCGAACAAAGTACCAGAAAGATTACCTGTTGTTGAAAATATTAGGTATCTGTTCTTTAAAGATGTTTTGTATATGATTAACAATAACAGGAAGGCGCTTAAGTTTGATAATGGCGTGACTGTTCCGGTTATGGAGTTACAAAATGTACAAGTTGACGCTCTGATGCTCGACGATGGTAATAATATACTGTTTTTGGATAATGAAACGCTATTTCGCGTTCAATTGGGCACTACAGTTATTAATATACACGAAGGTTATTCCGTTACTAGCATAGCCACAGATATACATTATAAACCTTACGTTTGCACGAAAAATGGTCTGTACGCCTATAACAAATACAAGTTTGCTTTGGATAAAAAATCTGATAAACTAGCCAATTTAAGAGCTTTGACTTTTAATAATAGAAATGAACCTATTTATATCGCTGTTGGTCATATTGTGAAGTTGATTTACAATCCAGTACCCTGTTTTGGTGATTAAGGTTTAGTTTTTGTAGATTTGTTTTTGTTAAAAACAGAAAACTGTTTTTTAAATAAATAACTCAAAATGACGTCGTTTTTAGTATTGTTTTATTCTTTCCATCCATTCATTTCGTCTATGGTTTTTAAATGAAAGCATAACCATTATTTACCTATTATTGTTATTGCATTACATTCTGTCTATCTTACCTTAACATAGTTTATAAATGATGGTCTTATTAACTTTACGTTCAATACTTGAGCAGAGTAGTTTCCTACATTTTTAAATTGTGTATTATTAGTTTGAGAACAGCATTGACCTCCGGAAAAATAAATTAGGTCTCTCATAATCCACGTCTATCGACAATGACATTAAAACTTACTTATAGGTGCATAGCTAAAACGATGGAGGGTAGAGGTAAGGAGAAGCGTTTCTGTGTGTAAAAAAGTGTCCATTAAAATCTGCTAAATAAGGGTGGCGCTACAGTAGCAAACGGGTAAATTTTAAAAAAATTAAGAAATAAAAAAGGATGAAAGAACTTCCGTTTGGCGAGCCATAAAAAAAAAGAAAAAAACTTCCGTCTCGTTATGGCGCCCTTTTCAAAATAAGAATAAAATGAAAACCGAACTTTTATAATTAAGTGTGTGCTTATCATTTCGATTGATCAATATAACGTTTAGGAAGTAATACATAAAAAAATATAGAATTTTCTCGTTTTTTTCCTCGTAGGTCTGTAGTAAGTGTATAAACAAAGAAAAAATAAAAAAATCTCTGTTTTGTCAAATGAAATATCGCCGCCATTAAATTAAATGTCATTTTAATTTCATTTGGTTCATACCAAATGTCCGAAGTTCATAAATATGGTTACTAAAATGTTTGCAAAATGGAGTGCAGCTTCATTGGGGCGGAAAGTAAGTACTTATTACAATAAAAAATATTATCTTAACTCATCGACGATGTTATGATATTAAAAGTTATAATTAAAACAATTGTATAAAAACGAAATAAAACATGTAAGTTCGTCAAAAAAATTTCAACTTGCTATGTTCAAAATTATGAAATTTTTAACGCATCGGAATTCATTAAAATTAATTAAAAAATTACTGTAATTAATTTATGTACAATGTTGACTATTAGTCTCAGAACACTATTACTTCTGCTATTAGTGGATAAAGGTTGCCATTTTGAATTTTGTGTTAGCGTTAAACAGTGGCTTGGCTTATGGGCTTGGCGGTCCATTTTGTATTGTTGATGCCCATGAGTGACTACACTACGATCACAGAACAAAGGCTCGTTGGTCTGCAAATGCAACCAAAAACGGACAAATTCTATTTAATAATACCTAATAAATTTGAAAATTTTTGGCGATGTTCTGACCAACGAAACGCGATATCTTGTTGAAATCGATTTTCTAGTTTAAAGTTACTATGATATCCAAAACATTTTCAAGGTGATCATTAAATAATAATTAAAAAAAGCTACATATAATTTCAAAGATCAATCTAGAACACGTAATCTACATACAACAGAAATCGTAATCCATGTAGCGTCATAAATTCTTGTGCCTCTATTTTTTCTAATGTTTTTATTTAAACGCATCATCGTGTAAGTACCTATGTATAAACTCTGTGCTGAGTGATTCATCAAAACACGCCTAGGTACCTTAAATATTTACAATCTTACAATGAAATATCTTTGCAATACGATATCATTACTATATTATTACGTAACAGGTAACCGAAACGCCACGAAAAGATGGCGTATAATTTTTGTTTTAATACCAGGAAAATAATAATGCGTTTTGGTTTGAAGGTGTCTAAAGCTGTTGTACTAAAGAACTCAGATCTCAAAGTGGGTGGCGCTGTTTACATTGCCGATGCAAACATGGGTACATTCACCAAAGTAACCACTAAAAGCTAAAGATTTGAAGTTTTTTTTATTTATTGCTTAGAGCTCACAGCCCACCTGGTGTTAAGTGGTTACTGGAGCCCATAGACATCGATAAAGTAAATGTGCCACCCACCTTGAGATAAAAACTCTAAGGTTTCAGTGTACTTACAACGGCTACCCCACCATTCAGACCGAAACGCATTACTGCTTCACGGCAAAAATAGACGGGATGTTGGTACATACCCGTGAGGACTCACAAGACGTCCTACCAGAATCCGCATCGACGGGACTCTTCATTAATCAAATTAATTATTTCAGACTTCAGTGTTCTGGAAACGTTTATTAAGGAGCCAAAAACATTGTTTTTTTGCACTCCTGGCCATGTTTACGGTCACCAGCGTCGTTTATTTGTTCACCGGTTACAGGGAGCCTCTGAAACCTTTTCCTTTCAACGAGAAAACGTAAGTTGTGTCAGTAGAGACTATTAGCTCGATGGAATTGTCGCGGCCTAAAGGGTAAGACGTCAGGTGTTTGTTGAGTGACCAGCGTTCAAATCCTGCGAGAGCACGTTTTTTTTGAAGATTTTTTTAACGCGCGTTTTTGAGTGACTTCTTTAATTTAATGTATCTAATTCCAGACCCAGACGACCAGGCAACACTCGCCCGTCATCCTAAACACGTCATTTCGGATCCTCCCGATATAGTTTTGGTCCTTTTAGGGATATCAAGCATCGGTTACCGTTCTCGTCGAACTCTTGGAATGCGACGAAGGGTTTGACGTGGAACATAACCCACACTCAGTATTCCGATTCGGTGGTAGATTCAGCGAAGCACTGCTCTTGTTAGGGCCAGCGTTGGCTAAGTCTCTCAGGTTGAGTTCCGTGACCTCTCCTACCCTAAATACTAGAAACGTTTTTTTATTGTCACTATATTATTTCCAACGGTCTTTTGCCGCGCCAAAACAAGCTTTATTCGTCGACATTTAAAATTAAATATCGTGCTAACTATAGTTTATTTTTCTATAAAAAATATATATCTTGTCTTTTACGTTTCATCTCACACAGAACGAACTAACAGTATCTTGAGGTTCTGGTAATAAATAACCTGCGTCTGCCTACTAGGGGAATAAAAAATAAAAAAAGATCCTGATTTTTTTATAGAAATATAGACTGTAGTTAGGACAAAATTTAAATGTCGACGAATAAAGACGAGCATAAAATATAATGACGAGCATACGGCCCACCTGATGGTGACTGGTTACCGTCGCCCATGGACTTCAGCAATGCCAGGGGCGGAGCCAAACCGCTGCCTTCTTAATCTTGATGTTCTTGAAATAAATTATATATCGACTCGAACACGTTGCTTCTAAGGACTTGTTAAATTACTTGAAAATCTATAGGAATCAAATACGTATGAATGAAGAATTTCTGCAAAGGGATAAAGGCACGGGTTGCGATATGCCCCAATTGGATCCCTTCTCCGATGTGGCCATGAGATACGTTAAGGAGACACCGAAGATTGTCTGCGATGGATTAGATTGGGTCGATTGTTATGTTAGTAAAATATGTGTACACTTTTACGGGATTACGGACGCCTTATGGGAGTCTATATGTCACTGAGTAAATGTCCCCTCCAATCTTGAGGCATGAGGTCTGAGGCCTAATTATATAAAGGCTATGCCATCCTTCAGAAGGGATCGCAGTGTAGTATACATGGAGGCCAACCAATACCATCATTAAATATGAATTATAAGTGTGTCATTATGTGGTATAACATAACAAAATTATTTAGGACACGAGTCCAAATGTTGCGGCTTGTTATAAGTCCTGCGTGTTTTAATTTACTCGTAAATTAGGTACTTTAAAAAAATTTAATACTCTAAGGTTTTTTTTTCAAGCCAATCTCAATCACTCACAACAACAGATGTCATACATGAGTAATCTATTGTTAATAAATTAACTCTACGTTGGACTTGACGGCTTTGCGTTTATTAGATTTCCCTTGACTAATATTCACAAAGCATGCGTCTTTTCAATAGCTCACAGAGAAATTACCGTTTTTTAAACTAATGGGAATTCAAGTGGACGTCGAGCTTGTATTCTAAGCGGCTACCAGCAGAGCTTATAGACATGGCGTAAGTGCCGCCACAGTCTTTAAGACATGAATAGGTACGTGAGTCCGCGCGGGTAGGTACCACTACCCTGCCTATTTCTGCCGTGAAGCAGTAATGCGTTTCGGTTTGAAGGGCAGCCGTTGTAACTATACTGAGACCTTAGAACTTATATCTCAAGGTGGGTGGCGCATTTACGTTATAAATGTCTATGGGCTCCGGTAACCACTTGACATCAGGTGGGCCGTGAGCGCGTCCACCCATCGAAGTTCTATAACCGCCCCACCCTTCAAAGTTGCAACGCGTGACAGTCTCGCGACAAACAATGAAAAGAACATGAGTCGCAAACCCCCTATATTATTTTTCAGCATTCAAAATGCTACGTCATCAAGGAGATTTTGAGCAAAATGAAGGATGTGGTGTGTAATTACAAGGACATCGTCCATGTGAACGATCAGCATTATTATATCGGCGATCCGGTTAAGGTTTACGGCAATGGATCATATCGGTTGAACAGTAGCGACCATGTGAAGGTTTCGTGTAAGGGCGTCGATAAGAATGGGTAATCAAGTTTGTCTCGGCTTAAAATGTCAACAACGTTCAGGTCAAGTGGTGGCTTTGAAACGATAAGAGTGCTCATCTCAAGGTTTGGTGTGAGGACGATTGATAATTGTGAGAAAACGCGTTTCATTTCTGTCTCGGCTTACTCAAACAGTTTCTGGTAAGAGCAAGTTGAAGACATACATCTGCAGCAGGGTTTTGATTTGTAGCTATTTTTGTTTTGATTTATGTTTGGCAAATTGTTCATTGAACACGGTGGCTTGGTTTTTATAGCACTGGATCAGTGGACCAGCTTTCGATCCACTGGGCGTTGAGCAGTTGTTGGAGCTGGAGCTATGGTTTTTTTTATTGCTCTTGTAGGCAGATGAGCATACGGCCGACCTGATGGTGAGTGGTTACTGTCGCCCATGGATGTCACCAATACCAGGGGCAGAGCTGAGTCGCTGCCTACCGTATAATGACCGTACTGATATTACGAATGTCAGTTTATTGCGTAACAACTGTCAATTCAAACCAGCTACTTCCGACAGAAATGGATATGATGAAGGTACCACAACCATGCGATCTTACAATGCCACCAGTGATTACATAATCCTTCATTGTGGATCGTAATGGGCCTTTGGATGGATTTAACTGGTGGTAGGACCTCTTGTGAGTCCGCACGGGTAGGTACCACCGCCCTGCCTATTTCTGCCGTGAAGCAGTAATGCGTTTCGGTTTGAAGGGTGGGGCAGCCGTTGTAACTTTGAGACCTTAGAACATATCTCAAGGTGGGTTGCTCATTTACGCTGTAGATGACTACGGGCTCTAGTAACCACTTAACACCAAGTGGACTGTGAGATCGTCCACCCACCTTAAGCAATAAAAAAAAATCGTTCAATCCTTGCTCTCAAAAATATTTTATGTTGATACTTCATTCGTACCAGATTAGGTATAATATCGCAAAGATGGTTCGGCTATAAGTCCGGTCTGCGTCCAGTACCTAAGCCCCTCGTGAGTCAAGCCGGTCGCGAAAACACCTCCGATATACTGATACTGGGCTTCGATTCGACATCTCGCAACGGTTTCATCAGAAAGATGCCCAAATCATACAAATTCCTTAAGGACGTACTTAATGCTACTATTATGAAAAGGTGAGCTTTTGTTTTACACGATTTTACTAGCTTCTCCTATAGAACGTAATCGTTGATACGTGATATTCACCTACTACAAAATTGGTATATGGCACATATTTTAACACAGGGCAATAATTTAATAAGTCTGTCGCATTATGTTGTTGGGTATCTTCAATATAGGGATTTTTGTAACCAGTTGTTAGTCAAATCAGAACAATGGTAATGTTGCTTGTGTTTATGATAATTATTATGCGAAATAGAATAAAATAATTTCAAGGTATGAGGAAGAGTGCAAATATTATAAATCTCTTTTTTTCTAATTTGGCACTTACCAGGTTTGGCCTCAGCTTTTGACGGTTCTAGCTTTAGGTTTTGATTAGCAGTAAAGTTTGCCGTAGCGAATCTGCTTCTGAGGAAACAAAAAATATTGATTACATTCAAATTATTATTTTGCCCCTGATTTTCTTAGATTTAATGCTATAGACAATAAACACCATAGCCACACCGGTGTTAAGCGCTTACCTGAGCCCATGGATATCACACGACGCACCACCTGTCTTGTGTAAAAACAGTCTTATCCTTCAAAAGCGGAGTGGATGGCACCTTCGCGGCATAATAGGGTATTGTGGGTAAATTGTATCCAATAGTTACGTATTCATTATCAGAGATTGCCAAAACGCTTAAATAATGGACTTGTTCTTGGGATATCAAGTTATTTGAGAGGTAATGTTATTTTTCTACGCTCTACTTAGTGTTTGCTTTAGTAGTCGCGAGTCCTACACTCTACTTTTCGGATTAATCTGGCTTTTTTTTAATTATCATTACATTATTTCCGACGACTTCAATACTGCACAGTTTTCGCGGTCATGGACGACTAAGGCCTTATTCGTCGATACTAAGCACACTGATAACTACCGTCTTATTTATACTAATATATAAATCTATAATCTATACTAATATATAAATCTACAGTGGTTTTTACGGATGTTCCGTTATATCTACCGAACCATGCATCCGATTGACTTGAAACTTGGTATTCATGTAGGAAATACATCATCATAATTATCCTGCCCTTCTCCCAGTCACCTGGGGTCGGCGCAACATGTTTTCTCCTTCCATACTCTTCTATCATAT
This sequence comes from Bombyx mandarina, assembly GCF_003987935.1. The sequence continues at coordinate 2,468,291 of NW_021011479.1, forward strand.
ACCATTTCTTCGCTCACTCCCCTCCTACCCATATCGTCTTTCACACAATCCATCCATTTCTTTTTTTCTGTAGGAAATACATGTTAGGCTAATATTTATATGAGTGTTGGACTCCCTAATAATAATGACCACAAATAATATTGTTAATTTTAAATGCCCAGCCAAGCGGGCGATTACGGCTAGTTTTCTATAATATTGACTGCTTAGTTGCTTTTCGAATAGAAACCTTAAAGTACTGGAATCGGTGGAAATATTGGAATAACAGAAGCTAAATTAAACTATACAGGTAGCTTTAATTATAGTTGCTTTTGTACTTAGCGCTTCGGTCATTGGCATTTCAGTTATAACATAGTGGGCGAAGGAACTTCGAATGCTCTGTATCCGATACTAACCGGCCTAGAGCTACCTGACTGGGAGAGTTTTCCCAAAGACAAAACCATGGACCATAAGACGTTCTTGTTCCACCACTTGAAGAACGACGGGTGAGGATGAATTGATGATGATTTGGCGTTATTTAGCTAGTTCTGGGTAGCGGGGTGTGGTCTTCAAGTTGTTGGCTTTTTTGGTAAATTCAATAAGGGCCCATATTCGACATTACTCTCTTCATTATGGCTCTGCTAAGGAACCTTTGTAGTGTAACGGGTAGCCATCATAAAACACAAGATATTTGAGAGATGCCTGAATCTTGTTAATGACCGTTTTAAGATAAGCTTACATACGGTTGCTCAATAATATCGCCCGTCCCGTGGAAGATCTTTCCTTTGTCGTTCGTACCTTCCAAAGTATGGTAAAAATTATTATTAATTTACAATAACAACACCAAAAATTACAAAAATATTCTGAGTTTTTTATTTATTTATTGCTTAGATGGGTGGACGAGCTCACAGCCCACCTGGTGTTAAGTGGTTACTGGAGCCCATAGACATCTACAACGTAAATGCGCCACCCACCTTGAGATATAAGTTCTAAGGTCTCAAGTATAGTTACATTAGATTAATGGTCAGCTTGTAGTCACGTCAGATTTCGCACAGCATTGTTCAACGTTAGGTACGCGTTAGGCGGGGGTTTGGCTGTACACACCCGATACTGTTGATGTCCATAAGCGACAATAACCACTATCCGTTAGAAAAAACGTATGCTCGTCAACCTTCAACCTTAGTTCAATAGTAAAACACGCCTTGCGGCGCCAGATATATTGATGACTTTATTGTATCGCCCACAGCTATAGAACAGCATACTTCGAAGACATGCCCTGGATAGGTACCTTCCAGAGGTTTTACCACGGCTTCGACAGCTGCCCCGCGGATCACTACCTCAGGTCGTTCCTGATGGAAGAGAGCTCTAAGGGCAGGAAGTGGTGGCACGGCGTCAAGGGCCGATATTGCATAGGCAACGTGCCCCAATACGGACTCTTGATGAACCTGACCAAACAGGTCTTTTGGTTAAATTTTTCGCTTACGCTCCGATAACGCTTACTGACGTCATTTGACTGGAACATTGCAATGATCAAATTTTGGTTTTGGAAGACATTTTCTCTCTCTCTCTCTCTCTGATTTACTTTTCTATGTTCTATCAAGTTCTAAGTTTACATTAAGCTTATTAGTATCGGTCAGATTGAGCATTTTCAAACTTTTGCTCGTAATTGAGAGGTTTAATCGTTGTAACATCGCGTTATCAAACTCTTTAATTTGATGGTTTTGCTTTTTTCATTAAAAAGCCAATTGCACTGAATAATGGATGAAGTTGATCACCGGCCGATTTGTTGGAGTGTGATAGGAATAGCTAATGTACTATCGGTCGTTAGGTATAATTTTAATATACTTACGTTATATATATATCGAGGGGTGGAAGGCTTATTTGGTTTTAGCGACATTAAAGGTGCATTTTAATTGGTATAAGCATCAACAGTTCGATGCTTTTAATTGAACTTTAATTAAGTTTACTCCATTCATATAGCTGAAGAAGTTATTTTGTTATGATATTTTTTTCCAAATTCTCAAATTCAAAAGCTCTCTTGTAAAGTTGCAAAAATTTCGCTTAAACCAAATAGACTTTCACGTTTGGATATGTTACTGAACGATTTGTGAAGCCTCCCATAAAGAATAGACACTTAATAATTTTGCAACTTTTTTAAAATTCAATTAGATAAATTGCGTGAACTGAGTCAAGTTACATTTGTTTTATTAATCGACATTTGAAAAATAAAGGTTTAGAGTTTAGTTGGAATTGTTTCGGTAAATTGGACTAGAATTAATTGAAATTGATATAATTGTTGTATTCCAGTTTCTAGATTTAGACGGAAAACATTTCTGCCTTACCTTCATAGCTGATATAAGCCACGATGATTTCAATGTAATATCGACGTCCGATGATGATCTGGTGGCATTCCTCCAAGACTTTTTGGATAAGGGGAGACAGAAGAATACCCTTTTGATAGTCATGGGGGACCACGGTGCCAAGTTTGTAGCATTTACATAAATAGTTTTGTCTTGTTCAGACGAAGGTTGATAGGCTCCATTTTGAAGTCTAAAGGTCATATTTTCTGTGCCATCTAAGAGTTAAAGTTACGACCCAGTAGTCTGTAGATAAGTTGACTCTCCGTTTGGCCATGGTCTGTCTTTAATGTTTTCGATGAGATAACATTTTTTTTACCTATCTACCATCGGATGCAATAAAACGAATTGTAGTAAGTAATAGTCTGTCTTATTGCTTATTAAGTCCTGGGGTGGGTGTTCTTAACTCTCCCAGGAGCTTGCTCGGTATAAAAAAAAAGACGTAAAATCATCAGGTTGGTATCAATTGTGGTAAATCTGTAAAAGACCCAAAAGTCCTGCCCAATTGCTTTCAAGCCTCATTAGAAGCACGTAGCATCGCTAAAGTAAAGCAATTAGGACATGACCGAAATCGCGGACTATACGTTTTTGAAGTGCCACAACACGTCATTTCGGATCTTCCCGATTCACTAGCTCAAGCACCGATCATCGTTCTCGTCGAACCTGTCGCTTGCGACGAAGGGCTCGACGAGTAAATTAACCCACAGACACAGCCCACTGAGTTTCTCGCCCGATCTTCTCAGTGGGTCGCGTTTTCGATCCGGTGATAGATTCTGCGAAGAGCGGCTCTTGCTAGGGTTCGTGTTAGCAACGTCGTCAGGTTTGAGCCCCGTGAGCTCACTTACTAGTTAAGATTACGCTGAAATACCCTCTCAAGGCTATCAGCTTAGTTAGGACAAAAAAAAAGAAGAAGAGCCAAATCCTTGAACCACCCTTTCAGATACGAATCGATACGTAGGACCTATCAAGGCAGACTAGAAGAACGCCTGCCCTTGATGACGATAAAACTGCCCGAGACCTTAATTAAATCCAGGCCAAATGCACAGCGTGTTTTGGAAGCTAACGCGGAAGTGCTCACAACGCCCTACGACTTGCACACGACGCTGCTAGATGTGGTCGGTCTGAGGGAACTGGCCAACTCCTATAAAGTTGAAGGATCGAAATTGGAGAGAGGACTCAGCATGCTGGAGCCTGTAAGTGGTTCTGAATCGACCTCAAAGGACGATCAAGTGTCTATGTAAAGATAATGTTGCGAATGAACCGATGTCCCAATGTCAAGTTTTAAATACTTTGCAGCACCTCAAATGTATTTTATGTGATTAACCTTAAACTTACTTTTTTTATTGTTTAGATGGGTGGACGAGCTCACAGCCTACCTGGTGTTAAGTGGTTACTAGATCCTATAAACATCTACAACCTTGAGATATAAGTTCTAAGATTTCAGTATAGTTACAGCGGCTGCCCCTCAAACCGAAACGCATTACTGCTTCACGGCAGAAATAGGTAAGGTGATGGTACATACCCGCGCGGACTCACCGTAGGTCCTACCACGGGTTACTTTCTGCCGTTGTAATGTTAAGAGATCTAAGAACTCTGGTCTCAAGGCAGATGGCGTAATTTACGCTGTATGTGTCTATGGACCAAGGTCATAACCTAACACCAGTTAGGTCCGGCCATAAACAATCCTTCCGCAACGCAGATACCCAAGTCTCGTTCTTGCGGAGACGCCGGCATCCTGCCGCACTGGTGCGCGTGTACCAAGTGGAGGAACGTGTCCCGAAGCGACCCGGTCCACCAGCAAGCAGCCACAGTACTGGCCGAGTATATAGATAACATCACCAACGGACGAAGGTAACGAAGGTTCTAGTTTAGATTCGACTACTATGTCTTACACTATCGACACTCTTAACCCTCAGACACAGCCCACTGCGTTTCTCGCCGGATCTTCTCAGTGGGTCGCGTTTCCGATCCGGTGGTAGATTCTGTGAAGCACGGCTCTTGCTAGGGTCAGTGTTAGCATCACTCCGGTTTGAGCCCTGAAACTTCATGGGTGGGTAAACGTCAAAACGGCTATCGTAGCATGCCGGTTTTGTAATTAATGAAGCCTTATTTTAATAGGGACGTAAGATTGAAATTCCTTTGTTTTTGTTGTAATTATATGTATTACTACCGAAATGTTTGTAGGAGTAGTAGGTATAATAGAAGAGTTGGTTATGTAGTGGTTTAGAATAGCAGCACTTTTCGTAAGGGTTGTCATAAGACGAGTGAGGGATTCACCGGAGAATAGGCAGCAGTGTTCTCTGAGTATTAAGCTATTGCATAGCTTTTATCGCGGGCTTTGAGCGTGGCGACCGAATCAAGAAATTCCGTAACGAAAATAAAACCTAACACCCCCCACTCCGCCTACCATGTAGCTCGCGTTCGACACATTTACACATTGCGCTTGTGTAGTGTTTGTGAATAAGCGCGGGTGACGTCGCACTGCATGAAATCACAGAAATAAATCAATTGATATTATTTCTGTGATGCAAATCATGAAAAGTCTACCCATCTCTCTCTCGCGCGGTCTAGCTTATGAGTGTGAAGGCGACAGTTAATGTTTTGCTTTTGTTAATGTTTTTATAAATGTAGCGTGGTCTTATTTTATTATTGTTTTAATATTAAATTATTATTGTCTAATTATAATTGCATAAGTTGATAAAAAATGCTATGCAATAGCTTTACCGCGGCAGTTCCCGATTGCCACACGTGTTTTTTTTATGTGTACTGCGATCGCCGACTCTCTCTTCTTTTCTCTGTCGTTTCCTCATTACTGAGGGTCGTGACCACCTTGGTCCAGTTTTTGCACCAGCTTTCTCCAATGCTGCCTGCATTCGGCCTGCTTAATGGCGCCCGGGACGCTGGTGTTTGTGGCCTCCTTGATAATGTCCGTCCACCTGGTTGGCAATCTTCCTCGACTTCTCTTTCCTTCCACGTGACCTACAGCTATTAATTTTTCCAAGTTCTCAGGATTTTGTCGGGCCACGTGTCCGAAGTACTTGAGGAGACGCTGCATACAGATTGCAGATAGACGTGTCTTGACGTTTAGCTCCTCGAGAATTGACACATTTGTTCGGCGCTCCGTCCATGATACGCCCAACATTTTGCGCCAACACCAAATTTCAAATGCGTCAATTCTCGATCGCCGACTAGCATTATTAAAATTTATTGGAGTTTTTTTTTGTTATGATATTATTTCTAAATTTTAAACTTTAAATGACTTCTGCAAAAGTCAGAAATGTCGCTTAAACAAATAGCCTTTTTACACGTCGATATGCATTTTAATTTATAACTTGTAATAACGAATAAGTTATTTAAAAAATAAACTTGAAGAGCGTTATAATAATATAGATGATGTTAACATTATTTTTTGCGTCTAAAATGCCATCAATGTTATGTGTTTGGTTTTTTATAACTTTATTTTTTTGCTAGAGGCTGTCATCTCTTTTTTTTGACATTACATAATTGGACTCGGTCGGGAATTCGTTGGGAAAAAACAATTATAAAAAGCAGGCGAACTTTAAGCTTTTATGACGTAATCTTAAATTGTAGTTAAATATGTATAAGTGAGCATGTTGTAGTTTTTATTACCGCGTCGCTAATACGCTGCATTGTTTTTTCTATCTAAGCTGGTGGCCTTGAGAAGCTATGCCATCGTAAGCGAGCGAATAGGTGAACTCAGGGCTCTAACCTGTTGTTGCTAACACTGAATCTTACTGGTGGTAGGACCCCTTGTGAGTACGCGTGGGTAGGTGCCACCACCCTACCTATTTCTGCCGTGAAGCATTAATGCGTTTCGGTTTAAAGGGCGGGGCAGCCGTTGTATCTATACTTGAGACCTTAGAACTTATATGTCAAGGTGAGTGGCAAGTTTACCTTGTGGATGCCTATGGGCTCCAGTAACCACTCGACAACAGGTGGGCTGTGAGCTCGTCCACACATCTAAGCAATAAAAAAATAAAATAAAATAAAAACCCTGTCCCGTCGTCTCGATGGCCCCGACTGGGCTCCGGCCCGGTCCGTGTAGGGCGCCGGCTGTGAGCGGCAGGAGTTTCAGTGAGGTTCAACTCCCACATACACCCCACCCGCGCAGATGGGGACCTAGCGATTTTCTCCTGTGGAAAAAAAAAGCCCTAGCATGAGCAGTGAGACCTAACGGCACACTGAGATCATACGGCGAGTACCCGGTCATCTTTCTCGTCGAACCCGTCGCTTGCGACGAAAGGCTCTACGAGTAAATTAACCCATAGTCACAGCCCACTGAGTTACGATCGCATTTCCGATCCGGTGGTAGATTCTGCGAAGCACTGCTCGTGCTAGGGTCAGTGTTAACAACTTTGCCAGGTTCGAGGCCCCGTGAGCTCACCTACTCGTCCGGTAACGCTGATATAGCCTCTCAAGGCTATCAGCATATAACGTTTTTAATAACTTAATAAAATTTATATATAACCACTAGCTGGCCCGGCAAACGTTGTTTTGCCCTATAAATTATTTTTTATATTAGGGGGACCACCCTTAACATTTAGGGGGATGAAAAATAGATGTTGTTCGATTCTCAACCCTGGCCGATATGCACGCTAAGATTCACGAAAATCGGTCGAGCTGTTTCGGAGGAGTTCAATCACGCACACCGTGACACGAGAATTTTATATATTAGATTTAAAATTAGTTTTGCTGTGAATTTAGCATTTAGTTTTGAATATTTTTCAAAGGTATATTTTTATAAGGTTAAGGCTATATTTTTCAAAAATCCTTTAGCAATTTACGAAAATTATGTGATGAAAGTAAAAGCCTTAAAAACATCCATAGATCGTTGTGTGCGAAGCGAACGTTAACTTCTATCGATTGGGTAATGAAGCTCATCCCGAGCAGTGAGATGAGTTTGAGAGACGGAAAAAACAATCGTAAGAGAGATAACGTATTAAGAGGAGATCAAGAAGAGTATCAAGTTAAGGTGGGTCTCTATTGATTATTTACACTAGATTAATTGCCTAGTGATTTTCAATTATTACCGTTAAAGGAAGTTGTAAAATAAGCGCTGTTAAATAGCGCGCTATTTATTCACAACGGCGCGCTTCGCTTATTACTGTAGTGTATTCCATTAAAAAATCACTGTGGTGATTCGTGTAAATGATAATTATGAAGATTGCTTATAAAGCAGTCATCGTGGTCTAAATGATAAGACTTCCGGTGCATTCGTGTTGAGCGATGCACCGGTGTTCGAATCTCAGGCGGGTACCCATTTTATCTAATGAAATACGTACTCAACAAATGTTCACGATTGACTTCCACGGTGAAGGAATAACGTCGTATAATAAAAATCAAATCCCGCAAAATTATAATTTTCGTAATTACTGGTGGTAGGACCTCTTGTGAGTCCACACGGGTAGGTACCACCGCCCTGCCTATTTCTGCCGTGAAGCAGTAATGCGTTTCGGCTTGAAGGGCGGGGCAGCCGTTGTAACTATACTGAGACCTTAGAACTTATATGTCAAGGTGGGTGGCGCATTTACGTTGTAAATGTCTATGGGCTCAGGTAAGACTTTACACCAGGTGGGCTGTGAGCTCGTCTCGTCGATTACATAACTTTAATCACGTTTGATGGCAAATAAAAATGTTGTAGCTGACTATGAGCCCGGGTGCCGCCGTTTTCGAAGCGACATTGACTTATTACGTAAAAGAGGATTACTTTTTGATTAACGAACGCGATATATCGAGAATAAGCTCGTAAGTTCAACTCTATCGCCGTTTTAACGGAGTTTTAACAATATTTTTTTGTTAATTAATTTTATAAGTTTAATCTTATATTTTTGTTATTTAATGTTATAAGTATATTCTTATATTTTTGTTATTTAATGTTATAAGTATGTTTATTCTTATATTTTTGTTATTTAATGTTATAAGTATGTTTATTGTTAGATTTTTGTTATTTAACTAGCGACCTGCCCTCTCTTAGTTTCGTAAACTGTAATTTATTATTGATTATGAAAATGAGATGTAGATTTTTGTCCTTCTCACTTGACACATATCGTTATATTGTGGGTAATTCACACTATTTCTTTAAAAATATGTTATTCTGATTTGTATGCTATATTATTGTAGATTTTCATCAAAATTCACTGAGTAGCTTTTCCGTTATGTTATATCATGCTATAGCTATGTAGTAGTCGTGGAGGATAGTACTAAGGAGTACCATCTCTGTGTATTAAAGTGTCCGCTGAAAAGGAGCCAATTAATGTGGCGCCACAGTAGCAAATGGAAAGATTTAAAAAATAGCGCCATAAAGTAGCACAGCACACTCGACTCTGTTTAAAACTGCTATGTTCATATCATTTCCACTACCTACACTAGCGCTATTTCGGTGAGTCTTCCAACAATGGACTTTTTGGCGGGAACGCGAGGAGTGAAGTTGTGTGATTTGTTTTATTTTGTCGTATTCAGTGTTTCTTCAGGTTTAAATGTGTAATCACGGTGGTTTATTAACTGTTTAATATCTGTGAAAGTGCACAAATGTGGGAACTGAAACAAAGCCACGTCCACTTAAAAAATCTCAGTAAATGGCCACCATTTTACTGAGATTATATTTCAGCCCATATCATTTCATCTCATTTCATTTAATGTCATCCCAGTTGATTAATGTCCCAAATTAATCATCTTCATTTCATTTCACTCCATATTATCATTTTTCATAAAAATAAGAATATAAATTAAAATAAGACATGACTTAAAGGTCTTAGTTACCAGGTCATAAAATCCCTTAAAACAAAAATCTTCCAACATTAATTTGCTGTTTACAGATGGATAGTTTTTCAATTTATCCCTACTACAAGATGCTCCTTACTTCTACTCACCATCGTAGTAGAGTAGATTACTCATTGCGACATATTTAAAGTAGTTGAATTCTACGTCACCATATCAAATCATTACGTGTTTTGGTAACTTTCAGATACGGCGATGAATCTATATGTATAAGAGATTCGTATCCACAGCTAAACAAATACTGCTACTGTAAGGATAAAATGAATGCGGCTAACTATGCCTTTGGATACAGTTTTAGTCTCATCTAGTTTAATTAAAAAAAAAAGGCAAGCAAATAAAGGATTGTTGTTTGTAAAGTGTTTTTTTCTTTCCTACCTATGCCGATAGCCTTGAGAGGCTATTTCAGCTTCGCCCAAACGTGCTCACGGGACTCAAACCGGGGTGTTGCTATCACTGGCCTAGCAAGAGCAGTGCTTTACAAAATCTACCAGCAGATCGGAAACGCGACCCACTGAGAAGATCCGGCGAGAAACTCAGTGTGCTGTGTCTGTGGGTTAATTTTACTCGCCGAGTCCTTCATCGCAAGCGACGGGTTCGGCGAGGACGGTGACCGGTGCTTGTGGTACTTAGAGCATTGTTAATGGATCGGGAGGATCCGTAATGACGTGTTTTGGGTGACGTCGACTGTTTACCATTCGGTGTACAGGTTCGGGTATGTAATTAACGGGGGCCACGACAAGAGGGTTTTCATGTCGTGCCGCCTTCGTGCGCAATGATGCCGACTCATGGAGATCCATATTCCTTAGGAACCATAAAAGGCTTGTCTTTAATGTACTGAATTAACATGAGAGATCTGTCTAGGACGGGCTTAGGCTTCGATGACGACCTATTTGATGTTAAGTGGTTACTGGAGCCAAATAGTACATGAAGTTGGAATGTCAATTTTATACATACCAAACTAACAAGCAGAACCGGGTCTCGATCTGGCGGAGATTTGAAAGGAAACGGTTAAAAATAACGAAAACAAACATTTTAGTATAAAAACATTTATTTCTAATAAAAACAATTTGCGTTCAAATAATACTTATCGATATCAGGTACCTAAACGAAAATAATTCAATTCGTACTACGAACAATAATGTTAAAAGTGAACATAGATGAATTATTACATTGAAACACCGCCGGCGCACCCCCGAGTCCCTGGTGCCCGTGCTAGAGGCATGACGATGACGCGCAGCACGCGCTCGACACGTGCCCGCGTTGGGAGCACTCGCGGCGAGATCTCGTCGCGGTGGTGGGGAAAGGATCAGAGCTCGTGGGAGGCAATGGCCAGGTTTTGTGACCTGGTAAGGGTGTCCCGTGAGGCTGAGGAGCGTGAAAGGGAGTGAGATGCTTCTTCAGAACCTCAGTGCAGAAGGCGAGGTGGGTGGCGCGGGCGTGAAGCACCCGCTCAGCCCCCGTAGGGACTGTCAGGTGGCGGGTGCGGGGGCGTCCGGAACTCGACTGTCGGTCCGGTGGTGGGGCGGTGCATGGTGGCTCCTGTGCGCCGCCCACGGTGTATCTCCCGATGAATCCCATCTTATAATCAGGACGGGTACCGTCGAAGGCGAACTTTCGGCGCGCACTGCGGTATCTTAGGTCTGGTGTAGCCGGTGTGGTCGAGCTCGATGGGGCTTAGTCGGTAGTTGGTTTTCCGGGGCGAGCGCACTTTTTTCAAGGCGTAGTCTCCTGCGAGGAATTTTGGAGGACCTTGGTCCTCCTCGTCCCCCTCTCCCTCTCGGGAGGCGCCGGAGTCCGACATAGCCCGGTTCGTTACCCCCCCACACCGGGTATCCGTAAATGAATTCCCCGGCGTTAAAAAAAAAGCCGTGTTAGTATGTCGTGGGCGCAATTCAATCGTTTAATTGTTCATAGTACGTTATTGAAAATTGTGCTTTCTATTTGGTTTCAATGGTAACCGTAGACTGGGGAGGGAGCGCGACCAGTTCCGTGGAAGCCGGTCAAAGAACCGGTGAAGTCTGTGGGAGCTTCGTAATTGTAACCTGTTGGAGATGAAAGGATTTATTTTATTTATTGTGTACCAATAAGTTATAAATCAGCACAGAACATTACATCTAACATATATATTGATCTCACACTTCCGAACAACAACATTCGGGCCGTCGGTCTACCGAGCAATATCACTAGATCGATGGAACATCTTCCTTTTGTCATATACCTAGTCACTATGGTATCGTTAGGTTACTCGTTACATTTGCTACGTAATAAAAACAGTAGGTAACATATCGCACATACAAAGCTATAATGTGACTTATGCGATTCTTGTTAAAACTGAACTGAGTTTGAGAAAATCCATTTTTCTTACAGTTGCTATTAGTGATATGTTTGCTTTTAATAATAACGTTTAAGGTTGCAGTTTAAATATTATCGTTTTATTTCTTTAGTCGACTAGAACTATATAATTGTATTTAGATGTTGAATTTTCTGGTGGTAGGATCTCATGTGAGTCCGCACGGGTAGGTACCACAACCCCGCCTATTTCTGCCGTGAAGCAGTAATGTGTCTCGGCTTGAAGAGTGGGGCAGCCGTTGTAGCTATACTGAGACCTTAGAACTTATATCTCAAGGTGGGTGGTGCATTTGCGTTGTAAATGTCTATGGGCTCCAGTAACCACTTAACACTAGGTGGGCTGTGAGCTCGTTCACGCATCTAAGCAATAAAAAAAAATCAACGCATATGTGATGTTATAACACCGTATATGTGCGATATTTCGTGTGGCTTACTATACTGATGTCGGGTCGTTCGTACTTCGTACAAAACCTACGTCACACACCTAGCGACGTTAGATGCATTTTCTAGGATTGAAATCAAATACAACTAGAGGTAAACTTTAATTAAATTATCCCTAGAATCTGACGGAAAATTGTTGATTTTGCAATAGAATTTAATGTAAATTTCAATGCGAGTAACGGAGTGAATTCGCGGGTAACGTTTCGGTATTCGGTACTGTGCGCTTAATGCGAGTTTTTTAACGTTTTCGATAGCGTAAAAGTTAACTCAAATTAGTATGGAATTGGATACGTTTGCCTACGTTTACCGCTAGGGGCGCTGTACCAACTGCATACAAATTTGAGTTAACTCTTACGCTATCGAGAACGTTAAAAAACTTGCACTAAGTATACTGGACGACGGACCCATCACTCTACTGCTACAGCTCTAGTAGCTATTAATATACCCATAAAAATAATAGCACGAAGGTCGGTAAATTCACGCAGTAACTGCTCGACGTAATCTTTACCTGTATTCCCTCCTCGGTTGTAATTCGGGAGGGTCTCCGGATACCTCGCTTCTCCTACATACCGAACGTCAGCGTGGAAGCCGGTCTGCCAATCGGCATGGTATGTTACTGACAAACAAACAAAATAAGGCATCTTATAAATATTATTCAAACATCTAGGACCGGTGAAATAGTATAGTACATTGTGCACCAAGGGAGAAAAGTAGGACATTTCCTCCCGCGTGTAAAATGTCCTACTACTAAATGAGATGTCCTACTTTTTTCCCGCGATGCACATATTATTTTTTCTTCTACCAGGCTGTAAGTTCGTGGAGTACCGAGCCGGGCACTAGGGGTGAAGCCCTGGCAGGGGGTAGGGGGGCGGAGCCCCCCATACTCATAAAAAAACAATATAACTTTTTTTTATTTTTAAATAAACTACTACCTACTGACCGACTGCGGGGGCAGTGAGGGAGAGATAAGGAGAAGGACGCAGATAACTAAAACAGCGATGACCAAGCTCAAACGAATATGGCAAAATCGCAAAGTCTCTAACGTCACGAAAATGAGACTCGTCCGAACCTTAGTTTTCCAGAGTCCTGGACAATTAGGGCATCCGAGCGCAAGAAAATTAACGCATTTGAAATGTGGTGCTGGAGACGAATGCTCCGAATTCCGTGGACGGCCAAGAGGACAAATAAATCTATCCTGGATAAGCTTCGCATCCGAGTCAGGCTCTCAACAATCTGTTACCAGAGGATCCTCAGCTACTTCGGTCATATTGCCCGCCTACAGTCAGATAACTTGGACAAAGTGATTGTGACGGGCAAAGTAGAAGGAAGGAGACCCCGCGGCCGATTACCTAGCCGTTGGTGTGATCAAGTAACCGCTCTAACTGGGTTGCCAGTCGCAACCGCCATTCGAGCAGCTGAGGACCGGGCGAGATGGAAACAGCTCACGAGACAGGCAACGGTCAAGTTTCAAGGACATGACCTTCAGCAAAGAAGAAAGCGACGAAGAAGAAGAACTACCTACTAATTGAATAAGAACTGTCTGATGAACTTATCTTTGTTAATACTTCATAAATTTTATTGCCTTTGTTTATTTCACTTTTACACTAAACACAATATTGCAAATTACCCGAGCACAACAATGGCGGAGAATTTTAGGTGCGTGAGAGCAGACGTATACACGAACGCGCATGCGCACTTGTCAGTACCTAGGGAGGCAAAGTTAGACTTTCTTCCCTGTACAGTGGGAGGAAAACCGAACTTTCGGCGTAGGTAAGAGAAAAAGTTTATTTCCCTGCATTAGAGGTCTAAAGTCGAGTTCTTTAACACAAGTTCTTTACAAACTTAGCACGGGACCAGTTAACGTGGCTTGATTGTTAGTAAATATTTATTATTATTATTATTATTACTTACCGATTTGCGTTCTTCCATCAGGCAGCTGGACTCTGTACTCCCCTCTGACCACGTTTCCGTCCGAACTTTCTCGTCTACCGTAATCGTTTCCACTCAGAGCGTCTTTCACTGAATAACCGAACTCATAGGACTTGGGCTGAAAAGAAAAACTCAATATACCATAAATCGGGGGGAAGCGGGACCCTTACCAAATCCAACACAAATTATCAATGGTTTTTTAGGAAATACCAATAAAATAGAAATTTAAAATGGTTCCATGGGCTTAAATTTTTATATACGATGCGTTATTATACATAAGTTTATTACGAAAAATACACAAAAACAAAAAAAATAGCTTGACGCGATTCATCTTGCCTTTGGGGTGAATCAGGTTACATATGGGGACAATAGAGTTTTTCGATATGACTGGCACTATTTAGTTGTTAGGCAGGTTTTAGGTAATTAACTTTTTAATATCTTTAATGAGTTACCAAAGTTTGATGACTAAGTTAAACTATTTAAAATTCTTTAAAAGTCATTATCAGTTCAACAAAGTTAAATCTAACAACTCAACAAAAGTATTGTGATATCCCAGATTTGTCCATAATCTAACTCTAGTCTCTATTGCCCCCAATATACTATACCTATTGCATCAGATATATCCACAGTACGTTCCTTGATTTTAGTTTAGGGAGGAGGAGAAGGAACAGCCGTACTGTAAAACTGAGATTTGGAACTCACGTCTTCAAGTTAGTGGCGGCATTTAGTTTGTTTGTCTCTATGGGTATCTAATATCCACTCATAACAGGCGGATCGGGAGCTCGTCTAAGCATCTAAGAATTAAAATAATTTATAACGGGAAAATACATAAAGATAGCGATTATTCGTATTTTATTTGAATTTGATTACATGTAGTTTACATTAAACAATCATGCAAGACAATCAGTCATATAATACAAGGAATTAACGCTATAATGTTACTTATTACGGAGCGCGCGATCAAGGGCGGATCCAGGGGGGGGGTCATGGGGATCATGACCCCCCCCCCCCTGAGCTGGTTCCAGGACCTAGGTGGACCACATATTGAACATAATGATTTTAGGACCACGGTTATGGAATATAAATAAGCTGCCTCATTCCGGGCGTGATAGTGCTTCTCTGGATTTCTTCAAGAGAAGATGACAATATGTACGTGTATATGTACAAGTTATTATGTGTTAAGTTTTTCAAGTGTACAATAAAGNTAGGACCACGGTTATGGAATATAAATAAGCTGCCTCATTCCGGGCGTGATAGTGCTTCTCTGGATTTCTTCAAGAGAAGATGACAATATGTACGTGTATATGTACAAGTTATTATGTGTTAAGTTTTTCAAGTGTACAATAAAGAATAAATCCTTTAAGTACAGTACTTACGTACATTAATAAAATACCTACTATTTACTTGTATCTATTGTTATCAAAATTAAATTATAAGTTCTTGACTTGACCATGACTATGTGACCCCCTCCTGGCACCAAAGCTGGATCCGCCCTTGCGCGCGATGAGCTCATCTGCCCATATAAATCGATAAAAATAATTCTATCATGACTACGCATATGATACAAAAACATTTTGACACAATATTCAGTTAGCAACGAAAATTAACCAACTATTCTGAGCATCGGAAATATTGAAATGAAGATAAAAGTGGTAGAAGTAGTTATGTACATATTCCAGGCTTCGTATTTTATATTATTCTCTATCTAATCGCTAGCAGTCTTGAGGGGCAATCTCAGCTAAGCACGGCCTGATAGGTGAGCTCACGGGCACGACCTGAGAAAATTTGCTAATACCAACCCCAGCAAGAGCAGTGCTTCGCATAATCTACCACCGGATCGGAATCGCGAGGAATCCTGAGGAAATCCGGCGAGAAACTCAGTAGGCTGTGTCTATGGGCTAGTTTGCACTTCGAACACTTCGGTGGCGGTACTTGGAGTGCCTAAAGGCACTGAGATTGAAGAAGGGAGGACGAGAAAGGATCCGATAGGTCGTATTTAGGCTACGATTCACGAAAATCGGAGTAAAAACAAAACAATTTGGTTCCTAAAACTTCGTCACATGACACGGTCGTGTGTTTTTTTGTGATTAAGAACAAAATATAGTTTGTTAATAAATAGTATAGATCGGTACTTATAATGAATTTTAATACATAATTCGTTGATAACCTTTTCAACTTTTAGCGTCGAGAATTACAAAACAGGGGACTGAGTAGAGATGATTTATACATTGACAAATATTATGACAATAATTATTCTAACTAGCTGACCCGGCAGACTTCGTAGTGCCTAAATCAATAAATATAAGACCTAAACTTTTCTATAAAATAAACTTAAAACAAACAAAAGGAATCACATCAAAGGAACACAAGGACACATCAAAGGAAAAACAAAGTTGCTATTGTTATTTAATTCCGAGCATTTTCATATTTGTCTACCTTTTGAACCTTCTCTGAACTTCCACAAATAATTCAAGACCAAAATTAGCCAAATCGGTCCAGCCGTTCTCGAGTTTTAGCGAGACTAACGAACAGCAATTCATTTTTATATAGGTATATAGATATCGAAAGTTTAGTAACGTTGTCTTGATTGAGTTTGAAATTCATTCTAATTATTATTATCTATATATTAATACGTGAAGCAAAAACTTTGTACCCCTGTTTACGAAAATTGCGCGGACGGAAGAGTGTGAAATTTCTCACACTTATAGAAAATATAGAGAAGGAGTGAACAATGCTAATATTTTTTTTTTAAAAATGCTTAAAAGATACTTTAAATCAATAAAGAAAACATTACACACACTACCATATATTTGACATAACACATACATAAAAATATACTCTTTGTTTACTCTCAATTGGGAAACTTTTGTTATTGTTTAAAGTCTGTGGTCGAATTGAAAATAGATTAATATTGTTTGTTTTTAATATTATTGATCTATAGTGCAGTTTTGGCGAATACTGTGGTTATGTTATCGAAATATAATAGTGTTTGACAATAGAACCATAATAATGTTTAAACTTATAATTTCAATTAATTATAGTCGAATCTCGACTACTGCGGGGCCACTAGTTTTTAGAAAAAGATAGTTTTGATTGTTTTACTGTTGACAATTCTTTTATTTCGTAAACGAGCCACGTTCCACATCAAAACGTGCCCCGCGTGAGACATTAAAATGCATTAAAAATGAAATCCAAAAAAAATACAAAAAATTAAATCCTAAAAAGGCTCCACAGCTTTCTTTGTCCTTCCATCCACAAACACCATTTAACGTGACCAAGCTAACAGTTACTGTTATCAGGAGAACGCAGAAACACATGGTAAGCGAAACTGTTAATTTGTTATATTAATATCTATATATTAATACGTGAAGCAAAAACTTTGTATCCCTTTTTACGAAAATTGCGCGGACGGAGGAGTATGAAATTTTCCACACTTATAGAGAATACAGAGAAGGAGTGCACGATGCTAATATTTTTATTTAAATTATGCATAAAACATACATTAAATCAATAAAAAAACATTACACACAGTAAGTACCATGTATTTGACGCAAACACGCATGTATTGTCAAACTTTTGTTCTTGACGTCTGTGGTCAAATTGAGAATAGATTAAATATTGTTTGTCTTTATTAATATTTTTCTATATAGTCTTGGCGAAATTTGTGATTATCGAAGTATAAAAGTCTAACAATAGAATCATAATGGTGTGTACAAATTTATATTTCAATTAATTATAGTCGAATTTCGACTACCAGGACATCACTAGTATTTATAAATATTCACGTCATTTCATTAAGTCGGAAGCAACTTCCCAACAGGGGATACAAGTCGCGCTTTCCTTGGAGGCTAAGAACGAGCTGTTTGTCTTTTTTTTTGGTCAGGAGGAAATTGCCGGGCTCCCAGCCTCCAATGGGAATGGTGGGTGTGGCATGCCGTAGTCGAACCGACTAAAACCTCCTGTGCCTCAATAACCCACGTCCGAGCCTCGTATGATACAGAACTCATGAAAAGGCAAAGGGGGGTGAGAAGCGTTTAGTGCGGAGCACATCTTTCCCATCATCCTCCCCCTAGCTGTTTGTTATAATACTATCTTAACTTCAATTCGGTCACGAATGGCGTTAAGTTAAAGTTCAGCTGTATTTGGTAAAGCTTTGGCGGAAAATTTGAATAAATATGAACTATCTGATTCTCTATTAATCTCTATGTACTCTAAGCCCCTTGTGGTTCTAGTCCAAAACAAACAAAGTGGTCGTTACCATATTTAAAATTCGAAACAGAATTTTGATTGTTCCACATTTAAATTTAAACACGAAACATATTAACGGTTGCGCTTGGGGGCTTTCTGTTTGTTGTACTTAGATCACCATGTATCCTTCACCGAATCTCAACTAAAACGGTTTTAACTCAAGGCCAGATACGACAGCTTTTCTTCTATTGCTTAGATGGGTGAACGAGCTTACAGTCTACCTGGGGTTAAGTGGTTACTGGATCCCATAGACATCTATAACGTAAAAGCGCCATCTACCTTGAGATATAAGTTCTAAGGTCTCAAGTATAGTTACAACGGCTGCCCCACCCTTCAAACCGAAACGCATTACCTCTTCGCTGCAGAAATAGACAGGGTGTTGGTACCTACCCATGCGGACTCACAAGAGGTTCTACCACCAGTAAAAAACAGGTACGAGAAAAATACGGCGCCCTAATTAAAAATAAAGCTATACAAGGCACAAGAAAACAGAATGGTTCACGAGTATTCAAGGATTATAGCCAATTGACAATAATTTTCATTGTTAATCACACAGATAAGGATTGTTTTAATGTGCCTTAAGCCTAATCGTCTATAAGCGCCCTAGAAAGAACAGTCTGAAAAACAATCACAAAGATTCCTAGTGATTGCAAGAAGACTCCTAGATTTTCAGTACCTTAAATCACAAGATTCAGGATTGTTTGGTATCATTTAATTATTAATTTCAAAAACCTTTCAGATCGAAATGAAGTTGTTCTTGTTAATGACAAGCGTAATCGTGACTCAAGCGGGAACCCTCAGAGGGGAGTGCAAAGGCGTCGAAATCAACGGGGTGACGTACGAAGAGGAGATGCTCTACGAAAATCTGGACCGCCCTTACCTTCTGACCGTGGACTACAGCACCAACGACCTGTACTTCAGCTATAGCATAGACAACGACGAGGACAGCTCCGCAACGGCAAGATATAATTTGGACACGAAGAAGTTTACCACCATCGAGGGCGTGAATAATGGCTTCGCGCAGACTGTGGACCCAACCACGCAGACCGTGTACATAGGCGGAAGCGACGGTCTATATCGATACGACAAGGATACCAAAAGAGCGGAATTAATAGGAGCATCTAGTATTAACATATGGACCATATTCTACAAAGACGTGTTGTATTTCTCCACGTACCCCTCACACATTCTCTACACGTTTTCAAACGGTCAGATCACCAGGTTCCCAGATCTAGAAGACACTAGAGTAGACAACTTTATTATAGACAATGATGATTACATTTTCTTCACGAATACCTCTGGTCTTTACAGACAGAAAAAGGGTACTAAAGACGCGGTTTTGTACGAGGTGTTTGAAGATTTCGGTGTGAGAGGATTTGCCTTAGATGCGCAGGGCGTGGTGCACGCTTGCTTCCAAAACGGCGTATACTCTCTGAATAACACCGAGGTCGGCCTAAAGAAGATTGTAAGCGTGGATGATGCGTTCGGCGTCGCTTTTGATAAAGACAATAATCTTATTTATTCTGATGCTAGAAGAGTCATTCGACTGAAACCTACAAAGGATTGTTAATTAAAACTCGTCATTTACTAATTATTTTGTTTCCTTTTAAGTTTTAGTCAACAATTAAAGTATTACGTTAGCGCACAACATCGACGGGTGCTTACCGCGAAATTCACATAAATATCATGAGTTCCCGATATTTAAGTTTGAATCAATTCGTAAGTAAGATTATGCAGCCATCAGCAACAGGGACGTCTTAAATTGGGCTGGGGCCCTTGGGCACACAAGAATTTGAGGCCCTTTTGGAAAGTAAAAAAAAGCGAATTACCTATAATAATATTTTTTTACTAAGTATGACCATTTATTATAGGTAATCAAATACAGTATGATATAATAATATGTCATTAATGATATTAGAATGCTTCTGGTTTTTTGCTTCTGGTTTTTACGATCACGATAACGGAAACCGTTATCGTGATCGCTAGATGGTGTACTTAGTAAGTTAGGTAGGATGCGTTCGGAAATATTATTATATAGCGTAATATATAGCGTAGTATATGCCTTGTAAATACCTTACCTTCCTACCTAAATACCTTCTGATAAGATTACTGATTTGTGAAAAAAGTGTAATGTGCACGATAAAAATGTTTTGAGAATAAATGTGTGAGAGATATTGTCGGTCCTTCGGGGCCCCCTGAGAATGGGGGCCCTGGGCACGGGCCCCGTGTGCCCTTATGGTAAAGACGGTATTGATCAGCAACCATACAAATATCTTTTTTATACTTACTAGCAGACCCGGCTACACGTTGCTGTGGCTAAGGTTTTTGTATCTAAATAACACGTGGCCGGCTATGCTAATACCAAAAAATTAACAAAGTAAGAACAATTGGATTTCACTGTATTGCGTTTACTACGAAATAAAATTCACTTATACTTTAGCCTCAGCAACACGTGGTGTTTATGCCATTAAATTGTAGCTTATGTGAAACGTTGGTATTTTTAACACAGCGCCATCTATGAGATTTCAATGTCAGACAGTATTACAATTGTCTGTAAAAACTGATTTAAGGCGCCATCTGTTTTAGACTTATGAAACTTACAATTAATAACAATAATCAACATAATAAGAAATCATTTTATTGTTAATTAATAAATATTGCGACCATTAATCGAAATAAAAACCATCCTATGGCCTAAGTTGGAACAAAACACATATTTAAAAATAAAGAAGTTAAAATCGGTTCAGTAGTTTTGGTGTTCATCGCGGACAAACAGCGTGACACGTAATATAAATATATTAAGACTAGACGAATTCGTTATATTAGATACATTTAAATTTTCCAGTATAAAAAGTAGCTTGTTTTGATCGAATTTTTTTCACTACGAATTCGCGGATAGCCTAATGATCATTCCAGCGTTGCGCGGACGGGTAATGAGAGAGAATTTGCTATCACTAGCTTTAGGTAGTAGGAGCGGTGCTTCGTTGAATCTAAGAAACGCGACCCACTGAGAAGATCCAGCGAGAAACTTAGTGAGTTGTGTGTATAGGTTAAGTTTTCTATTTTTTTTAATTGCCCTTGTAGGCAGACGAGCTACGGCCCTACCTGATGGTGAGTGATTACCGTCGCCCAAGGACTTCAGCAATGCCAGGGGCAGAGCCAAGCCGCTGCCTACCGCAACATCCCATTTATTCCATTTATTGATGAAGTTCAGAATTATTATTTTTTTAAAGTAATATTCCAACGGGAGACATTACCAAAATAAAAAGTATCGCACGTGTTCATTCAGGAAGTGATCTATCTAAATATGCAAATTTTCATCCAAACCTGTTCTAGCGCTTAAGCGTCAATCAAAAAAAAAACATGCAAACAACTTCACAAACTTTCACACTTCTTACACTAAGTAGGTAGCTTTTTATTGCCTTTATAGACAGACGTGCATACGGCCCACCAGATGGTGAGTGGTTACCGTCGCTCATGGATGATAGTAATTCCAGAGTCAAGTCACTGTCTCTCATTGAATATATTAGAAATTGAGGATATTGAAAAAAACAGATGAGTTAATAACAAACACAGCTGGACCCCTAAAACTGAATGTCCATCCCAAAGTTAGAGCGAGATAGAGAAAAGATAAAGCTCCTCCACTCGTCTACGCAATAAATAAAAGAAATCAAAAAATATAGCCGCTCCTTTTGAGACAATATATTTTTCTTAACATGGATTTATCACGGATTCCTCCTAAGAGGGTTTATCGATTTTTATGAAACTTTGTGTGTGTTTGGACGGGTCCCTGGGCAATTCGGATTTATATTCGGAATCGATATGATCGGAAGGTAACGCCATAATGAAGGTAGGACAGCGTTTCATGTCATCATGATTAAATTGACTTTTTGGCGGGAACGCGAGGAGCGAAGTTGTGCGATTTGTTTTATTTTGTCTATTTAGTGTTTCTTCAGGTTTAAATGTGTAATAACAGTGGCTTATTAACTGTTTAGTATCGGTGAAAGTGTACAAATGTGGGAAAATGAAACAAAGCTGCTGGACGTAACTTCTCGGGATCCTCCAAAAATTCCACTGAAAAAATCTCAGTAAATGACCACCATTTTACTGAGATTATATTTCATCCCATATCATTTCATTTAATTTCATCCCAGCTGATTAATGTCTCAAATTAATCATCTTCATTTCATTTCACTCCATATTATCATAAAAATAAGAATAGGTATAAATTAAAATAAGATATGACCTAAAGGTCTTAGTTACCAGGTCATAAAATCCCTTAAAAAAAGTTCATGATTTTTATAAGGAAAATGCCAAAGAAACTTTGCTCACACATTCCACAGTACTTAGGCATTACGATGATGAATCGTTCAGGATATTCTTATTAACACCTATTAAGGATATTAAAGGACGTTAGCTACACACCGATAAATTTAATGAAACAAGACGACAAATAAAAAATTAAATAAATGATTGAATCAATTTTCTAGAATTAAAACCGGAAACCTTAATTGTCTTATTGTGACTTTAACTCACGTTTCGAATAATTATGCTTCTGTTTAAATGGAATACTGTGCGAATCGTCAATATATCGACTATCTATTAATTCGTATAAAGTGCGGAGCGTCGGACTACCGACTATTTAGAGATTGGTGGACGAGTTCACAGCCCACCTGGTGTTAAGTGATTACCGGATTCCATAGACATCTACAACGTAAATGCCGCCGCCCACCTTGAGATATGAGTTCTAAGGTCTCAGTATAGTTACAACGGCTGCCCCACCCTTCAAACCGAAACGCATTACTGCTTCACTGCAGAAATAGGCAGGATGGTGGTATCTACCCGTGCGGACTCACCACCAGTTACTGGTGGTAGAACGATTTGAGGGGTAGGGCTGCCGTAGTAATGCTAAGAGATCTGAGAACACTTGCGGATTAACAAGACGTCCTACCACCAGTACTCGCCTGCCTGTCCTGGTGAAATTGGAAAGGCTTCCGATCCAACCAGTATCTAAATCCTTCAATCATAAAAAAACGGACAAATCATAGCGCGTGCATAGCCATTTTTTTTTCCTACCTAAGCTGAGAGCCTTGAGAGGCTATATCAGCGTTGCCTTAACTAGTAGGTGAGCTCACGGGACTCAAACCTGATGACGTTGCTAACACGAACCCTAGCAAGAGCCGTACTTCGCAGAATCTACCACCGGATCGGAAACGCGACCCACTGATAAGATCCGGCGAGGAACTCAGTGGGCTGTGTCTGAGGGTTAATTTACTCGTTGAGCCCTTCGTCGCAAGCGACGGTTTCGGCGAGGACGATGACCGGTGCTTGAGGTACCTAGAAGCACCGTTAGTAGATCGGGAGGATCCGAAATGACGTGTTTGGAGCAACGTCGACTGCTTTCCATTCTGTCCGCAGGATCGGGAATGATGGCCATTTAAAATTATTTTTCTGTGTATTTAGCATTAATTTTCATATTTTTTAAGTTAAAATGAAAGGTATAAGATACTTTTTTTCAAAAATCCTTTAATGATTTTCCAGCAAAATATGTGATAACAAGGGTCAGCAATAAACAAGGCTAACAAGGGCCGTCTGGTTGCAGACTAACAAAATTAATTCGTCTTCAACCTTTGCCTTGAATTCCCAGACGCTCCATTTACGTAATTGGTAAGTAGGATAGGTCAAATTATAAATACTAGAGGTCCCGCAGTAGTCGAAATTCGACTATAATTAATTGGAATTGTAAGTTTGTACACTATTATGATTGTATTTTATACTTCTATAATCACAAATTTACCTAAGGCTACACTATAAAAAAATATTAATAAACACAAACAATATTTAATCTATTCTCAATTTGACAACAGACGTCAAGAAAAAAAATTTACAATAAATAGTATGCATGCGTGTGTGCGTCAAATACATGGTATGTAGTGTGTGTAATGTTTTCTTTATTGATTTAATGTATCTTTTATGCATTATTTAAAAAAAATATTAGCATTGTGCACTCCTTCTCTATATTCTCTATAAGTGTGGAAACTTTCAAACTCCTCCGTCCGCGCAATTTTCGTGAAAAGGGATACAAAGTTTTTGCTTCACGTATTAATATATAGATAGTTAGAATGCTTTACGATTATAATTTTTAGTAAAAACCAAAAGAGTATACTTACGTAATCGGGACCGGGTCACTATGACGTTTACGCTGTCTCCGTACTCCAACGACGAAATAGCCAATTATTCTTTAATTTATTGCTTTAGGCACACAAGAAAGTGATGTGCATTTGCAATATAAATACATCTAAATATTTTTTAAATCAATCACTGCTCTAAGTTTAATACAAAAGCTTAAAATTATAATTTTATGAAACGGGCGGTACTTAATGGGTGCCAAATTTCAGGGGTCGTTATTATTAGGTGCGTTTGCGTTATTTTAGTGCAGATCTATCGTAAATCTTCGGTTGGATCACAGGATATTTCTTCAATATCCTCATTCTGTTTTGCTTTTTAGTTTATAGGAATTCCGACGGTTGATCTCAAGGTAAATTGGCAAATATATGTGTCTATGTGCCTGCTATCCGTTTATAAACACCAATAAAATTTATGCTTAGGCTTGTAACCCTGAAATCTAATTCAAATCTCAGACCAAACTCCAGCAATGACCTGTTCAGTTGTTTGTACCAATTTGCTTATTTACCCCGGCTGACCATTTTATATGACGCGACCATCCTCATATCGTCAACTGGAATCAACAACGACCTTATTCCAAGTGATTAAGACGCCGAATCGTTTATAAAAAGCGTGAAATGACAGCAAAACGCAATTTGTAACGCGGCATAAGTAGATAACGGATCAAAACATAACAATGATGTGGCAGTATTAAACACGAAACGTAGTACGGCAAACGTACAAAATGCTCATGAAATATTTAGTAATGTTAATTGTCGCGAGTGCAGAAGCGAAAATACGAATCTATCTGACTGATACACCGCTACAGATAATAGGGACGAGATTGTACAAGAAAGAACTATTAACAGACCTATACCAGGCGCCAAAAGAATTGACATATGACTCGTCGAGCAGAAACCTTTATTTCATGTACATGGATGATGCTCTACAGAATTCGGGCAGGGCCTACATCAATATCATAACGAAACGAGCAATGAAGATCGATGGTATTGAAAAGAACAAAGCCATAGCTGTTGATTCTGAAACCGGCGAGGTGTATTTCGGTACAACCGACGGACTATACAAATACGATCCAATAACCAACGAAGCTACAAATATCGGACTGTACAATGTGAATATAATGAAACTAGTCGTGAGGAACAACCAAATGTATTTGCTCGATGCCAACAATCATATGATTTACAAAGTCTACGACCACGGAAAGGCAACGATCAGAATGAGAAACGGGAAAACTGTGGTTGAATTTGACGTAGACGAGCGAGGTAATGTCCATTATGTCACGTTGTGCGGCTTATACTGCGCCATTGAGAACGGCGAAGTTATCAAGAACAAAGATTTGGATATCGTTAACAATTTTATTGTACACGAGGAGAAGACGTTTGCCGTCACCGAAGAAGGCTTGTATGATATCGATTGCGAGAATGGAACAGCAACAAGAGTTGCCCGTCTCGATTTCGCCCCTAGAAGTATGACTTTTGGTGATTACGGCGATATCTTTTATTCGCTCGACGACGCTATATACAGGTTAAGGCCAATAGTGTCTTATCAAGTTTACAATTTGTACGGGAGAAGTTGATCGGACGTTATCGGTTTTTGTTTTCAATCAGAGTTTGTTATATGAACTATAAAATATTCGTGTACACAGGGATGTTTTTATGTGATGATAAATTGTCTGTTTTATTGGATATTGATGGCACTTTAATTGGTGATAGTATTGTTGTGAGTAACTGACCTGAACTTAAGGCCGTAAGGTGGGTAACACCATTGAAGTTGTGGTCTATGGACCATTCTTATATGATATTGCTTAATATCAGATGAAACGCGAACTTGTCGAGTAGAGTATACAGTAATATGAAGAACAAACCTTAGAGAATTTAAAGTGGTTAGTTGCCCTCAATTAAGAAAAATAGTATTATTATTCGCCAATAGATGTCGGGAAGAGTTGATTATTGAAAACGCGAATAAAACAACATTTTCTGAAAATAAATCGTAGCTAGATCGATTTATCGCCCCGGAAATCCCCTGTATACTAAATTTTATGAAAATCGTTGGAGTCGTTTCCGAAATTCAGATTATATATATATATATATATATATATATACCTACAAGAATTGCTCGTTATAGGATATATTAAAGGTATAAGATTCATTTTATTAATGATTTCCAATGTTTTCGTTAATCAATAGTTTTATGTCGTCACACCAGAGTTAAATTAGTTTCGACTATCGATATAACATCGAGGTTGAAAGGCTATTTGGTTTAAGCGACATTTTTGCAACTTTACAAGAGAGCCATTTAAAGATTATAATTGAAAATATCATAAGAAAAATAAATCTCGGCTATTAAAATAGGGTAAACTTAATTGTAGTTCAATTAAAAACATCAAACCGTTCATGCTGATCTATACTAATATTATAAAGAGGAAAGATTTGTTTGTTTGTTTGTTTCGAATAGGCTCCGAAACTACTGGACCGATTTGAAAAATTATTTTTCCATTAGAAGCCCACATTGTCCCTGATGAACGTAGGCTACTTTTTTTAATTTTTTTTTAATTTTTTTTTTGTTTCATGTGTGTTTTAATGTTTCCAAAGCGAAGCGAGGGCGGGTCGCTAGTATCAAATAAAACGGACCTTTAATTACAAAGATAAATGTCGCGTGTTAAGCAAAATGTCACTTAAACCAAATAGCTTTTCTCCCCTTGACATGGTCTTAAAGCCGCCCAGTTAGAGTTCAAATTCCAATCATATCGGTAGGCAGCGGCTCGGCTATGCTAGCATTGCTGAAGTCCATGGGCGACGATAACCACTCTGTATCAGGTGGGCCGTATGCTCGTCTGCCAATAAGGGCAATAAAAAAAAAACATATGTATACACCTTAATAGGCGATATTTATCTTTAAATAACTTTGTGAAACCCTAGTACTAATCTCATGATGAAAAAAAAGAATTATATAAATAAATAATAGTTTAAAAAAATACGCTTTTATAGAAAATCCAACGAAAAAATAGTAGTAAGAAAAAAATATTTTATAGTTTAAAAGAGCGTGGGGTGCTTTTCAGGATATTATCAAAATTGATTGATACCATGATGGATTTTCTATAAAAACGTATTTTTTTCAACTTTTCAAAACTATTATTTATTTTTCATTTTTTAGTTGAATTTCCATTTTTTCAATTAGTATTTTACAATTTTTCAAAAATTTCATCTTAATCAATCGATATCTTATCTGAGAAATAAGTGATCGGCGCGCCCGGTGGTTTCCCTTCTTGGTTTTGACGCAGACACTTCGGATCTCAGGAAATAAAAAATCCTGCCTGAATATCCTAGTAAGGATAACGGATCAAACTGTTTAAAATACTGAATTGTCATCGATCCCTAATAAGTATGCCAAATTTCGAGTTAATCCGACGTTTTGAAGGGGTCCAAAATCATGTTCAAAGATTCCGTTACATACTAACATACGTATGAAGCTAATAAAGGCGTATTAAAATTGTAAATTGTTTGTCAAATCTATATATTAATACGTGAAGGAAAAACTTTGTATCGCTTTTTTCGAAAATTGCGCGGACAGAGGAGTATGAAATTTCCCACACTTATAGAGAATATAGAGGAGTGCACAATGCTATTTTTTTTTAATTATGCATAAAACATACGTTAAATCAATAAAAAAAAACATTACACACACTACATACCATTATATGACGCACACACGCATGCATACTATTTATTTATTGTCAAACTTTTGTTCTTGACGTCTGTGGTCAAATTGAGAATAGATTAAATATTGTTTGTCTTTATTAATATTTACCTAAAGTGTAGTCTTGGCGAAATCTGTGATTATAGAAGTATAATAATTCTTTGACAATAGACTCATAATAGTTAAGTGTATAATCTATGATAATAGTGTACAAACTTATAATTTTAATTAATTACAGTCGAATTTCGACTACCATGGGACCACTAGTATCTATAAAACTTACCACTTGATTCTCATCGTGTCCGTGGCTGTGATGATGTCCAGGTCCCGAAGAGAAAGACGGAGGATTATAATCAGTTGGGGTGCCGTAACCTAAAACAAAGGGTGTGTTTCTTAAATCGCTCCAATACGTTCTCAAACGAAACGCCATTGGCAATACATGACTGAGAATTAGAACACATTTTTTTTTATTGCCCTTGTAGGCAGACGAGCATACGTCCCACCTGATGGTGAGTGGTTACCGTCTCCAATAGACTTCAGCAATGCCAGGGGCAGAGCCAAGCCGCTGCCTACCGCTTAATACTCTCCACAAGCCACTTTTAAAGAAGGACATGTTATAGCGCTCGGGAAACACCGTGGAGGGGAGCTCATTCCATAGCCGGATGGTACGTGGCAAAAAATAGCTCTGGAAATGCACTGTCGATGAACGCAGCGGTTCCAGATGATATGGATGAACTCTGCTCCGATGGTGGGAGGTGCGATTGGCACGAGATTGGCGGTGACATTAAACCTGGCGGTGCATACGCTCCGGCGACTTATAACTAGGTGAGCTCTGGGCTGAAAAAATACATTTATGGAGTCTAGGGTACAGTCGAGACCTTGATATCACAAGCGAAAACGAAATGCCAGCTGGCGAGGTCTTGTGGTGCTCTTGACTTTTAAGGCAATCTTTTTTTATTTATTTCTTAGATGGGTGGACGAGCTCACAGCCCACCTGGTGTTAAGTGGTTACTGGAGCCCATAGACATCCACAACGTAAATGCGCCACACACCTTGAGATATAAGTTCTAAGGTCTCAGTATAGTTACAACGGCTGCCCCACCCTTCAAACCGAAACGCATTACTGCTTCACGGCAGAAATAGGCGGGGTGGTGGTACCTACCCGTGCGGACTACCAGAGGTCCTACCATCGGTTGCGAAAGTTGTGATTTGTTATTTCCTCTAATATTATATTAGGGTGATATTAGCAATGATAATTGATAATATTTGCAATGTAGATGGCCGTCAAAGTTTATAGCAATTTGTAATAAATAATGTAATAGAGAAAATAAAAAAAATTGATTAAATATTGTTTGTCTTTATTAATATTTGTCTATTGTCTTTGAAAATAGAATCATAATAATGTACAAACTTATAATTTCAATTAATTATAGTCGAATTTCGACTACTGCGGGGACCACTAGTATAGAGATTAAATTTTTATTCCACGCGGCGGTGCGCGATTGTTGTCGACTGACATTTATTAGTGAAACCTGCGTATTCGGGAATTCCGATTGTGCCCGAACACGCCCGAATGCAATTTCATGTGCCAGTTCAATTTTTTTTTTTTTTTTTTTTTTTTCCTACCTAAGCTGATAGCCCTAGCGGCTATTTCAGCGTAACCCTAACTTTAGTAGGTGAGCTCACGGGGCTCAAACCTGACGATGTTGCTAACACGAACCCTAGCAAGAGTCGTGCTTCGCAGAATCTACCACCGGATCGGAAACGCGACCCACTGAGAAGATCCGGCGAGAAACTNACGGGGCTCAAACCTGACGATGTTGCTAACACGAACCCTAGCAAGAGTCGTGCTTCGCAGAATCTACCACCGGATCGGAAACGCGACCCACTGAGAAGATCCGGCAAGAAACTCAGTGGGCTGTGTCTGAGAGTTAATTTACTCGTCGAGCCCTTCGTCGCAAGCGACGGGTTCGACGAGAACGGTGACCGGTGCTTGAAGTACCTAAAAGCACCGTTAGTGGATCGGGAGGATCCGAGATGACGTGTTTTGGGCGACGTCGACTGCTTTCCATTCTGTTCGCAGGATCGGGAATGACAAATTTGAGTTAACTTTTACGCGAACGAGAAGTTAAAAAAAACGCAATAAGCACACTGCACGCTACAAACTGCAACTTAAGCCTTTAACTCACCAGTATTAGGGGGTAGGTAACCATTGTTGAGAGCGTTGGTGTTCCCAGGCGGTTGGTAATTGTAGGACGCCGGAGGTTCGCATGTTACAACCGTTAGGATTGCTGCAATTATTATCATCTGTAACGAAAAATGTTTCACGGGTATAGTTACTATACGGTGCGCATATTTACGGACTATGCCAGCATCGAACCCTACAGGCGGACGCCAAATAAACCTATCAGCACTTATCCCTACCGCGTAGTACTAAAAAGTTCCTATTCTGAAACTGTAATGGCATTGAGACAAAAATAATTAAGGCTGTTAAGTCTCTATCTATTATCTAGTACTACTTTCTTACTGGTGGTAGGACCTCTTGTGAGTCCGCGCGGGTAGGTACCACCATCCTGCCTATTTCCGCCGTAAAGCAATAATGCGCTTCGGTTTGAAGGGTGGGGTAGCCGTTGTAACTATAGTGAGACCTTAGAACTGATATCACTAGGTGGGCTCTGAGCTCGTCTACCTATCTGATCTAAGCAATAAATAAATAAAAGGTGAGTTACGGCGGTCCCAAGGGTCCGCTAATTTTGTTTTGACAAAGTAATAGTATCCACCCACAGGGACCGCTCCGGTCCTTAATCTATTAAGTTATTTTGAAGCAAAATAACACGGTTTACCAACAGTTATCGTTTATTCTCAGTTCCCTTATTGATAAACTCTTAAAAGACTAGATTATGATAGATTCCACTCTAAAATTATAGTCTTGGTCAACGGTATGGGAGCGAACTGTGAGAAATAAGACGTGATTACATATTGCGATGCGGAACCCAAGTGAAAGGGTATACATATACAAAGGGTACCCAAGTACTTTGGGTGTACAGTTTAATATATAACATAACATAAAGAATTGTAAATAGACATAAATGCTTTAACAAAAACCGACTTCAAATAGAAAAAAAAACATATTCCAAAACAAATTAATATACACTAAAAACATCGAAATCGGTTGGCGTGATATTGAGTTATTGAGTTATTCATCTATTTGTCGCGCGTACGTACTTTATGCAAATTTAAGACTTATATTGTTTTCTCATGTATACCATTATCAGATCTGGACTGAATTGAAATGGGACTACACGGGAAGCCTCAGCTGTCTAATAAAAAAAGAATCATAAA
This sequence comes from Bombyx mandarina, assembly GCF_003987935.1. Next base: position 2,499,613 of record NW_021011479.1, read on the forward strand.
AACCGATTCACGCAGTCAAAAGTTATGAGGTAACAAACGTAAAAAAATAAAAATTAAACATAGAGTCGAATTGAGAACCTCGTCCTTCTTTTTTGAAGTCGGTTAAAAAGAATACCAATAACAAAATAGTATATATAAATAATAAAACGCGTTCAATGTAGCACAAATCAGCTAAACTGAAACACTCTCGCTGACGATTCGTGACACACGGAAAGGCGGGGCAGCCGTTGTAACTATATACTAGAGACCTTAGAACTATATCTCAAGGTGGGTGGCGCATTTACGTCGTAGATATCTATGGGCTCCAGTAACCACTTAACACCAGGTGGGCTGTGAGCTCGTCCACCAACCTAAGCAATAAAAAAAAACTCAAATTTTTTAGTAGGTAACCGATAAAACACGAAAACACTCACTGCCTCATTTTTTTAATTATAAATCGCTTCATTGTTGAACCAGGCTCGATTTAATTCGTAATGCAACAAAGAGATGTTAACGAATCATTGTTTGTGAATGAGCATCGGAACGGAAATGGGGTAACCTTTACTAAAGTTTATGGATAATATATTTTTTTCCTTCCTATGCTGATAGCCTTAAGAGGCTATTTCGGCTTCACCCTAACGTGTGTAGGTGAGCTCACGGGGCTCAATCCGGAGTGTTGCTAACACTGGCCCTAGCGAGGGCTGTGTTTCGCAGAATCTACCACCGGATCGGAAACGCGACCCAATGAGAAAATCCGGCGAGAAACTCAGTGGGCTGAGTCTACGGGTTAATTCGCTCGTCGAGCCCTTCGTCGCAAGCGACGGGTTCAACGAGGACGGTGACCGGTACTTGTGGTGCCTAAAAGGACCGTTACTGGGTCGGGCAACGCCTGCATAGTCTCATCAGGTTTATATAGTAAACCACGACGAACAAATCTTGAGATATAACGAATGATGAGAATAACAGAGTTATTGCTACCGTACAAACGTGACGTCACAGGCCATAGATTACCCACATTAGTTCCATCACAGATTAATGACCGTCGTGAAAATGTAATTTACTTTGCGAATCGTCTTTGTATTTGGACCGTGACTTCTAGTTCAATCGTATCTGAGTAATAAGGCTGTTTTTAGGTAAGCGAAGCAATATTTAAGAATGGCAGCTTGCGTTTTGTCCATTGAAACGTATTTATCTATTTTCCATTCACTTTATTGCATAGATCTCACGACGATCTCAGAACCCACCTTTGTCTAAGTAGTTACCGGAGCCCATAGACATCTACAACGTAAATTACGCCTCCCACGTTGAAATATAAGTTCTAAGGTCCCAATACCGTTACAACAACTGCCCCATCCTTCAAACCGAAACGCCATACTGCTTCACGGCAAAAATAGGCAGGGTGATGGTACCTACCCGTGTGGACTCAAAAGAGGTCCTATCACCAGCAAAACTTAGGGCACTTTCTTTATGACGCCGGTCGCAATATTTCGGTTTCGCTCCTAACATAATGGGTAGCGAGTGGCACTTGCAGTGGTTAAATGTATAAAAATCCATAATAAATTAGAGGACTTGATTTAGCTTAACTTAGCGCATGTCTTTGTCTTTTTAAACACATCAATCAACCAATAAGCCGTAGACCTGCGATCGGATCCGCCCAATGGCAAAACGAGGGTCCATTTTTTCTCTTCCTATCTATTCTAGTAACGTCGAGGGGTTATACTAGATTCTCCGGGCGAGTAGGTGAGCTCACGAGGGCTCAAACCTGACGACGTTGCTAACACGAACTCTAGCAAGAGCCGTGCTTCGCAGAATCTACCAACGGGTCGGAAATGCGAATGTGAAGATCCGGCGAGAAACTCAGTGGACTGATGCTTAGGTTAGGTTGCACATCGAACTATTCTTTGGAGGCGCTCGGGTGGCTGTTAGCAAATCTCACCCCTCTTGGCTGAGCCCTTGCTCTCGCCCTACCCTGGTAAAACTGAAAAGACTTCCGGGCCACCAGTAATCTCTCAAACATAAAAAAGCAGCCACACGTAGATGAGAAGTACCATTGCTTGGAAGTCAGTTAAGTTAGGAAGCCGACTTAAAAAGCTAGACCTCCCCATTAGCCCCTCCCCTATACCCTACTTTGGGTCTCCTCAATCTCTTGCGGCAACCATCTACAGTAACCACTACCACTAGACAATACCGATCTTACTGTGCTTTACAATTAGCTAACAGCGAACATTTGCAAGTTTCAAGAAACGTATTTTGGATTTCGGAATATTTTGTGTATTGTGCTATGATTCTAAAATTAATGATCCGCAAACAAATAAGATGGCGTTACTTTTGGCTGCGTTCCCCATTTTGTATATTTCACTATGAGTTTGTATTTGTACTGTGTGTTAATCAGTGAATCGTTTTGTCTGTCAATCATTGGGAGCTTTTTAGCTAATTTATTGTTCTTAATGTTAATTATTGTAAATGAAATTTTTTAACTACATGACCTATTTGTCCTTTTTCAAACGAAGCTTGTGGACAATACTTAACAGTAGGCAGAAGCTTGTCTCTGCTTCCTTTAAATATACCAATAGAAATTATTGGAGATATCTTAGACCGAGACAAAACTACGCAGACACGCCATATATAAATGACATGATTTGTCCGGGAAAAAATTGGAGACAGAAACAAAAGTGACAAAATAAATTTTGACAATGAATTTTGGCGGCCGCCATTTGTCTTTAGAGATTCGTCTGAAATTACACATACCTAGCTAAAGATCTGTTTTATAGTTTTGTTTGTGAAATTGAGATCAAGAGTAACAAAATTAAGTTTTCAAAATCGACTACGGAGGATGTGACGCTAAAATCTTAGAAATCTTACAGTTAAATTGTGTTTTAATAAAAAAACTTACCTTCACAGCGGCCATTTTGTTTTTGTGGCTTTCCCGTAATTTTCAAATCCTGTAATAAAATAATTAATTATCAAAATCCATGTTAAAATATACAAGATATACTACAATTTATTTATTGTCATTTATTTTTTTCGAGATCGGATATATGACCTACTCTGTAATACAAATGTTCTAAGTATGTGTATGTATCCTTGTGTGTACTGATTTCAGTATAGGCCATTGTATCAGTACAAAATTTGATCCTATCGTGACATTGTCCCGACGTGACATCATATTATTACATTATGTTAATACAATAATCTGTGCATATCTTATAATAGTCGAGCAAACTTTTTTTATTGCCATTGTAGGCAGTAGGTACAGCTGCCCTGATGGTCAGTGGTTACCATCGCTCGTGGACAACAGCAATTCCAGGGGCACAGCTTAAATCTCGTTCGAATTTATAACGAATTGAGCTAATGAATTGATTCATTGATGAATTGAATTCATATGTCAAAGCAGCCAGGAAACAACATGGAGGGAAGTTCATTCCAGAGTCGGACGGTATGAGGCAGAGTGGCAGACGGTGACGAAGAGATGACGGTGCGACTCCTCTTCTAATATTCTCTTTAGAAAGAGATAGAGATATCCGGTTTATTTCGACACGGTCTTACATTTTTTTTATTGCTTAGATGGGTGGACGAGCTCACAGCCCACCTGGTATTAAGCGGTTACTGGAGCCCATAGACATCTATAACGTAAATGCGCCACCTAACTTGAGATATGAGTTCTAAGTTCTCAAGTATAGTTACAACGGCTGCCCCACCCTTCAAACCGAAAAGCTTTACTGCTTCACGGCAGAAATAGGCGGAGTGGTGGTACCTACCCGTGCGGAGTCACAAGAGTTCCTACCACCAGTAATTACGCAAATTATAGCTTTGCGGGTTTGATTTTTATTACACGATGTTATTCCTTCACCGTGGCAGTCAATCGTGAACATTTGTCGAGTACGTATTTCATTAGAAAAATTGGTACCCGCCTGCAGGATCCGAATACCGGTGCATCGCTCAACACGAATGCACCGGACGTCTTATCCTTTAGACCACGACGAGAAATTACATTAATGCAACGGGGCTTAAGCTACGAATACTATATTTTTACGAGATATTCCTTCTAAAAAATGCCAGATTAGCTCCCACTTGATGAAGACTCGGTTCTATATCAGATATTATATAGTGTCAGTAAGCTGGTTTTTTTAAGCACGTTTTTTTTATTACCCTTGTATGCAGACGAGTATACAACCCACCTGATAGTGAGTGGTTACCGTCGCCCATGGACGTCAGCAATTATAGGGGCAGGATCAAGCCACTGTCTACCGTTAAGAAGTCTCCACAAGAATTCATGTACCCTTATTCGCCTACGCGGAGTCTGGGCAGAATGTCCTTTTCCCATTCAAATCTATCATGCGTCAACTGTACAATCACACTCTTCTCACGCATATCCTCCTTCACACAATCCATCCAAGTCTTTTTGAGGATGTGCCACTAAAATCTAATGGCAAACATTGTCTCGTGTGAACACTGATTTAAATCTAAATGGTGATTTAAATCTAAATGGCTCTTAAGCTCGAGATGAATACGAGATAAAACTTCAGATAATTACGTAAATAAACGTTTGGATAGGACTGTTAGTTCCTGAACATGAAAATTGTTACTGTGGTCCATGGGCATTACTGGATGAGACATAATGCCAGCTTCGATCGTATAAAGATTGTGGTATGCTTCGGCACTGTAACCACGGTGGGTATCACGAATTATTTGCAGTCTTTACAAAAGTTTTTTTTTATTGCTTAGATTGCTGGACGAGCTCACAGCCCACCTGATGTTAAGTCGTTACTGGAGCCCATAGACATCTACAACGTAATTGCGCCAACCACCTTGAGATATAAGTTCTAAGGTCTCAGTATAGTTACAACAGCTGCGCCACCCTTCAAACCGAAACGCATTACTGCTTCACGGCAGAAATAGGCAGTGTGATGGTACCTACCCGTGCGGACTCACAAGAGGTCCTACCACCAGTAATTACGCAAATTATAGTTTTGCGGGTTTGATTTTTATGACACGATGCTATTCCTTCACCCTGGCAGTCAATCGTGAACATTTGTTGAGTACGTATTTCATTAGAAAAATTGGTACCCGCCTGCAGGATTCGAACACCGGTGCATCGCTCAACACGAATGTACCGGACGTCTTATCCTTTAGACCACGACGACAAATTACATTAATGCAACGGGGCTTAAGCTACGAATACTATATTTTTACGAGATATTTCTTCCAAAAAATGCCAGATTAGCTCCCACTTGATGAAGACTCGGTTCTATATCAGATATTATATAGTGTCAGTAAGCTGGCATATGCACGTTTTTTTTATTACCCTTGTATGCAGACGGGTACACAACCCACCTGATGGTAAGTGGTTACCGTCGCCCATGGACGTCAGCAATTATAGGGGCAGAGTCAAGCCGCTGTCTAACGTTAAGAAGTCTCCACAAGAATTTAGGTAACCTTATTCGACCACGTAGAGTCGGAGCAGAATGTCCTTTTCGCATTCAAATCTATCACGCGTCAACTGTACAATCACACTCTTCTCACGCATATCCTCCTTCACACAATCCATCCAAGTCTTTTTAGGATGTGCCGCTAAAATCTAATGGCAAACATTGTCCCGTGTGAACACTGATTAAAATCTAAATGGCTCTTAAGCTCGAGATGAATACGAGATAAAACTTCAGATAATTACGTAAATAAACGTTTGGATGGGACTGTTAGTTCCTGAACATCAAAATTGTTACTGTGGTCCATGGGCATTACTGGATGAGACATAATGCCAGCTTCAATCGTATAAAGATTGTGGTATGCTTCGGTACTGTATACACGGTGGGGTATAACGAATTATTTGCAGTCTTTACAAAAGTTTTTTTTTATTGCTTAGATTGCTGGACGAGCTCACAGCCCACCTGATGTTAAGTCGTTACTGGAGCCCATAGACATCTACAACGTAATTGCGCCAACCACCTTGAGATATAAGTTCTAAGGTCTCAGTATAGTTACAACAGCTGCGCCACCCTTCAAACCGAAACGCATTACTGCTTCACGGCAGAAATAGGCCATATATTGTTAACTTTTAATTAACAATTTAACGCGAATAGTTCAGTCTTTTCATTGTCGTGTAGGTAGGTCACCGGTGCCCTACGCAGCGTACTAAAGTAAATTATCGATTTCTGTTACAAAGGTGTCTGGATTGCCTAACTTTGCCTTCTTTGGTTTGTTAATGTATTTTTTGTCTTTTAGGTCTCTAAACGATCGGTTAGTTCTTTTGTCGTCTATTTTATTCACATATGAGAACGGTCAATTCGTTCCTTGTCGTGTGGTTCGTGTCCATCTTAGAGGAAGGCACTAAAAGTACTGCCTGCCGCTAGTCACGTCTCCATTGCATTTCACACTTAGTTTCTTTTCAAATTCTTGTCAATTCTCTGTCTTTAGTCTATGTCTAGTCGTTGTGGTTACTGGAGCCTATAGACATCCACAACGTAAATGCGCCACCCACCTTGAGATATAAGTTCTAAAGTCTCAGTATAGTTACAACGGCTGCCCCATCCTTAAAACCGAAACGCATTACTGCTTCACAGCAGAAATAGGCGGGGCGGTGGTACCTACTCGTGCGGACTCACAAGAGGTCCTACCACCAGTAAATATGCGTAAATATGTCTTATGTCCTGTCAAAGAGGTTGCACACGCGCACAGTCTCTTAGAAATCTCAGTATCTTCGGATTCGTCTTTCCCAGAGTCTACTGGATATTCCGGCGCCTTAGTAATAGAAATCGACATTATTGCCTCAAAACGCCACGTAGGACATCGGTGACCTACATGGGAGTCAAAGGGTTAACTAGATGTAGCCAAAAGCTTTTATTTATTTATTGCCCTTGTAGGCAGACGAGCATACCACCTGATGGTGAGTGGTTACCGTCGCCCATGGACTTCAGCAATGCCAGGGACAGAGCCAAGCCGCTGCCTACCGACGCTTTAATCNATCGACATTATTGCCTCAAAACGCCACGTAGGACATCGGTGACCTACATGGGAGTCAAAGGGTTAACTAGATGTAGCCAAAAGCTTTTATTTATTTATTGCCCTTGTAGGCAGACGAGCATACCACCTGATGGTGAGTGGTTACCGTCGCCCATGGACTTCAGCAATGCCAGGGACAGAGCCAAGCCGCTGCCTACCGACGCTTTAATCAGATTTACGACACGCGAAGAACAACGACTATAATGCTTCATTAATAAGATTTGATGTGTGTGAAGCTTGCTTCTTGTAATACCCGATTTCGTTGAAATTTTCGGGTAATCTTCAAAGTGGCCTAGCAATTTCTCCTATTCTGTAACGATCAGACCGAAATCAAATCAAAGATCCGTCAGCAAAGCGAACCGGCTTTGACCAAGACAAAACCCAAACGATATTAAGTTACAACCATGATGTTAAAAGTGCTCTTAATTCCTTACCACATGTATCAAAAACGCACCACTTTAAAATAAAAAATTGCACTGATTTATTTAACTAATTCTTTCGCAAACAATTCGCGTACTGGCCAATCTTTACGTGCACGTTGTGTTTTGTCCGATATCGCATTCTAACTGTAACAAATAGTTCAAGTTTTATTTATATATACAACGCTGCCCGTATGAGCCGGTAGGGCTGTCGCTTACGAATAACGAAAATAAAAATTAGCCTTTTAAAGTATCTGCTTAAACGTAATCGGTAAGAGAAATCTCCTCCCTCTCCTCCTTGAGTCGCATTCCTCATGTTTTTTTTTATTGCTTAGATGGGTGGACGATCTCACAGCCACCTTAAGTGGTTACTGGAGCCCATAGACATCTACAACGTAAATGCGCTACCCACCTTCAGATATAAGTTCTAAGATAGTATATAGTATCTGAGGATCGTGACCATCTCCTCCCATTATCCTTCTCTGGATGATGTTTCGCCATCTTCCTCTGTTCTCGGCGGCGTGTATGGCATCGTAAACTGTGGTACCCAGAGTGGTGCGGATTTGGTTTGCTACTAAAATTCATTGTCACTGATTGTGGCATCATTCTCCGGATGATAACGCTACGCCAAGTATAATAATTTCTAGCTTCATGCAGAGTTAAAGAAACGATGGTCCGTTTAATCTGGTGGGATTTATAGCCATCACACTTACCAGAAATGTATTGGTGAACTTGGCGATCAGTTCACGGTATAAACGCTTTAGTACGGAAAACAGTAAAGGCACTTGGAGTACTTTTTAAAAAGAAACACTTTTATTTTAATTGCTTATATAGGTGGGCGAGTTCTCCCACCTAGTGTTAAATGGTTACTGGAGCCCATAGAGATCTACAACGTAAATGCGCCACCCACCTTGAGGTATAAGTTCTAAGGTCTCAAGTATAGTTACAACGGCTGCCCCACCCTTCAAACTGAAAAGCATTACTGCTTCACAGCAGAAATAGACGGAGTGGTGGTACCTACCCGTTCAGACTCACAAGAGGTCCTACCACCAGTAATTACGCAAATTATAATTTTGCGGGTTTGATTTTTAATGCACGATGTTATTCCTTCATCGTGGAAGTCAATCGTGAATATTATTTGTTAAGTACGTATTTCATTAGAAAAATTAATACCCGCCTGCGGGATTCGAGCACCGTTGCATCGCTCGATACGAATGCACCGGACGTCTTATCCTTTAGGCCACGACGACTTCTAACCAATAAGGACTTGTAAAGACCATTAAAGACTTGTTTGTCAACCCTAGAGCGTGCATTGTGATGTCCGCAACGGTTTTGCAATCGATTCGGATCTCATAGTACGCTGATAGCAGATAGCGGCAGGTTGCGTAGTCCCCTCACCTTACCGGCACATGTCGAGACAGTTTCTCTTGGATTTCCTAGAGCCTCTCGCGTGAACCTAATTTAAGAAGCGTCCATATATTTGAAGGGACCACAAACGTCCCCACAGCAAATAATAATTATATGTATGTGTTAGCGGTAATTATATTGCAATGATGCTACGTCAGTTTCGGGATTGTCGAGCTCACAGCCCACCTGGTGTTAAGTGGTTACTGAAGCCCATAGACATCTACAATGTAAATGCGCCACCCACCTTGAAATATAAGTTCTAAGGTCTCAAGTATAGTTACAACGGCTACCCCACCGCGGACTCACAAAAGGTCCTACCACCAGTAAAATTTATTTTTATTTCCTATTAATATTCCTCTGTTATGTTATGATAGTTGCGTATTTAAAAAAAAAGTGCTGCTCGCGGGATTTGAACGCAGGTACTGTCGCTTCGTTCGGTAAGAGTGCATCGGACGTCTTATGTTTTAGGGTAGTACTTACAACTTCAAATTCGCACCGGCTAAGTCCCGTCGCTCGACATAAGTGCATCGGACTTCTTATGTTTTAGGGCAGTTTTTTTTTTCCTACCTAAGCTGATAGCCTTGAGAGGCTATATCAGCGTAACCTTAGCTTACTAGCTAAGGTTAGTAAGTTACTCGACGATGTGGGGCATTAGCGCCGCGGGTGAGCCTTAGTTTGATCCGGTAACTTTATCCAGGTTGATTCCTTCGTGACCTATAAAACATTCCTATTAAACAATTAAACAACAATAATAAACGTGACACTAAATCGTAAAAAAATATTTTTTATTAAAAAACTTTGTGTACACGTAATCAACATCAACTAGCAAATCTTGATTTAATTTCGCCAAAAAGACCGCCTCCTTCTCTACCCATCTGAAATATTACTAGTTTATTAAAGGTAGGAACCTCTTGTGAGTCTGCACGGTTAATACCACCGCCCTGCCTATTTCTGCCGTGAAGCAGTAATGCGTTTCGGTTTGAAGGGTGGGGCAGCCGTTGTACTGTAAAACTGAGATTCAGAACTCATTCCATAATGTTGGTCGTGACGCATTAGGGTATGGGAATCAAGCAATTTGCGGAACCAAGTACTAATTTAATGTTACCCGACCACAAAAACATAAAGTTCCTTAATTTAAAGAATCTGTTCATTTAAATTTTACCAAAATATATTTAGATAAGAAATTGGTATATTTTTTTTATGGAAAATAACATTTCGTCAAACAGCTTTCACAAGAACATTTCGTACGTTACAAAAGCTCTAATAAGCTCGGTTATAATTAGGGAGCTTCGAGTAATGCTCGATTGTGAAATTGAGTGGCCGACCGCTATAAAAGTTTGATTTATTGTGGGAACCTATCAGGAGCTGGCAACATTTTATATATTGTACCAGTATACTTGAGACTTTAGAACTCATATCTCAAGGCGGCTGGCGCATTTACGTTGTAGATGTGTATGGGCTCCAGTAACCACTTAACACCAGGTGGGCTGTGAGCTCGTCCACCCATCTAAGCAATAAAAAAAAGAGTAATTTAATTGTTCGAAGCAGAGTCTATCCGCAATACCTGGTACTGCTGCATTTACCCGCAATTCGTTTCCGGATATCACTTTTACTACCTACCATTTAGCTTCGGAGTCTTTATGAAACAAATTGTGGAAGGGTCTTTCTCGATAGATATCAGTTTCTATGCCAAATGAGCTCAGATCAGGAAATCATTCTTAATGATCCCCAAAATCGTTATCTATACCTATATTAATACGTGAAGCAAAAACTTTGTATCCCTTTTTACGAAAATTGCGCCGACGGAGGAGTATGAAATTTTCCACACTTATAGAGAATATAGAGGAGTGCACAATGCTAATATTTTTTTTAAATAATTGCATAAAAGATACATTAAATCAATAAAGAAAACATTACGCACACTACATACCATGTATTTGACGCACACACGCATCCATACTATTTATTGTCAAACTTTTGTTCTTGACGTCTGTTGTCAAATTGAAAATAGATTAAATATTGTTTGTCTTTGTTAATATTTTTTATAATGTGGTCTTGGCGAAATTTGTGATTATAGAAGTATAAAATACAATCATAATAGTGTACCAACTTACAATTCCAATTAATTATAGTCGAATTTCGACTACTGCGGGACCTCTAGTTAAATTTAATCCTCATTAAATTAAAATACAAATTACTCTCTGAAAAGAATTTTTTTTACAAAAAAGTTGAGCACCACTGGAATCGTGACCTCCCATCTCACCGTCCCAAGGCTACCGATACATAATTACACCGTTAATGTACAATACTTTCTGCTGGAATTAGTGCGATAAAAACACTGTTATTATTACTGACAAAAGATTTATTTAATTGCATTAATCTAATGAACAGCGTCGGTCGTAAATAAATATTGGCAGCGATGCCTAATTTGCCGACGGTGGGACATTCTTTTTTATGAGGGAAGGATTACTGTTGGTATAGGTGCCTTTCCAGTTTCACCAGGACACGTGGGCGAGCAAATGCTCAGCCAGGAGGGGTGGGATTGGCTAACAGCTACCCGAGCGCCTCTAAAGGGGACCTAGCAACTCAATCCGAACCCACTTCTCAAAGCTTTATAGAGGATGGAGACGCTAAACATTAATTTTTTTTCAACACAACCCAAACATTGGCGCCAATCGTAATTTCACCGCTCTGGGCCTTTATGCCCTTTGTGTAAATCCAATACGGCACCATTAAAGATCAAGTAATATAATGATAAAGATATAGCTATCACAAATAGAAAATTATTTACCCAAAAAATATAATATTCATTGTTCCTGTTTGGTATTATCGGCATTTTAAAGTAAACTTTTGTAAAAACATATTTTTTGGCATTTTTTTAAAATATTTATTGCTTACACTGGTCATAGTGCTCACGACAGATATAGGCGGGATCTTCAACCGTTACGCTCTGTTTAGAGAGGACGTTATTTTCTTCTATTTTGTACACCGTCTTCCTCATCGCAACTCACCGTATATTTCTATTTTCCTACCATACACTCACAAATTGGACCTTCAAAAGTAGTAGAAGACTTGAACTAGTTTACAAAATCTTATACAATTCTAATTCTTATGAACTCTATGTCTGCGATCTAACCTCTCAAAAGACATGTATGTATCTGTGCATTTTCTTGGCCTAGGTTGATCGACAAACATGATGATGTTGATCGACATCTACAACTTAAATTCCGCCACCTACCTTGATATATGAGTTCTAAGGTCTCAGTATAGTTACAACGGCTGCCCCGTCCTTCAAACCGAAACGCATTACTACTTCACGGCAGAAATAGGCAGGGTGGTGATACCTACCCGCGCGGACTCACAAGACGTCCTACCACCAGTGTTAAGTGGTTACCGAAAACCATAGACATTGACAACGCAAATGAAGCCGCTAGCCTTCATCAATTCTAAGTCTTAATCGTATAGTACTTTTCCTTATATAAGTATGTTCACGCTATGTATAGGCGTTTTCTTTATGTGCGAACAGCCTTCGTGAACTTTCAATTACAAAAAAACAAAAAACAATAAGAATTTGCATAAACTCCATTTTGTTTCGTAATTCGTGTGGGAGTAGAAAATGACCTTAGTTACTTGTTGAAGGGATGTTACGTCACCCATGACGTCGAATAAATACGGAAATCCAATATGGCAGCTAATGATCATTGATTTTTAAATGGCGAAAAATTATAAAGACATTTACAAATCAAATTTCGTAGAGAAATGTCCGTATGTGACAGCCGTTTTGCTGTAGGATTATCGGCACTATGCTGTAGAACCTAGAATAAATTTAAAAGTTAACATGTACTTACTTTAAATCTTATTCGACTGTTTTATTAAAATTACGAGAAAATACGGGGTTAAAGCTTAGTTCGGATACTAAAGGAAATAAAATTCTATAGAGTCGGTCGATTTATCTACATTGCATTTCATTCTACGATTTAGCTTTCTAGTTTTAGCTTTTTTTTCTTACCTTTGCTTATAGTCTTGAGAGGCTATAATATCAGCTTCACCTTAACATGTAAGTGAGCTCACGGGGCTCAAACCGGAAGTGTTGCTAACACTGGCCCTAGCAAGAGCAGTGCTTCGCAGAATCTAGTGGATTGGAAACACGACCTACTCCTCTCGACCGCGACTCAGAAGATCCGGTGAGAAACTCAGTGGGCGCTTTAGCTAAAGTTTCTCGGCGTCTATAAAAACTCCTTGTTCGAAAGAAATTTGAAAAGAGACCTAAGGCTTCGGCGTGGCCGGATCCTTTTGCTATTTAATCTTTAGTGACAATAACTAAATGCTCAAATAACGTCACCGTTAAAAGCCACCTACGTGCCTGATGTAAAATACTGTTAAACCTTTTTAGTGATTTTATGAGCGTCTTCCAAATTCAAATATGGTAATTGGGAGCAGCCCAATGAAGTAGGAAACCTATGGAAATGAAACGTCAACCAAAATTTCGTGCCACTGTGACGTCATCTGGCCACAAAACATGGCGGCTTTAGTGCTGTACAAAAAATTTCAATGTTATCAGGTTTTATCGATAAACGTTCTTGGCTCATTTTATTTTAAATATTGTTGAGTATTATTTATTTGTAGAATTTATACTTTAATGGGAAGTAAGTAGGTATATTGTTATGTGCAAATATGATATGATTTAGATGGGTGAAATCTAAGACAAGTTCGTCCTTCGAATTTGCCAAGTAAACGATATGATGATTTTTAAAAGTTGCTACACTGATTTTATAAAGTTGTCGTTTGTCGCAAAACATAAAGATATGGCGTAGTTCAAAGCCATCAGCCCATTTCTAGCATGCTAAATGTTATCGTATTTTGAGTACGTGTTTTTCTTAGACTATTACAATCTATTTTAATTGTTTTGCTGACTCTAAAGTCCGTAACATACTACCGCAGCGCACCCCAAGGAAGGTGCGCCGCACCATTTGAATCACTTTCGCTTGAGAGTGATTCAAATTTTAAACTTATCAAGGGACCGCGTGAAAAAAAAAACACCTACAGAACATTTATTCATTAATTACAAACGTCATTCCTTGTGACTTCCTCTCTAAAATCACTTAATTATTAAATATTTAACAAATTTACAATAGTGTTTTACTCACTGCGGAATAAAACTATTTTATTTAAATAGTTCCGAAGAGATTTTGTCGGTAGCCTTTTTCCCGAAATATCTAAACAGAATGTCTAAATATGTTTTGATGACATATTTTAAAGTGGTATTTATGATTAGTGTCATGATCAATAGATTCCGACCGAAAAATGGATTTTTCGGATGAGGGCTCCATAATGAATTTAAATACATATAGATAATAGTTTTAGGACATCGACTTTCTTGAGATCCTATAAAATACGTTTTAATTATTATTTTTGTATGTTTTAAGCATGATAAATTATGAAATTTTATATAATCAATCATATTAAATCGATATCAAAGTCAATAAATAATGTACAACCCAAAACAGACGGCCGAACTGACGTGACAATGACATTTGGCGCGCTAAACATGGCGGATTTTCGGCCTCATTAGACGGAGACGGAGATATTTACGTATATTCATGTTTCATTTTATGTACGCACTGAAATACTGTTATATTGTTTTCCTGCGAGTTAAAGTGCTGAGTAAGAACGAGATAGATATATGTTTATGTATGTGCCTTCAAAATGGGTGCTATTTATATAAGCAATTGTACGTATAGAACAATATGTCGTGTCCCTACTATATAGGTCTATGGAGCAGCCTCGTATATGTCGGCTGTCAGTTACCATCTCGAAGGCATAGATAATATACTCTATATTGAAGACTCGAAGGGAAGGACGAATAAGCCACGACCGTACAAATTTCGAACAATGAAATGTAAGTGAAATTACGAAATTCGAATAATGTTCAAATGTCTAATGATTTAGAATGATCTATGGTTTTGACAGATGCGTGTTCCGTTATAATGGTTTTTTATTGTAACATTTTTTTTGTTTCGCATTATCGAAACTATTTAGCATCATCTAAAAATCGCCGTTTGACTTTTCATTTTAATTTTGTTACTCAAATCGAGAACAACACCACATGAGGGTGAATTGTTAGTTGTTATTGTTCAAAAGGCAAAGAAATTCTCTTTAAGCCTCGTTTTGAAGGACACTAAAAAAACGGAGAAATGCTTCGATCAACTATTATTGATCGAAGGAGAAATGGAGTCGATTCCAGAGCCGGGCGGTGCATGACATAAACGATCTCCGTAAGATATGCCTGATCACCTGATCACCTGATGTTTTTTTGGTCTGAGAGTTCTAGTGACCGCTCAAGCTATGTCGGTAAAACCCAAAAAAAAAAAAAAAGAATCAACGAGGTACTGATTATTCTTACATTAAGTAACACAGAGCGTGCCTTGCTAATTTGATGGACTTCATAACAGTAATGCATATTTTTTTGTTACAAATTTGTTAATACATCTTACGTCTCATTAACTCTATTAATATATACTAATTTTTGTTTTATTACACGATTTTCGCAAGCTATGTTTAATTCTGATTACGTAGTATCTCGTAAATTGTGTATAACGTAATGAAAATGAAATAACACACTGATATTTATCTCCCGGTCTTCGCTGTAGCAAATTCGCGACGAGAATAAATTACGGGAGTGTCATTTGAGTTCCTTTTTTTTTTTGATGGCGCCAATTTCTGCGCGCTAAACTCAAATATAAAATAAAAATTAAAAAAAAGATGTGTGGTGTCGTGGGACACCGGATAGGAACGAAGTTCCTTATTATAAAAATAATAATTTTAAATTTTATTCGAGGTATAAAGAAAATAATTATTCTGGTATACATTTTATATTATGATTTTTTTATTAAAAAAAAAACTACTTTAAAAAGTTATCAACTTTATTTTATTCACAATGATTAATAAAAAATATATAATAAAAATATGTAATATATTGTACGTTATAACAAAGTTAAGTCGTACACTGTGTGCATTACTAATAAAAATCTTACGTTACGGACGTTTTTTTCCCGGTTACGGTACCCCTCCGAATCGTCCCGTAAGGAACTTCGTTCCAAAATAACACTAATCGCAAATAAAATTTTAAATTTAAATATGCAATATTCAATAATGTTGTAATTGTTGTGTCGTCATCGATTCTTGATGCGCGTACAAATTTTCAAGTACAATCTGACACCATGAAGTCGACGAATATTAACTTGAAAAGTTCCGGAGCATACACGAACATGCATGAAGCTTGACGTCATTCCGGATCCTCCCGATCCGCTAACGGTGTTTTTAGGTACCTCAAGCACTGGTCATCGCAAAGGACTCGTCGAGTAAATTAACCCACAGACACAGCCCACTGAGTTTCTCGCCGGATCTTCTCAGTGGGTCGCGTTTCCGATCCGGTGCTAGATTCTGCGAAGCACGGCTCTTGCTATGGTTCGTGTTAGCAACGTTGTCAGGTTTGAGCCCCGTGAGCTCACCTACTAGTTAAGGTTACGCTGAAATAGCCTCTCAAGGCTATCATCAGCTTAGGAAGGAAAAAAAAGTGAAGCTAACAAAAGTGTTTGCATTTAACAGAGATTATTACGCGTCCTGGTGTCTCTTGGTGGAAAAGCAGATAATACTATTTAATCCAGGAGGAATCGGCGCATGAGTACCGAAAACTATTCCACCTCAATTTTATTATGTGATCCTCTTCAAATTGCCCTACTGATAATATAAATGCATGTTGCCATGGGGCAACCCCGGGCCATATTGTTTAAACCGAAATTGTTTAAACAATTCCAAGGAATTGTTATTTTTCAACCGGACAATTTTTTTTATATTCTTTATTGAAATACAAATAAAAAAGGCCCTTTGACTTTTTACGATAAAGTTAATATTTTTAAAGATATGAATTTTTAAAGGTTCGAAAAATCTCAAATTTGGGTACTTTCGACCCATACAATTTGACATTATATTTAAAAAAAAAAATATATATATATAAATAATATTTTTTTCTTAATTCTTCATACAATAGTTAATAATATTGTGAATAGAGATCTTAAAAAAATTCATTGTTTATAACTGTTTTTTAAATTTTAATTTCGCGCACTCACAAATATGCGTCGCTTACCTTTAAGTATCGCAACAACAAATATGAGCAAAAAACAAAGAACGATCAGTTATGAATTGACAGGAACTAACTTGTATTTTTATTTTAAATGTTTATATATAATCAACAACTTTGTCACAAGAACAAACTAAGATCTTACATTTTTATACAAAGAGTAGCCTTCGAAAAATAACAATTTCTTGCAATTGTTTAAACAATTTCGGTTTAAACAATATAGCCCGGGGTTGCCCCATGGCAACATGCATTTATATTATCAGTAGGGCAATTTGAAAAGGATCACATAAAAAAATTGAGGTGGAATAGTTTTCGGTACTCATGCGCCGATTCCTCCTGGACTAATTGAGGCTTCGCGAAATTACGTCTTGCTATGGACAGTACGATTTTTCTATGCACTTCGAGATAAACAGACGAGCTGCTAACAACCTCGGGAATGGAGACTTCTTTTAATTAATGTCCAGGGTGTTTTTTTTTATTTTTCATCACCAGTTATCAGCTTCTTCAAAAATGGTTCGGTTTCATTACGTCGTAATAAAGAATCACAAATGAGTACACGGTTCATTAGGTTTCTTTCAGTGAGCTCGTGAGGTACCCAAATATCGAGCTTTTTTGTGTACCCAGTTCTTTCAAATGCGCCAAAACTGCTTTGTGGTCAATTCCCAGTTCTTCAGCTACGTCGTAACTACCGATATGCCGATCTTGCTCCACTTTTTCTAAAGGGTACTTTTTCAAAAGGGCCAGAAGGGTAAGACGACTGAGGAGGTCTTAACGTATTGCAAGTGAACAATGATAAAAAATCTGTCGAACTGATGAAATAATAAAAACGAATTGCATTAAATTACCGCTATCAGATACGTCTGTCATATTAGAAAGAAAATAAAACAATAGACGAAACGCATTATTGTCTCGGCTGTGTGGTACAAGTGAGAATGAAATTCGCATCGCCACGGACCCGTTTTGATCAGTACTGATAATATTTTCTTCGGTTTTAGTTAGGCTACCTATAGCACCATCCTGTCTATTTCTCCCGTGAAGCAGTAATGCGTTTCGGTTCGAAGGGTGGGGCAGCCGTTGTAACTATACTGAGACCTTAGAACTTATATCTCAAGGTGGGTGGGGCATTTACGTTGTAGATGTCTATGGGCTCCAGTATCCACTTAACAACCATTTGGGCTGTGAGCTCGTCCACCCACCTAAGCAATAAATAAATAAAAGTTTTCAAGGGGTCATACTAGATTCGGCGAACGAGTAGGTGAGCTGATGGGGCTCTAAACAAACGAATTGCTAACACTAGCCCTAGCAAAAGCAGACGATAGAATTTATGATTAATGAAAACTATTAACGCTGTAAAACAATTTAAAATACAAAATGAAAATGAGCAAAAAAATCGAAAAACTTATTTTACCAAACGAAACACAAACTCACAGAGAAGTAACAGTGGCGTAAAGTAACCAGGCGTTCCCGATCCTGCGGACAGAACGGAAAGCAGTCGACGTCGCCCCAAACACGTCATTTCGGATCCTCCCGATCCACTAACGGTGCTTTTAGGTACCTCAAGCACTCGACACAAGGGTTCGACGAGTAAATTAACCCACAGACACAGCCCACTGAGTTTCTCGCCGGATCTTCTCAGTGGGTCGCGATTCCGATCCGCTGGTAGATTCTGCGAAGCACGGCTCTTGCTAGGGTTCGTGTTAGCAACGTCGTCAGGTTTGAGCCCCGTGAGCTCACCTACTAGTTAAGGTTACGCTGAAATAGCCTCTCAAGGCTATCAGCTTATATAGAAAAAAAACTCGCAAGGGAGACGAGAAGATCTATAGAAGGCGTGAACACATGTGAAAGCTGAAACCATTTTCCATCACAGAATTAACCTTTCTTTTCTCATTTGTAGCCTCAAGAGGCTATTCCAGTTTCACTGGTTGAGTGAGCAAGGTCACAGGCCAGAAAGAGCTGCTAACATTAGCCCTAGCAAACTTCGCTGAATCTACCACAATCGGAATCGCGATCCACTGAGAAGATCCCGCGATGTTACTGAAATCACGCGCCAATATGTTCGGTTTGAAGGGTGGGGCAAGCCGTTGTATTGTAAAAACCTTAGACCTCATATCTCAAGATAGGTGGCGGCATTTACGCTGTAGTTGTCTTACGGGCTCCGGTGGCCACTTAACATCAAGTGGGCTATGAGCTCGTCCACCCAATTAAGCAATAAAAAAAGTGTTCCCAATCAAAAAACCGCGAAATAGTCAAAGGCTAACCGCTTATTTCTTGTAACTCGCACCAAGCTTTACCTTGGTCTACATTCTGCTAATCATGTACGTCATTGTGCTTATTATACAATCAAACAATAACAAACAGATGCAAATTTGTATTATGATTGCTGTCAGGGAGATTGAAATAAGTTTCGCACCGATTTTTTTTTCTTCAATGGATGGACGAGCTCACGGCCCACCGGGTGTTAAGTAGTTACCGGAACCCATAGACATTTACAACGAAATGCGCCAACCACCTTGAGATATAAGTTCTAAAGTCTCAATATGGTTACAACGGCTGCCCCACCCTTCAAACCGAAACGCATTTCTGCTTCACGGCAGAAATAGGCAGGGTGGTGGTACCTACTCGCGCGGACTCACAAGACGTCCTACCACCAGTAAAAGGTGGACGAGTTGTTAACTATCAATATAAGCGATGCGCAATTAGTTTTAATAAATTGACGTCGTTTTTTTGTATATAAATTTACATGTGCGTACATGTGGTGTGGATTGGGAGAAGGCTATGTCCAGCAGTGGACAACTGTGGGCTAATGATGACGACGATGATGATGTACGGACATACGATTGTTGTTACGTAATATTTAGATGTCGATTTAGCGACAGAAACAGCGGAACGTGGTTGTCTAGTAAGTTTTTTTTTTTTTTTACCTATGCTGACAGCCTTGAGAGGCTATTTCAGCTTCATCCTAACGTGTAGGTGAGCTTTCTAGGCTCAAGCCTATTGCTAGCACTGGCCCTAGTAAGAGCAGTGCTTCAATGAATCTACCACCGGATCGAAAACGCGACCCACTGAGAAGATCCGGCGAGAAACTCAGTGGGCAATAAGTAAGTTTGTAAATTGCAACAGCGCGTATTAAATTAAGAACCATTTAAAATTGTGAAAATTGTCTTTAAACAGTAATCAATCCCCCTTATAATACGGTACACTTAATTTCTCATATTAGGTACGCGATTTCATTCGCTCGTTTAAAAATTAAAAACACGGGTATTCCCCCATATAACGCGGGGATTTCACACGTTATATTTCTGTACTGTGAAAATAATACAGTTTTTTTCATAATTATTAAAAAATTTGTAAAATTCAATTAAATTAATTTATTAAATTTGTGTTCCTAGTTTTTGAATTGTAAAAAAATTGGTTGTAATGTATTTGTACAAATATTACATTTGTACTTAACGCGTTATACCTATTGATTGGGTCAAGCGCGATGTGCGAGATTTCTTTTTTTTATTTTATTTAGATGGGTGGACGACCTCACAGTCCACCTGGTGTTAAGCAGCTACCGGAGCCCATAGACATCTACAATGTAAATGAGCCACCCACCTTGACATATAAGTTCTAAGGTCTCAAGTATAGTTACAACGGCTGCCCCACCCTTCAAACCGAAACCCATTGCTGGTTCACGGTAGAAATAGGCAGGGTGGCGGTACCTACCCGTGCAGACTCACAAGAGGTGAACAAAATAAAAGACAAATATATAGCAAATACATAAGTAGTTTTTTTCGAGATTTTAGGGTTATTATATTAATTTCTGGCGTTTCAAATACTTTCGTTTTCGTGGTCTCTTGTTTACTAAAGCACGTGTGGCGTCATCTAGCGTTGAGTAGTACAAATAGGATTACACGTGCCAAAATTATCGGTACCTTTGAAACTGAAGCCGAAAAGTCGGCGCCTTTTTAAGTTATAAAGACAAAAAGGAACCGCCCTTTGAATGCGTTTGCCGAAAGTTTGTATATTTTTAATGAACACAAAACACAAGCATTCGATCCATCGTGGTGCGCTGACGTTCAACTCAAATCGTGATTACATTTAATAAAAGGTAAGAAACAAATTAAATAAGCACACCTACTTAATGAGAAATTTCGCTAATTTTATAATTATGAATTAAATTAATAGTTTTTATGATAATTAGCTTCAAATTTAAAAGTAAATACCTACACGTTGATTTTTTCTTTATGTGACTGCACAGTGGGAAGGCGTTCCAAGGCGAAGCTAACTATATTATATATTAAAGCTGCTATTATGTGTTATGTGCTATATATTGATAGACAATGATCGCGGAATGCCTACAATCACTACCAAGTTAATGCCAGTGATTTCTATTTTATCAAATCGTATAGATATATACACTTCAGTTTCCTATACTATGGCCTAATGAAGTTTATACAATCATAGTCTTATTTCAACCTTTTTAAATTACGCCTTCATTCCCATAAATTCTATCAAAATCTATATTTAGTTGTTATTAAATTAGCATACATTAATACACTATTTAATAAAATCGTTTTCATGTGAGATTAGTCCCTCATTGCTAAATTGCGTTACAGGATTTTTTAACAATCTTATGTTAAACTGCTAGTCACCGCGTATTTATTAACCATATAAATAATGCAAAAAAAGTAGCACTGGCTAGTCAGATAATAGCATGAATATGTTAGGTATTATCTAAATATACTACAGTAGGTACTGGATTTGTAAAATTCCACTGAATAAAATTGTTTCAATTATTGTGTTAATAAAAAAGTCTGTTCAACCACTAGTTTTAACACCACTCCTTAATTTTGATTAAATTTTGTCATGAACGCGTAAATGTTCAAGACAATATTTATTTATGGTATTAGATAACTAATTATCGTTAATGGGGTCCATAAAATTAATATTGAGCTGTATTTTAATGATGGTATCAATATAATGATTATTTAAATCAGCACTGAATTTTTTTAGTATTTTTTTGGTAGTAAGTACTTTTCTTGCACATAAATTGTTGATTTTTTTGAGTCTATCGTCTCATATGTATAAAAAGTTGATTCAAAATAAGAATGCTTCCGGGTGCTATCGGATGTTCGGTCATTAGAATGTAATTCCTAATAATATTCTACTTCATTAAAGTCATAAAAATTTAAAGTGCCTAAATTTTTGGTTTAAGTACATACGTAGTAAAAACGTAAATGAATGTGTAAGTCATGTTTTTATTATGTACATTACTTATCTTTTCAGATAAAATAATAAAACAATGTATCCGCGAAAAAGCTTATTGGATCTAAATAATAATATGTTGGACGTGAATAATTTGTTTCCAACGCCCATGGAAAGTGGTAAGTCAAAGATTGAATATAGTAAATTATATATAAAAGTTTTACAATTTAACATTGTGGTTACACAATTTAAAATTATAAAGGAAATACGTAACATTTCAAAAACAGCCTGATTAAAAAATGTTTTCATAAAATTATGTTAAGTGAATAATGTCGTATCTCTTGATAGCTCCTTTAAAAAAAAATGTACACTGTATGTATTTCTTTTTCATATTTTCTTCTACAATTTTCAAATAAAATTTTAATATACTTTTATTGATCTGGTTCAGTAACTGAACTTGGTCATTGCTCACCTAATGCTAAGCAATTACTAGAGCTTGTAGGTCACAACATGATGCTATATATCATGTGATATTTGCTTGAAATAAATTTTAATAAAGTTAGTTGTTTCATCACCTCTGAATGAGACAAGAGTATGGTCATTCTGGTCTGGAGAGTGAGCTACGACAATGAAACTATATCCTTAAGCTTTTTCTGTATTTGATCTTCTTACTAATGCAATTTAATATCTAGTATACTCTACGAAGGACGAATCCTAAAATACTGAGAATGAATCTATTTTTAAGAGATCTAAAAGTCTAAAAATACATTAAAAACAAAAGAAATCAAAGTTAGGCAATCCAGGTGCTCAGTAACAGAAATCGACATAATTACTTCAGTGAGCCATGTAGGTCACCGATGACCTACACATGGCAAGTGCTAACTCTTCCTGACATTTTCCAACAATTTTGCCTGAAATATTAAATGTCATGTAGCGGGTTTAGCTTAGACAGTCTGTGTCGAGTCTTCACACAATAAACAGGTTGCAAACTGTCGTGTCTTATTAATAATTATGACCCTATGTAATATACCCTCTCTCTAGAGGCACAGACTCAACAGTTGTAATTCATTTCTAGATTGCCAGACCGAGAAATTCCTGTGATTAATTCATGATCTGATTTTCTTGATTTCAGATTTATTGCAGACATTATTAAATCCAGGTCGATCACCATATAACCAATCAACGCCAATAAATTCAAGCTCAAATGATTCAACAACCCCCGAGTCCCTCATAGATGTATCTATGAAATCTTTTATGAAAACTGATAATGAAACTCCTAGTGCAGTACGACGCCATCGTCCAATATTTGGTCGAAGAATTATGATTGGGGATGCACAGCCAACATTTGAACCAACTCACACACCAAGCTTTGAAACAACATTGGATAAAAGTCTTTCAAATATTTGGAAAGAGGACAATGACTCTGTATTCTCACAAACACCCCCAAAGTATTATAATAATGAATACAATTACAATAATAGTGAATTCTATGAACTATTTCCGAAAGAGAGCAGATCAACAATTGGAAACAATTTGATGAACAATAGAAACTTTTCTATGACATCTTCTGATTTGTCATTAAATATGAACACATATCAATCACAGTTCACATCAGCAAACTCTTCAAATATGAGGGCTTTAAAACCTTTTGGGCCGACACAATTCGGACCATTGACCACACCACAAGTAACATTTGAGAGTAGCTCAAAATTTCCGTTCAATACGAAGATATGTTCATTTTGCCGGAAGAATGGCGAAGCTCCAAACGTGTACGGGACACATACTGTGAGGCAGAAAATAGGAAACAGAAGCGTTGTTATGTGCCCCATCTTGAGACGTCACGTGTGTAACACATGCGGAGAGACCGGAGACAACGCACATACCATGTTAGTTTTTATTTTATTTCTCATATCTGTGATCAAACTCACAACCAGGTCTTAAATGGTTTATTGGAGCCCATAGACATCAAAATTTGTATGCCCACCATAAGACATGCTTATTTCTGCCGTGAAGCAGTAATGCGTTTCGGTCTGAAGGGTGGGGCAGCCGTTGTAACTATACCTGAGAACTTAGAACTTATATCTCAAGGTGGGTGGCGCATTTACGTTGTAGATGTCTATGGGTTCCAGTAACCACACCAAGTGGGCTGTGAGCTCCTTCACCCATAAAAGCAATAACAAAAAAAATTTTCTAATGAAATATGTACTCAACAAATGTTCACGATTGACTTCCACGGTGAAGGAATAACATCGTGTAATAAAAGTCAAACCCGCAAAATTATAATTTGCGTAATTACTGGTGGTAGGACCACTTGTGAGTCCTCGTGGATAGGTACCACCGCCCTGCTTATTTCTGCTGTGAAGCAGTAATGCGTTTCGGTTTGAAGGGTGGGGTAGCCGTTGTAACTATACTGAGACTTTAGAACTTTTATCTCAAGGTGGGTGGCATCTAAGCAATAAAAAAATAAAAAAAGCATGAGACTCTATTCTCAATTTTATTTTAAAAGGCTAACCCTGGAACTGAGGTGCATCAATGCACCCATTTCGATAAAGCGGCACGACACGAAAACCCTCTCATCGTGGCCGCCGGTAACTACATAGCCGATCCTGGGGACCGAATGGTAAACAGTTGACGTCACCCAAAACATTGATGCTTTTTTTTTCTGCCTAAGCTGATGCTCTAGAGAGACCATGTCAGCGTCACCGGGCTAGTACGTGAGCTCACGGGGCTCAAACTTGATGACGTTGCTAACACGAACACTAGCAAGAGCCGTGCTTCGCAGAATCTATCACCTGATCAGAAACGCGACCCACTGAGAAGATCCGGCGAGAAACTCAGTGGGTTGTGTATGTGGGTTAATTAACTCGCCGAGCCCTTCGTCGCAAACGACGGGTTCGACGAGAACGGTGACCAATACTTGAGGTACCTAAAAGCACCGTTAGTGGATCGGGAGGATCCGAAATGACGTGTTTGGGGCGACGTCGACTGCTTTCCATTCTGTCCGCAGGATCGGGAATGCATCCACCATTATTGTTCACATCACATCACATATTGTTAAATGTGTATAATTAGGGAATGACAAATAACCACAAAATAGATCTATGAAACCTCATTTTACCGAAAAACTAAGTTACAATGGACATACTAAGAAAATTATGCAGGTATTAAAATGTAGCATTCTTAATTGCAGAACATACTGCCCCATTTTGAGAAGAACAAACAATGGTGCACCGCTTCAGTCTACCACAATTACTCTGAAGAATACTCGTGTTAAGAGCAATGGTAGGAGACGATTTTGAATTTTATCGGTTTATGTAAAAAGTAATTTATTTCCCGCAAAGAAAGCCAACGAAATTAATTAGCTATTTTAGATTTACACAGCCAGTACTGAATGTATTTCAAATGGTTTGCTTGTTCTAAAGTCTGAACATGTATTTGCAGTTTTCTGGTGGTCTTATATATTTGTGTTCACAAGTGCTCAAAGCTACTAGCATAATGTGTATTAGGAAAAAAATTAAGGTTTTTAATGTTAGGTCTTATAATTTGCCTATTGAGGTTTGACAAACTATTTTATATTAAAAAAAAATCTTTATCTTTAAACATTGCCAATATAAGTTGTCACCATGAACATTTTCATGATAATAACTTGTTTTTATGAATGTTCATGTTTTATTAAATAGTAAAATAGCACAGAATTCTATTTTAATAAATGCTATGACGGCAACGTAAATGAGTTCATCAGTTTTAATATCAAGTCCGCGATTACAATTTATAGTACAGAACTGGACATTACTTTTTTATTACGCTCACTAAAATCTTTTCCAATGGACTACTTTTGCCGCACGTCATTCCAGTTCTAAATAAGCTAGCTAAGCAAACAATGAAGATGTCATATTTGTTGGAAATGTGTTAATTGGCAGAATTATCATTATATAAAATTAAAGTATTATGTCATTACTGTTTCACAAAAAATAGTCATTATTATTGTACTTCAAATCTTCATCAATACTTCAAATCATTTTATTTGTCCGGTAGCATATTATTACTTCTTTATCATATTATTATGTTTATTATAAGAAAAAATATACGGAAATCTTATTATAAATTATGGATACCCGAGTGCACGTGAGTCATAAAGCTCTCTGGTAAAATATTGCCACAGTGTTCCAATACAAGAGTGACCAGGCTTTTGCCATGAAAAAATAAAATGTTAATTTTTTGCTAATTAAAAGATAGTTTAAGTGCTGGTAACACTAAACACTATTTTTAAGCAAGCAATATTTATATGTACAAATTCACTACAATATGAGCATTTTCGTTGCATTCATGACAAGGCGATAAATTTTTTTTTATTACATTATTCGTATTTAGACATATGAACATTGACAATCTTTCATATTTTCCAATAATTGTGCTTTTAGTATTTTTAAACTTTTACTGCTTTTTTTATATTAATTAATTTTGACATTTGTCGTTCTTTGACAACGTTTTACCTTATACAATCTTAATTTTGACGAAAAAAGTTTTTTTATAATAAAGAAAAACATTGACAAATTTTATGAATAATCATAAATAATCATGAGCATTATAACATATTTTATAATTTGACTAATACATTCAAATATAAGACAACCTTTTTGAAATTTTGCAACTATAATAAACCAATAAAGATCTCTCTATTGGTCACACTTCTAACATTTTTTTTCAATGTTGTTAATAAATAATTGTTTTTCAAATAATGGCACAGAAAGCCATTGTTCTTTTTTTTTAAATATGGTATATAAGTTGACAATATATATAATTATGTTATAGTATCTTGAAAGATGTATAGTTTTAAAGTTAATATTATGGGATTTGACTAATAAAAAGAACACTTAATTAACATTGCCATGTCACATCACAATAATTGTTCTAAAGTTTAGCAATTATCTACATTATAATCACTTCAACGAGTTTTTACCACAATTTGTACTTCTATTTGTGCCCTTTAAATACATAAGTAATTATATGTTTATGTTTTCCCATTTTTAACAATTAATTTTTGTCAAACACACAAACTAATATTATTAATTATTATTAATTTGACTTGTTTATGGATCTCAATTTTATTACGTTGACTATAAGACTTGAATTTAAGATATTTTTTTGTTTAAAATTTGGATATGTAGTTTTTGTGTTAATAGGCATAAGCGCCATTTTTTATTGAATTTTTAGTTCGGTATTTTTATTGTAAGTACAGTTATGTGATAATATTGCAGGGGGCGATGTTGAGTATGATATTTTTTAAATATATTTTTTTATGTTTTCAGCAGTTTTAAAGTAGTTTTTAAGAAAAAACGATAAAGTGCCCA
Source organism: Bombyx mandarina (assembly GCF_003987935.1). Next base: position 2,527,098 of record NW_021011479.1, read on the forward strand.
AATGATATTGGATTTCTCTTTCTCACTCTCTTGGCGTTCATATCAAACATTGAGTTTGAATATACATATTATATTATCAGCTATTCTAACCAACTATTAAATATTCATAGTGATATTGTCACAAAAATTAAATTATTACTAAAATGTCTGAAACTAATTATGGACATCGTTGACCTCACCATGAGTACGGTGTGCAAAAAAATAATATTTTTTATTTGGGGAAAAAACGTCGACTTATGAACAGAAAGGATGGAATTAGATGTGATTCCAAAATGTGATTAATTACGACAATTATAAAAACATTGCATTCAAACACATATATATCTGTCACACCCATAAAATAGTTTTTAATGAATATGAACTAATATATTTTTGTATCGTACTTTGATAGTGTACAAATGACATTTCGCACCATTCGTGGAAAAAGGTCGCAAGTGAAAAACTCGAACTTTTCAGGAACGTAAAAAAACTGTTTTGTTAAGAAATGGTAAATCATAGATGAAAATGTTCTTAAGAGAGTTCATGGATAAAATTAAGCTGCATATATATCTGTTGTTGATTTAAAACAATATTGAGTAGTTTTCGAAATAATTTGAAATTAATCGGTTACGTCTTTAATCCCCGTTAAGATATTATGACTTTTAGGAATAAGTAAAGTAACCGCTTTGTTGCTACGGTGTTCACACGGATCATAGCTTCGTAATTTTACTTACGTATTTCTTGCCGACAAAATTGACCTAGCTTAGGTATGTGTATAAAAAAATACGCCTTTGTTACGGAAGAATTAAAATGAAAATAATCATAGTAAATAAATTTATGTTTTTATTACAAGTTTAATAATAAAATAAATATGTCTGTATCACTAACAGCTTACTTATTCTACTCTGACAGAAAACGTTAAAATATATTTAATAAATCGTAATTTTTTAATACAACAACATTTGTTTGCTATTATTTATGTGAAAATTTAATGCTTATGGTAGTAATTAAATTTAAATTGTTAATATGAACATATTGAATAAAATCAACCAGCTTTATTAAACAAAAGGACTTGATAATAATGTTTAAAAGTAAATTAGTCAATAAAATGCTCAAGACGTAATCTTTTATAAAAACCATATGGAAAAAACCAAGGACTTATCAAGTCTCTGTTGAAATTTCTAGAAATTGGAAATAGACCATTGTATATCTGCGTTAGTGCCGATAATACTTGGTTGCTTTCACTCTGAGCCTTTCTGTTCTGCCTTCCCTTCTGTAATTTGCATTGGTATTAACCCATTTAGGTTCTTCTTCATAAATATCATATTTCATATTAATAATTATAGGATTTTGGAGATCAGCAAATAATCGTTTTATTTTAGACCACAAAACTTTGTTGCCAGCGGTATTCTCAAACCAGTTTTTAGCAAGTTCAACTAATCGTTTATAGTTAAAGAAATTCTCTTGTATCATGTGTTTCACAATACATACTTCTTCGTATTTACTTTCGCATTGCGAACGATTGAGTGCTTTTCGTCTGGTACATAATAAACTTGTTTTTTTTTGTTTCTACATGCTGCATCGAGTCTCCTTCATTCTGAGAATGAGATTTTTTTTAAAAGCCATGGATAATTTTTACTTTCATCATCCATATATACATATATAGTGCAAAACTAAATAGTTTCGGTTTTATCCTGAACAATTCTCCGAATAGAACGATATTTTTCTGATACTCCCCGATGCTTCATTTTGTAAAAAAATCCATAGACATCTATTTCATTGGCTTCCCCTTTCGCAATTTCAGCAAGCCGCATATAGCAATAACCACCTTTAGTTAAAATATGATCAACAGTGAAATTTTATACTGGGTATTTTGTTTGCTTGCGAAAAACTCCAACCTGCGATCGAGGTGCGCTCAAAATTTTTTCTAAGTCAAGTTTGCTACCGGTTTTTCTTTTGAATTAGCTTTTTCTTTTTCTGTGCTTTTTATATCCCGTACAATTCTTTTGTTCTTTAAATAATTCTCGTATTCGTATTTCAATTGCTTTTTCTTTTTATCATCCGCTTGTTCCACACACCTTCATGTAACGCATAAAAAAAAATTAGGGTAGAAAAATCAGATATTGAATTTTGTGTTAAAAATAGAGCAAGGGTCTATTGTTATAGTGTTGCTGGCTTAACATTTTGACAGAGTTATTGATTTTTTGTCCAATTTAGATATAAACACTTTTAGCATAAGTAAGCTTTTCGTCCAAATTTTCTCTTTGAGTTTCTTGGAAATTGGTTTATATGATCAATAAAGCTTTTTATTTAAATCATCTACTTTTTTAGGCTGGTCAGAATGACATCCTCGTAAATCTTTCACTGACTCCATCTCTTATTCATCAAGCTGTGTAGACAATTTTATCATTTATATCCTAATTCTGTATAAACATATTTTCGCAAATAGTTATGCTATTAGTATTTTCGAATCTACCAGTGTCATACGTTTAGGCTTAGATTTTACAAATCTTATAATAAAATACAATTCTATTGACGCTCAGAATTTCCCAAACATCAATAATAGTTGAAAATAACAATCCTTTCAAATTTATCAATTTATTCGTTACACTTTTTTCTTTTATCTACATGGATCTCCCGTAACTTTTTCTCTTCTCTTTTCCTGTATCCATTAACGGTATGATTTACCAAAATTTTTGAATATTTTACTTCTTCACCTGCCAGGAACTTTCAGCTCGCATTCTTTTTTAATTCTTTTCATTGCTATTTAATTATTGTTATGGGTAAACTACGATGCGATGAAATTTATATCATTGGCAGTTTAAATAGGGTTTTCTTTTCCACTGACTTTCTCCTCCGCTAATTCTAAAACATTTGCATTATGCAATTGTGTTTCTTTTGATCGAGATTCTTTGGTTGATTCTGTATAAAAGTTTATAGTTTCCGACAAAGTTGCTAATACGGAATCACATTGTCTAGTTCCACTGTTCTGTACTGTATTACTTAAACTAGTTTATGGTCTATCATCATAAGAAGAAGAACATTCCTTTGAGACTTTATTTATATTTAATACCATCTTCAGTAAAACTCATTGACATGTCATGCATGCGCATGCGCATCAAGTCATTTACGTTTTATTTCAATAATATCCATAGGTTTACTTCTGCAGTACAGTTTGCAGCAGTATCGTATTCAACTTCGCGTAAAAAAATGGTACACATACGTTTAGATAAATGATAGCGGCATGCACGTGAGAACTATTCAGCTAGTGCCCATGCACGATAGTTTAAAAACAAACAAGAAATTTCGTGATACAAATCTTAGTATAATCAAATTTCGCAAGAAATAAGTAAATATTAAGTATGTAGTGTGGTTTATCCAACTGATATACTAATGTTTTTGTTTTTAATTATAATTACGTTACGTAATATTTTCAAAATATACAGTATAAAATTAGGTATTTTCATTTAAAAATTAAAATCCAGCGAAATTAATCATAGAAGAAGCGAGCTTATACTATTACCTATGAATGATTCTCAAAAGGTCACGTACAAAAAACACGTAACTGAACTTGCGCACTTCACATCTTCATCAAATATCGTGTCAAAAGTGTGCATGTTCATTTATGCACGTATATTTTAATAAAATTGTGTATAAGTAACAATAAGCTTTTATTGATAGGGAAATTTTCAGAAATGACCAAATATAACAAAAATTACGTAAATAATAAGGCGAATCATTTAAAAAATAAAAATCTTAGCATTTCGCAAAATTTGCAATATCTCCGTCATTTTTTGGAATATTTTTTTCAAACTTGTTGAGCACATGTGTCATGGTCTCCTTTAACGAATAGTGAAATAAAAAAATTTTGAAGTAATTGTACTTGCGACTTTCTTCTACCAATGGTGCGATTTTATGAATAATAAGTAAAGAACATTTTCCTACTTTGACAGTATAGGTGATTGGTAATTTTCTTGTTTCCTTTTAAATTTTATTTCAAACACTTAAAATCGATAATAGTCTGAAGCATGATACAAACGCAAATCGATGCCTCCAATGAACACTACTCTAACTAAAAATTTTTAAATTTTCGTCTTTCACACAAATCGCTTCACTATACTAAAAGTATTACAATTAATCATTATTGATGGGGTCCGAAGCAAGAGTAAATTAGCTAGTTACACAAAAAAGCCATAAATATATCTGCAATAATAAAGATGTTATCAACTTTTTTCGTTTAAACGCTCCTCCTGTAAATCTACGAATTTGGAGTTAGCGTAGTGTTCATTGGAGGCATCGAAATGATAATTTTGCTGACCTATACTAGACTCTGACAAAATAAATTGAAAGTAACATTAATAATAAGATCACTAATGAGTCAGTGCGTTTGTGTTTTAATTTTTGAATACATAATTTCAATGTTATTTATACATATGCGGTTAATTTAAATTTTAATAAATGATTTAGTAAACATTGTATGTGCCTTACATTACTAAATAGTTATCAATGATACTGAAGACTATTGAAATTAAAAGAGAAACTTAAAAACACTTTGTATTGTTGAATTTTATGTCAAAATGAACAAAATCCTTAGTATATCTTAGACACGTTCGCGTGAGCAACTTCTTATAACGTCGTGGTTTTTAAATTATGAAATGACGCAACATCATGTGACGGCCTCTAGATTATCATATTTATTTTGTCGGAACTTCTTTGGATGTCTATTTTATGGGCAAATTCTTATGGCGCATCTACTTAGCGCTGCAACTCATTCGATTTTCATAGCCTAAACCGCCGAGTTCCCTAGAAAAAAAACATCGATGTACGTATTACGGCGGGACGTTTTTAGACGTTGCTAAACTTTGTATGGGAAAAAGGTGCGCCACAGTAGCAATATTCAGAAATGATGTTGCTCACGCGAACCTGTTAAATGTTAATAGGGAAAAATATAGGCTTTTTTTGTATTAATCACTGAACTATGTCGTCGGTGATCGGATTAAAACACGTGTTTATTTCATAAAAAAAAAAAAAAATGTTCATAAGACTTGATTTAATTTTTATAGCTATTCCTAAGACGAGTTCGAAAATGACATGTAAAAAATATGTAACTATTGTTTTCAATTTGTGTAAAATGTACATTGAGTACTGATTATTCTTAAGATATTTTTTTGTAATTTTATTAAATATATTTAAAAAAAAGTGTTTTTTTTTTGTTGCCACTACATACTATTTACTGCCTGTTGTCCCTGTAACCCACACAGTCGTCGTCGTTTATCGAGTGATGTGATTGTGCCGTGTTCAAATCTCGCGAAAATTTTGACTTCTACGATAAATTTTCAGTATGAGGAATTACTAAGCCATCGAGACGTAAAACTCAGGTGAGTGATGTGATGCCGATCCGCGGTGGTAGATTCTCCGAAGCACTGCTTTTACTAAGCCTAAATGTTAGCTTTTCTTGCTTAGATTGGTGGACGAGCTCACGGCCCACCTGATGTTAAGTGGTTACCGAAGGCTACATCTAGAACGTAAATGCCGCCACTCACCTTGAGTTATAAGTTAGTCAGTCTCAGTATAGTTACAACGGCTGCCCCACCCTTCATACCGAAACGCATTACTGCTTCACGGCTGAAACAGGCAGGGCGGTGGTACCTACAAGTGCGGACCCGCAAGAGGTCCTACCACCAGTAAAGTAAAGTAGGTACAAAATTTCAAGTGAAGCCTTTTTTCTATCTAATCGCTGGTAGCCTAGGGGGCTATAATACCTACGTTAGGACGGGTAGGTGAGCTCACGAGCCGGTCACCGTCCACGCCGAACCCGTCGCTTGCGACGAAGGGCACGACGAGTAAATTATCCCCACAAGACACAACCCACTGACTTTCTCGCCGGATCTTAGTGGGCCGGGTTTCCGATCCGGTGGCTCTGCGAAGCACTGCTCTTGCTAGGACCAGTCTTAGCCTCCCGGTTTGAGCCCCGAGGGCTCACATACACGTCAAGAAGCTGAAACAGCCTCTCAAGGCTATCAGCATAGGTAGGAAAAAAAAAGATCGGTGACCGGTGCTTGGAGAACCTAAAAGCGCCGAAAGTGGATCAGGAGGATCTGAAAAGACATATTTTGCGCTGCCCCGTCGCTCAGAAATAAGCCTGAAGATTCCATGTGAGACTTCTGTGACACTAACGCCTAATCTTTCAAAATAAACAGTGAAATCTAAGTTGTCTGTGTCACTAAGCGTCTGGTGAATATTTAACGTCTTGTTTGCAATAGGTAAATTTACCCAAAAGTGTGATTAATCCTAATTTCTAATTTAGCATTGTACAGTACCGCCATCTCTTGACAGGACTGGTTACAATTCCTACGTTATTCCTAACCAAATCTTAAAGTTTTATGAATGAAATATTTTATATTTGAACAATAAATGAACTATTGCATTGCCAGAGCAATTTGAGACAGAACGATTCTTGCCATAGGTGTCATATTTAAACAAATCGATCTTTAAATTGAGCATTCCCTGTGTAACATGCCAGAAATTTTATTTTTAGTTTCTAATCCACGGTCACTCAGTTAATACATGAGTACTGCGTTTGCGAACACAATCTCAATTCAAAGTACCTTTTTATAAAAAAATAAACACAAAAAGCCAACCATGGCACCTTACGATTGGCCCATAGATACAGTGAATTTGCCGGTGATGCGCATCGTGACACCCAAAAATGAATTTATGTGTGGAATCTACGGAATGTGAGTACATAATTATCAAATTGGCTGTACATGTGCTACAGTTTACACATACGTTTACATTATTGTTCAATTTCAATTTGTGATGAACGATTATTATTAACGTATTTGTTAAAATATTATTCAAATCTATATATATATATATATATATATATATATATATATATATATATATATATTAGATTGAATTCAAATATTTCAAAATAAATCCTTTTGTTTTAAAAAATTACTTGTTTCTTAATTTTATTACAATGTTTCCAAGGACTATTGCTGCCAGACAACCATGCTGGTACTAAATCAATCAAGGCAAGAGTTTGAGAAACACCTAATCTAAGAAAATTATCTAAAACACTCTTTAAGAACATTAAATGTAGAAATTAGAAACTATATATTCATGATTACTCAATCTTTGCTAATCTTAATCTGTATTCAGAACATTTTGGTTGATGAAAAAAATAAGTTTCAAATTCTCCCTATAAGTCCCTACCTACCAACTCAGAATCCAGCCATTACGCATTCAAATATCCAAAACGTCAATGTTAACTCAATGTCACTACTGACTACTGTCAAATAAATTGTGAAGGAAAACAGTCGGTGCTGTGTCAAACATCTATTAGCTTAAATAAAAAAACAAAAAAAAAACAGTAAAATTATTAGTAATTTAAACAAAATGAGTGCTTCAAAAACCGTGTCTAAAGGGTCTGTGAACAGTACAACGATCGTGACGGACGACGTAGACGAAAGCTCAAAGCCGGAATTTATTTATGGTGGTCCCTTCATTAAAGTAGAAAAACCATCACCGATAATAGACACAGCCACTCCGTTCAATTTGGAACTACAGGGAACATTTAAAAAGTACGTTTAAAATTATCAATAAACCATTATTAGTATGTTATAAAAATAAATACATGTCTGTTATCAGATAGAACAGAAAAAAATTCTACACAGGTACACCGCTCATCTAGTGTTAAGTGGGTACTGGAAGACATAGAAACCGCAACGTGAATGTCACCATCCATCCTGAGATATGAGTTTTTCATCTCAATTGTCTCAATATAGTCAGTCTGACTGTCTTTATAATCATAAAAATAATGATCAGATAAATTTAAGCTTACCGATTGCTCATACAATCTATTTATTACTGCCATGCTGTTCATTTCTGCATCAGAGCAATTAGACAATTGGCTATTCTAATAAAATTGAGACATGGATCTATAATGAACATTCACATTAATTCTGTCACTATCACTCAACACCATTTGGCCTGTTAGCTCATATGCCCAACGGCTTAAAAAACTGGAAAGCTTACCAACCAAAAAAGTGTGCATAAAAGCAGTGCCCATGAAAGTTAGAACACATTGAATAACACAACCGTATAGTTAAAAATATGTTTTGAAATCGTAAATTAATACGTTATATCATGTTCATATTAACTGAGAGATAAAACTGTAGTTAAGTCCACCTTTATACTATCTACTATATAAAGTTATAAATAAATAAATAATATGAATGATGTAATAATGAAAAAAAAAAGCTGCTTTATGGTTGATCAATATATTGTTTTTGGCTATGGCTACATTGGTCTTGTTAGGGGCTTGTCTTCAATTTGTAAAACATAATTAACTTCTAAAAAAAGTTAAGATTTGTAAAAGCTACGCTATTGTTGAATATGCTATTTAATTTCATATCGTCTTGCAGAGCCCGGATAGCTCAGTCGGTAGAGCATTGGACTTTTAATCCAAGGGTCCAGGGTTCAAGTCCCTGTTCGGGCGGCATTTTTTTTGCTTTTTTCTTTTAATAATCATTGTACCACTCTGCCATATTTTTTATTATTACATTAAAAATGGAATACTAAATTATTATATGTATTTGATAATTTTGTGTGTTTGGTTAGTAAACTCCGCCTAGTTCATTACTAAAGATATTTAAGAAACTATGAGTCATAATAGTTACTAAACAAACCGCAAGATGGCACTTTTATCAACAAACAAATGCTAATAAAGATTTTATTTTGATGAACTTATTAGCAAATAACCTGGTACAGTTACATGAACGAATACTAACATTAAATAAAAGTGTTCATGGACATCATCTACAATTTTGTATGAAAATAAAAACAATATAAAATATTATTCTATCATTTATTTCAATGCATAAATCGTATTTCGTATTCTGGTCTCGGTCCTCAGATGTTTTCCCCGGGATACGCCCTTTGCAGCTCCTTGTTGGCCTTGTAGAATAAATCCCAGAAGGCCATTCTCTCACTAAAAGGTCTAGAGCCCACAGTGAGCTCCTTGCCCAAGTTTAGGAAAGGTTTCGTTTTAGTGTCAACAATCGGAGTCCATTTTACCGGTATTAGTTCTGTAACTTCCGGCGTAGGGTTTCTGAAAATAGAAAAGATCTGTTTTAGAAGGAATGTTCGGATAAGGCAGTAAGGCACGTCCTACGTGTGCGAAGCAGTAATACGTTTCGGTTTGAAGGGCGGGGCAACCGTTGTACCGTAAAAACTGAAGCCGTAGAACTCATGTCTCGGTGGGTAGCGCCATTTATGTTATAGATGTCTATGGGCTCCGGTAACCACTTAACACAAGCAATTAAACAAAAAGTTCTACGGCGAAGAAAAATCCCGTAATAACGCGTTGTAATGTATATGCTGCCGAAGATATAATCTAAGGAGGATTGAGATTGGCGACGGTCGATACGACGTCGATGCAGTATCTTAAGAGATATTTAGCCGACCTCACATAGTACGCGATAAAGGCTCTCTCTCTCTCTATATCTCTTGCTAGCTATTTATCCCACATGGTGGTGGAGTTAAATTTCCCTATTCTATTCCTTCACTTCGCTCTGTCTTGGATATCTTCCTCAGCAACATTGCCTTCCCTTTTGTCCCTCAGCACTACATCTTTCCATCTTGACCTAAGTCTACCTCTAGGTCTCTGACGGGGGAGGTCGCGCAGTAGCGCCAAATTTTCGACGTAATCTATAATAATATTATAAAGCTGAAGAGTTTGTTTGTTTTAACGCGCTAATCTCAGGAACTACTGGTCCGATTTGAAAAATTCTTTCAGTCTCAGATAGCATATAACATCACGCTAAGGCCCATAATAAATGAAGAGGCGGGTAAAATTTAGCGTTATGCCAAGATTATTTGCCAAAAGGCAAGGAGGAGAATAGTTTTGACTGTGTCCATAGCTCTCGGAAACTGATGAAAACACTCACCCGTATTTAACGAAATTAGTCCACAAGGTCGTCATCACATCGACCATTCTGACGTCGTCAGCATCATGAGTTTCGATGTTCAGATACGACATATCGAAAAGGTAACCCAACTCGTCAGCGTGCACGGCACCTCCCACGGTAATGTTATCTCTGACTCTGACGTAATTCCTCCCTCCGACATAAGAAAACAGATAAAGGAAGATATCGCCCGAATTGTGTTCAATGAATCTATCAATGCTTCGGTACGATGGATGGTTGTACATAATGTCGGAATCGAAATTGACCACGTCGAGTTTTGATTCGATGGTCACCTCATCGTCTCCAAAGTAAAAGTGCTGTACAATGTCTTTCATTCCGTTGAACTTGTCATTGTCAACGTCGAACGCGTCGAATAGCTTGGTTTCGACAACGTTAAGATTTCTAAAGTAATCGTCATCGCCGCTCGCGTGTATAATGAGTCTTTCGTGCTCATTAAAACCTATCAATACTTGCACGTCCCTAGCGTTACGTACGTCCGCGGTGATCCAGTTCTGGTCAATGAAACTTTCGACGCCTTCGAAGCTTTTTTCGACGCATGGCCTTACGTTCAGTTCGATGCCCAAATCGAAAACGGCAGCTATGACCAAACTGGGGTCGACTTGGGCTAAGAAAGCAATGGCAGCGTTTAAATCATCGGTGATGTACCCCAGTTTTTCGGCTATCAAAATTGGTGCGTTTCTCGAAGGCTCGTAAAAGACTGGCGACAGGGTTGTCCCGCTCTGTATGATGGCCTTATGGAAAAGCTTCTCTTTATTATACATCAGGTGGAAGTCCACAGCGATAGCACCAGCGCTTTCGCCAGAAACCGTGATCTTGTTGCTGTCGCCCCCGAAATTATGGATGTGCTCTTTGACCCATTTCAAAGCTAGGAGCTGATCTTTGAAGCCCTGATTGCCCGGCACTTCAGGAATGTCCAGACACATGAAACCGTACGGGCCAAGCCTGTAATTCAACGTGACCAAAATAACATCGTGCTTTACCAAGAATTTGGGACCATAGACATGTCTTCCGAAATCGCCATGTCTGAAACTGCCCCCGTAGATGTAAACCATGACCGGGACAGGGTTCTTTGATGTCGCTGAAGCGGGAACGTATACGTTGAGATGTAGACAATCTATGGTGCCAATGTAGACGCCAGTGGCTTCGTCAATTTGAGGGCATATCGCCGAATCGTCGTAAGCTTCTAATACGCCATCAAATTTACCATATGCTGTTGCGTCCTAAAACAAAAAACATTTTGGTTTGAATTGAGTATAATATGACAGAGGATCTTGCACTATAATGGTACAACGTTGGCCATATCAGGTTATATCTAAAACTTTATGGACTACGTCATGGAATGTCCATACTATTGTTATTCAAATAATTGTCCTGTCCAATATTCCCATATTTTGGTATATACCAAAATAACATTTTTTACATTTTTTGTCTGTCTGTCTGTTTGTTCCGGCTAATCTCTGGAACAGATAAACCGATTTTGACAGGACTTTCATTGGCAGATACCTGATGTAATAAGTAGTAACTTAGGCTACTTCTATTTTTTTAAATTACACACGGACGAATTGGCGGACACAGCTAGTGGTCTATAATAACTGGTTGACGTTGTCATATATATTGTCTATGGTTTATAACGGTAACCACTTAACATTAGGATATTGCCTGTGTGATAGAATCTGATTGTTAAGCGTATAGAGCGAGTTATGTAATAAAACATATAAAACTTATCTCTAATAATATATAAATCTACAGTGGCTTTTACGGATGTTCCGTTATAACTACTGAACCATGCATCCGATTGACTTGAAACTGGATATCCATGTAGAAAATACATGTACTTAATGGATAGGCTAATGTTTATATGAGTGTTGGACTCCCTAATAATAATGACAATGACAATAATGTTAATTTTAAATGCCCAGCGAAGCGGTCGAGTACGGCTAGTCTTGTAATAAAACATATAAAACTCATCGATATAACAAAAGCTATAGCTCGGAATAAGAGTCAATTGCGCTGATCTTATTTATGGGTAAATGCTAAATGATCTTATGATAAATGATATTATAAAATGATTTTACTAGTACTCTTCTGTCTGCAATATCGTCCGGGCGTCCAACGTCCGTTTGATATAGGACCCGGAAGAGATTAGAGGTATCACCGCTGTCAACACCACAAACAGAGGCGTGGCTAGCAAACTGACACCCGACCGACGGATATATCCAGCTGGGTCAGAAGCAACCAGCCCGGTCGGAACGCGATATACGGCCGATCGGTTTCAATACTTGATAACATCCTGTCATCGTTCTCGTCAAACCCGTCGCTTGCGACGAAGGGCTCGACGACGAAACTCAGCCCACTGAGTTTCTCGCCGGATCTTCTCAGTGGGTCGCGTTTCCGATCCGGTGGTAGATTCTGCGAAGCACGACTCTTGCCGTCAGGCTTGAACCCCGTGAGCTCACCTATTAGTTAAGGTTACGCTGATATAGCCTCTCAAGGCTCTCAGCTTGGGTAGGAATAAAAAAAAAATATAACATTTGAAGGAGTTATTTAAGAAAAAACCACTTACCCCAAAAGGATTGCTAGCGTTGACTTTTCCAAAAGGTATACCCAAGAACATGGCGTAGTCCCCATCGTTCGCCCTCAGACCCTTGATCAGGCCCAGCTCGGTCTCAACGAGAGGGTCAATTCTGGCCAAACCCTGGCTTTCGTTGACCAAATATAAAAGAATTTGGACAGCAACAAGAACACGTCTCCGAGCCGACATGTTGAAGTGTATCTGATAAATGTCTGAGAACCGCTAGTGATGCGATATTTTTTATTATCATGTGATGATAAATCTTATGACGGTTTTTCTGTCGGCAAACCTCCTTTACTGATAACGGATTGTAAGTCTTTCCCAATCACCGGACCCTCGATGTAGTAGATGAGAAATAAAATTTACGTTTCGCAATACTACTTTATATATCTTCGTCGCGCCGATGACTCCGTAAAATAATACACAATCTAATAGATGTGATCGAAATCTTGATAAAAACGATTAATTAAAAAAGATGATTCGCCTCTTTATTTAATTGGTTACTGTTAGACAACGAAATCTTTTCAATTACAATCATGACAATAATAATGCGAGTAATATACACAGATAATAGATAAATTTGATAAAATTTCAACGACGATTGTTACATTCAAGAAGGCCTTTTAATTCCCCCGATTTTAGCATGATTTCGGAATCTTCATTCCGAAGTTATATTCTTTTTAACAAATAAAACTAATTTTAAAGCCTTTTAGAACCCGTCGCTTGCGACGAAGGGCTCGACGAGTAAATTAAACCATAGACACAGCCCACTGAGTTTCTCGCCGGATCTTCTCAGTGGCTCGCGTTTCCGATCCGGTGATAGATTCTGCGAAGCACTGCCCTTGCTAAGGTTAGTGTTAGCAACGTCGTCAGGTTTGAGCCCCGTGGGCTCACCTACTCGCCTGGTGTATCTACTATGACTAACTTGACCATTTATATTTTTACTCAAAACGGAACATTGGTTTACTTGGGACTATTGACAGGTACATAATTAAAAACTACTTTTATAAAGTTATTATTCGGAAAAGTTTGCTTGAAAATTACGAATTATAGAACATATATACTTAAGATGTTTAGTTATATTTATATTTATTAGAGGAACAAATTTGCTATAATATAGCTTACATCGCATCGAGTTCGGCGGAAAATGGGACAATTTTGCGTTCCACATTTCATTTCGGGTCACCGGGAGTCGTAATTATAAAAAGGGGCCGTCCCGATCAAAACGAGTCGTCTGGACACTATGACCTCACTATGAGCTCACTAGAATAGGTAGGAAGAAAAAAAAGGATTTTCTAGTCATCATTCTAAGATCCTAAGGTCATAAGAGATGAATACCTATATACCCTGCCTCGATAACCAATTTGGAACATATTTTTCCAGGAGCTTCGCATATTATTCACTGAAAGAGAGACTGCCAGTGATCCTAACGAAAATCATAGATTATTTATCCAGAGAGGGAGCTAAAATTAAATCCACGCACGGCGCGGTGAGTGTAAACTTTTTTAGCTTCTGGGATTAAAGTCATTAATTTTTTTTCCGGTGGTAGGATCTCTTAAGAGTCCGCACGGGTAGGTACCACCGCCCTGTCTATTTCTGCCCTAAAGCAGTAATGCGTTTCGGTGTGAAGGGTGGAGCAGCCGTTTTAACTATACTGAGACCCTAGAACTTATATCTCAAGGTGGTATGTGAGCTCGTCATGCATGGAGGTAATATCTACCCTCCATATGTAAATAAATACAAAATAGTGTAGTGTAGTATATATCAACTCGGACATTTATAGGTTATTTTTCGGAATGCATGTTTCTTTTTGNAAGCAGTAATGCGTTTCGGTGTGAAGGGTGGAGCAGCCGTTTTAACTATACTGAGACCCTAGAACTTATATCTCAAGGTGGTATGTGAGCTCGTCATGCATGGAGGTAATATCTACCCTCCATATGTAAATAAATACAAAATAGTGTAGTGTAGTATATATCAACTCGGACATTTATAGGTTATTTTTCGGAATGCATGTTTCTTTTTGGCTTGTACTTGTGACTTAAGTGGCTACAGGGGCCTATAGACATCAGCAACGTGAAAGCTTACCTACACCCACATCGATATAAGGTCGAATATCAATTATAAAACTATTATCCCACCCTGCTTAGGGTCACAAATAGGCAGGGGTATCTACTCTTGCGAGTTCCCCATGCGTCTAACGGTAGTAAATGTTGCTTCACCATCGTAGTACGCTGGTATGGTTCATTCTCCGGCGACTTCCTTAATCACTTTCCACACGAAAGAAGACAGCCAAAAGAAGAGATGGATTGGTGGCATTCGAAGCCGACACCAAACAGCTAAATCTCCATCAACCTTCAAAGAAGATGAACGGCATTATAAGGGTTTCCTGAAGCTTTTCGTTTTGCCCACAGAGCGACGAAGACATACGTTCGTATATACAATACGTGACCAAGTTAAAAAACGATTTGGTCACCAACAAGCAGTACGATCTGCTGACGGTCGACACGCCCGAGGCGAGGAGATGGAACCAGTGGATCGAGGCATTGGACATCAAACACTACTTCACCAATGTGTGGGTGTTCACGGAGTGCTACGTTTACCGAAGGCTCAGGGAGGGCTGTGAGCTAAGGTGAGTGGTTTCAAGATAGAAACCAACAGAGATTCTTAATACGCTTTTATTAGCTTCTGACGTATGTATGTTAGTATGTAACGGAATCTTTGAACATGATTTTGACCCCCTTCAAAACGTCGGATTAACTCGAAGTTTGGTATAGTTATTAAGGACCGATGACAATTCAATATTACAAAAAAATTTGAAAAATTGGAAATCCAACTAAAAAATGAAAAATAAATTATAGTTTAAAAAACTAACAAAATACGCTGTTATACAAAAAAGCAACTAAGAAATAGAAAATTAATTTTAATAAATTTGAATTAAAAATAGTGTAAGAAAAAATGATTTTATTTAAAAAAAAGCATGGGGTGCTTGGTATCAGTAGTTATAAATATTTTATGAACAGATATGAGTAGAAGGATTATTTTGATAATATCGTGAAAAGCACCCCACGCTTTTTTACAATAAAATCATTTTTTCTTACACTATTTTCAATTCAAATTTAATAAAATTATTTTTTTATTTTTTAGTTGGATTTTCTATAAAAGCGTATTTTGTTAGTTTTTTTAAGCTATTCTTTACTTTTTCTTGAGTTGTGAAGGTAACTTGAAATAAACAAAATGAAATTAAACGGTAGGCAGCGGCTTGGCTCTGTCCCTGACATTGCTGAAGTCCATGGGCGACGGTGACCACTCACCATCAAGTGGGCCGTATGCTCGTCTGCCTACACAGGCAATATAAAAAAAAACGTTGCTCAGATGTGGATAAGCGTTGTTTCTATTCAATGGTTAGCCCGGCGTTGGGTTTGGCCGCAAATGAAGTCGCTCAGAGTGAAATTTCGTTTGGGTTATCTAAAGCATGCCGTGTTATTAAGAGGGAAGGGAATGGTATGGTGCTATGGCGTATTGTGAGTCTAAAGGCATAGAGATGTGAGTCTAAAGGCTTAGAGATGTGAGTCTAAAGGCATAGAGATGTGAGTCTTAAGGCATAGAGATGTGAGTCTAAAGGCATAGAGATGTGAGTCTTTATTGCTGGTCTTTATTACTGGTTGTAGGACCGCTTGTGAGTCCGCACGGGTAGGTACCACCGCCCTGCATATTTCTGCCGTGAAGCAGTGATGCGTTTCGGTTCGAAGGGTGGGGCAGCCGTTGTAACTATACTGAGACCTTAGAACTTATATCTCGAGGTGGGTGGCGCATTTACGTTGTAGATGTCTATGGGCTCCAGTAACCACTTAACACCAGGTGGGCTGTGAGCTCGTCCACCCATCTAAGCAATAAAAAAATAAAAAATAAAAACTACCACCGGATCAGAAACGCGGCCCACTGAGAGGATCCGGCGAGAAACTCAGTGGGCTGTGTCTATGGGTTAATACGCTCGTCGAGCCCTTCGTCGCAAGCGACGGGTTCGACGAGGACGGTGACCGGAAAATATCTTAAAAACTAGACGGTAAAAGTTGTTAATCTTCCATGCAAATTATCGCATTTTATAAATTTTAGAATGTAAATCTCAAGTTGATAAACATTACTGATTCCCTGATTTTGGCTTGGTCGAATGGTAGACATAGTAAGCTAGGCCCACCGGTAGGTCGCATGGCGTTTAACGTGTTAATATTTTTCATATCAAGCTTGGATTATGAGATAATGAGGGAATCGCTTGACTTGAAAAAATTGAGAATAACTCGAGCAGCATCGTATTCCTAACGATAAACAAGTAAATACCAAACGCTGTTACCAAACGATGTTAATTTTCAGCAAAACTCTCAAGAATTTCGATCCATTCGCTGACCAAAAGCAGAAATCGTTCGAAGGAAGCTTGGAGCTGATGTGTATCGTGGCCGATAAACTAGTTAATATGTTATCTAAGAGCGATAAAGATAAATGTAAAAGTGATTTTGTTACTTTGCTGAAGGTGAGAAAAAATTATAGCCTCGTCATAATTTGATGTTGGATCTGATCGCTTAATAATTTCGGGCACAACTTTAAGGCGATGGATTCGCTCGATTGAAAAGCCTAATGGAATCCATAGACACTATAAAGATGCCACCAGTGACTTAAGTTTCTAAAGCGCTGGTGCAATGGTGGTAGGCTGTGGTGGGCACTGGTGGTAAGACGACTTGTGATGTGATAATGGTGGTATACGCTGTGCTGGTACGTCACTGGTAGGTGCTAAGATTTCTTGTGAGCTCACACGGTAGGCTGTGGTGGTCACTGGTGGTAAGACGACTTGTGATGTGATAATGGTGGTATACGCTGTGGTGGTACGTCACTGGTAGGTGGTAAGATTTCTTGTGAACTCACACGGTAGGCTGTGGTGGTCACTGGTGGTAAGACGACTTGTGATGTGATAATGGTGGTATACGCTGTGGTGGTACGTCACTGGTAGGTGGTAAGATTTCTTGTGAGCTCACACAGATAAGTTCCAGAAACTTGCCTATTTCTGCCATTTTGAACGATGCAACCTTACAGATGTTCAAATATTACAGCTAGTACCGGATTTTCTATCTTAACACATTTTATTTATTTATTGCACAGATGGTTGGATGAGCTCACAGCCCACCTTGTGTTGAGTAGTTACCGGAGCCCATTTTCTCCATATTCCACAAAATAATTAATGGAGATCATTGTTTTAGTAACTATATTGATACTTTAGAACTCATATCTCAAGGTGGGTGGCGGCATTTACGCTGTAGATGTCTTTGGGCTCCAGTAACCACTTAACACCGGCTGTGACCTCGTCCATCCATCTATCCCATAAAAAAAAAATTAAAGTGGGTCGCGTTTCCGATCCGGTGGTAGATTCTGCGAAGCACTGCTCTTGCTGGAGCCAGTGTTAGCAACACTCCCGGTTTGAGCCCCGTGAGCTCACCTACTACCCCGGTGAATCTAGAAGAACCCCTCAAGGTTACTAGAAGAGGTAGGACAAAATTTGATTGACTCGAAACATATTCCAGCTCTGTCTGTGGGCCAACAAATGCGATTTGTCGTTGTCCAGTGGCGAGCAAGTGTTTTTGAACGGGAACAATGCTGACGGAAAAGCTACGGCATCAAACATCATAGATCCATTCCAAATGATTCTCGATTTTAAGGATAAGGTTCGTGAGCTTTGTTTTTTAGCTTTTAAATGTATACGTGAACTTTGTGTAAGTGAACTTTTTTCCATAG
The DNA here is from genome assembly GCF_003987935.1 of Bombyx mandarina. The sequence continues at coordinate 2,545,422 of NW_021011479.1, forward strand.
ACAAGAACTTGTGACATCTTACGCCAGAAAGGACTCAGAGGCTAATAATGCCAAAATGTTGCCAAACTTTTATCGTTTATTTCTTTGCATATAACTAATATGTTTTTTAACCGACCGACTTCAAAAAAGGAGGAGTTTCTCAATTTGACTGTATATTTTAATATTTTCTATGTTTGTTACCTCATAACTTTTGACTGGGTGAATCGATTTTGATGTTTCTTTTTTAANTTACGCCAGAAAGGACTCAGAGGCTAATAATGCCAAAATGTTGCCAAACTTTTATCGTTTATTTCTTTGCATATAACTAATATGTTTTTTAACCGACCGACTTCAAAAAAGGAGGAGTTTCTCAATTTGACTGTATATTTTAATATTTTCTATGTTTGTTACCTCATAACTTTTGACTGGGTGAATCGATTTTGATGTTTCTTTTTTATTAGAAATCTGACGCTTCCCGTGTGGTCCCATTTCAATTTAGTTCAGTTCTGATAATGGTATCGATGAGAAAACCATATAAGTCTTAAATTTGCATTAAGTACGTGCGCGACAAATAGATGAATAACTCAATAACTCAATATCACGCCAATCGATTTTGATGATTATTGTTTTTAGTGTATATTAATTTGTTTTGGAATATCTTTTTTTTAGTCTATTTGAAGTCAGTTTTTCTTAAAACATGTCTATTTACAATTATTGTTAACTAGCGATCCGCCCTCGCTTGGCTTCGGAAACATTAAATTTTATTATTGATAGCTGAGTCCCGCGACGTTACCCGCGGTTATTGTCGTACCGCGGGTAATGTCGCGGGGCCAAGCTAGTCTAAATAAAGTAGCCTAAGTTACTCCTTATATCATCAGCTACCTATCAGTGAAAGACCCGTCAAAATCGGTTCAGCCGTTCCAGAGATTAGCCGGAACAAACAGACAGACAGACAAAAATTGTAAAAATGTTATTTTGGTGTATGTACCGTATATATATTATATTCATATGCATGTAGTAAAAAGCGGCTATTTCAACATTACAAACAGACACTCTAATTTTATTTATATGTATAGATAATGTTTGAAATAGACATTCACTCTGGAATAGCTTGGTTGAGAGACGGCCTGTAGAATTTCTCCATTTTCTTTCAGTTACTAGTTGATGATACGTCAAAAATAGTCGATCAGGTGACGAGCAAAGCTGAAGCCATGATGAAGAACTTAGAGGCGGTAAGTTTGTTAAGCTTTACACGGGGTATACCTTATCGAAGGGCGAATGGGAATTTGGTATAAGCCGCGCCAATAAAGAAACGAATCGAAAATGACGTCTATGTACCTGCACTGACAGATGGTAGGGTCAGCAAATAAAAAGAAAAAAAGAAAAAGTTGTTTATTGTAAAAAAATATAAAAAAATTTAATGAGAATGTACTTTACTTTACTTTGGTGCCCTAATAACAATAATAACAAATAATAATAATAACTGTTTACGCTATCTGCAATGGATACATCGCATTAATATTTTTGAACGTAATTGTTAGCGCATGGGGGGTTGGGGGGATGCTATCTTCACCAGGGCTCTGAAACTGCGATACTTTAAGACAAATATTTTTTTCTGTATGGAAACTAGCGACATCTTGTAGCGGAGGCCCCTAAACTTATATGTTGTTAAAATTAAGGCATTTAATTTAGATATAATTAAATACAAGTCTTTATTTGTTATAGACAAATCGATTAAATTTTATCAAAGTGTGGTTTCTGAAAATTTACAAAATCCTTTATTAAAAATAAGATATAGGATGATAGGTAATATGTTACTGCCATCTACAGGAGCAATGAGAAACTAAACGAAGCGAAGCCATCTAGTGGCCGACGCCCGTAAACAGTTTTGTTGATAGCTCTTTTTTTCCTACCTTAGCTGATAGCCTTGAGAGGCTATTTCAGCGTAACCTTAACTAGTAGGTGAGCTCACGGGGCTCAAACCTGCCGTCGCTTCTAACACTGGCCCTAGCAAGAGCAGTGTTTCGCAGACCCACTGAGAAGATCCGGTGAGAAACTCAGTGGGCTGTGTCTGTGGGTTAAAGAGTGCTCGAGTTGCTTATTTATAATTAATTATAAGTGAACCTATGATTTTCACGTTTTCGTCTACAAGTTAACACAGAGCGGTGTCCATTTTCAGAACGCAACCGTAAAATATCAGTGCAGTTGTAACAGGCTGGCGACACTCGCCGGGATTACAGTTTGTAAAGACGAGGTTATTATATGAAATATAATATGTATATTATTTTTTTTGTGGTGAGATGTGTGAACGAGTTCACAGCCCACCTGGTGTTAAGTGGTTACCGGAGCCCATAGACATCTACAACGTAAATACGCCACCCATCTTGAGATATGAGTTCTAAGGTCTCAGGATAGTTACAACGGTAGTCGTTGTACTGTTAAAAGTGGCGACTAGCATCATCAGTTTTGCATTGTCTTCTTGTTTCATTAGTGGTCTAAGCCAATAGTCTCGATCGAGCACAATAATAGTAATAATAATAATAGTAGATTAATTAGTGTAATTGTTTAATGTGAGTTAAATTACTTCCTTACATTATAAGTTAGATTAGTTATCGTTATCGTGTTGTTTTGTCGTATCGTTGTAAGGAACTTTGTGTATGTAATGTTGTAAGGCAATGTTGTAAGGTAATATGTTGTAAGGCAGTTTTTTGGTGTGTATATTTTTAGCTTGTAATGTGTATTGTGTGCCTAATAAATAAATAAATAAATAAGTAAATAAAGAAAGAAAGAAAGAAAGAAAGAAATGAATGAATGACTAAATGAATGAATTGATGGATGAATGAATGAATGAATGAAGGAATGAATGAATGAGTAAATAAATAAATAAATAGATACTTGGTGAATGTTCCCAGCCGGCTTCGGCTGTGGACGGCGCCATAAGCTCTCCGCCCGAGACGCCCGCTGCTGAAGCCACTGATGTCCCTTGTCCGACAAAGATGACCTCGCCACAGCACGTCATGTTCGGTGAGTACGTGGCTTGAATCACGGAATGACTCAACGGGTTTCTCTTTCACGTGTCCCTCTCTTGTTAAGCTTAGGGTCGCATTCTCACTTGTTCTTCGGACTTGTTTCGCGGCGGGTGACGAATCAGAGGATCGGCTTGCCCAAAACGCGTCATTTCGGATCTTCCCGATCCACTAACGGTGCTTTCGGGTACCTCAAGCACCGGTTATCGTTCTCGTCGAACCCGTCACTTGCGACGAAGGTCTCGGCGAGTAAATGAACCCACAGACACAGCCCACTGAGTTTCTCGCCGGATCTTCTCGGTGGTTCGCGCTTCCGATCCGGTGGTAGATTTTGCGAAGCACGACTCTTGTTAGGGTTCGTGTTAGCAACATCGTCAGGTTCAAACCTCAACCAGGTCGTCGGGGCTCAAGCCCCGTGAGTTCACCTACTAGTTAAGGTTACGCTGAAATAAACATTGGTGTCTACCTGTCGAGTGATGCGCTTCTAATTGTGTCCGGATACAAATAGGCAATTTGTTTACGATACCTATTTCTGTTGTTACTCTAGTTATTAATTAGCATTCAAGTTTTGTCTGTTAATTAAGCAACACTTTTTATGGTTGCCAACTTTCGCCTTATGCTGTATAATATATATGTATATCTAATAATATTTATACTATAATGTTACAGATATAGTATGCGATAATGCGGGATACGAGTTATTCGCCGATTTGTGTTTAGCGCATTTTCTGATATCACAGGGGATCGTGCAAAAGGTAAAGCAGTATATCGAGGGGTGAAAGGCGATTTGATTTAGGGTCCGTTCACACAGACCGGCTCGGAGAGCATCGGCCCGCTTTTATCTTTTCACATAGACCGGATCGTATACGTTTGGAATTGGCCGGAGCGGAGCTGCCAACTATTTCACATAGACCTGCTGAATGAGATTTGAAAGCGGATGCGCACGCAATCAGAGCCGATCGGCTACGCGAGTGAGAAAGAACGCGTAATCGGAGCCGATCGGCTACGCGAGTGAGAAAGAACGCGTAATCGGAGCCGATGGGCTACGCGAGTGAGAAAGAACGCGTAATCGGAGCCGATCGGCTACGCGAGTGAGAAAGAACGCGTAATCGGAGCCGATCGGCTACGCGAGTGAGAAAGAACGCGTAATCGGAGCCGATCGGCTACGCGAGTGAGAAAGAACGCGTAATCGGAGCCGATCGGCTACGCGAGCGAGAAAGAACGCGTAATCGGAGCCGGTCCACTCCTCTTATTATTTCACACGCGGCGCGTTCAAGCATTCTTAATGACAAAAAAGTGCACATTCAAAAATAGACTTTACTACCATTACTCAAAACTGTTTCGAACGCGATAAAAATCTGCTCTCCTCTCCGTGGTGGTCTGTGTGAACGGACCCTTAAGCGACATTTCATTTAATACGCGACATTTCTCTTTGTAATTAAAGGTGCGTTTTCTTTGGTATTAGCATCAACGGTTCGATATTTTTTTTTGTTATGATAATTTTTCCAAATTTTAAACTTCTAATTGCTCTCCTGTAAAATTACAAAAATGTCGCTAGAACCAAATACCTTTTCACCTCTCGATATAATATATTAATGAATTTAATTAATTTTGTAGTTAAAAATATTATTCAAACAATCAATTATTTATAAAAAAATATTCATTTTTAGATTCGGTTCCACGTGAAGAACATACCTTGGTTTGTGTCTGACGTCACGCCCGTAGATTTTAAGTGAGTAGATATTTTATTTTACTAGTACATTAAGAGGCTTGATATGAAAATTTTTTTTAGGTATTTGCAAATGTGGACTCTTAAAATTTGATTTAAAAATTCATATACAATAATACCACGGTAGATCGGTTCCGCGTTATAGGAAACGCGTTGTAGAGGTATTCTCGCATAACGCGCTTGTATGAACCCATATAACGCGTTATGTTCAAATATAACCAATGTTTTTATAACTCAAAAACTAGGAACATAATTGTAATAGATTAATTTTATTTCATTGTATAACAACACAATTGACACAATGTGCAAAGGTACACGAATATTAATTGTGAACTGAACAAATAATTATAAATTTCACAGTACAGAAATATAACGTGTGAATTCCCCGCGTTATAACAGGGGAATACCCGTGCTATATATAATACGAGGGACTGAAAATCGCGTTATATGAACATGCGTTATAAGAGTACCGTGTTATAGGCGGATTACTTGTGGCCTTGTGTTAAGTGGTTATCGGAGCCCATAGACATGTACGACGTATATGCTGACACCCACCTTGAGACACGAGTTCTAAGGTCTCAGTATAGTTACAACGGCTGTCCTACCCTTTCAAACCGAAACGCATTATTGCTTCACGGCAGAAGTAGGCAGGGTGGTGGTACCTACCCGCGCGGACTCACAAGACGTCCTGCCACCAGTAAGAACCTTCTTTTGATGTTTCTTTTACTTCATTCACATTTGGGTTTAGAGTTTGCATTTTCATTAACATTATAAATTTATATAAAAAAATGACAATAAGACTTTATTTGATGATACCAAAGAAGGTTTATAGTCATGTCCCCATCCTGACCCCCCTACCAGCGGCTTCTCCCCTGCTAAAGTCACCCCGGATATAACGTTCCCAGGTGGGTGATCGACTCATGCCTCAAAGCCAGCTACAGGAGAGAAGTCCCCCAGCAGCCGACAGGTTTGAGACACATTCGTTTATTTCCTAAATGCTTAATGTGTGATTTCCTAACCGGATAAACTTTGTTGATACGCTTTTATTAGTTTCAAACGTATGTATGTTAGTATGTAACGGAATCTTTGAACATGATTTTGATCTCCTTCAAAACGTCGGATTAACTCTAAATTTGATATTACTTATTAAGAACCGATGACAATACAATATAAAAAAAAAAAATTAAAGAAAAAAAATTAAATTCAACTAAAAAATGAAATATAAATAATAATTTGAAATAAAACTAACAAAATACGCCTTTATAGAAAATCCAACTAAAAAAATAGAAAATAAATTCGATTTAAAATAGTGAAAGAAAAAGTGATTTTATTGTAAAAAAGCGTGGGGTAAAAAACACGACATTTTGGATCCTCCCGATCCATTAACGGTACTTTTAGGTACCTCAAGCACCGTTAACCTTCCTTGCGACGAAGGGCTCGACGAGTAAATTAACCCACAGACACAACCCGTGAGCTCACCTACTCGCCCGGAGAATCAAGCATAACCCCTCGCGGTTACCAGAACAGGAAGGAAAAAAACCACTTAGATGGTGCTCCTTACTTCTACCATTTATGAATGGAAGAATAAGAAATGCTGCGCTGGTGGGGTTAGGACAATAAGATTATTATAATTATAAATATTATTATTATTATAAATAAATAACTATTTACTAACAGTCACGCCACGTTAACTGGTCCCGTGATAAGTTCGTAAAGAACTTGTGTTACAAGTACCAGATAACGGAAATAAATGTAAGATTTTTATTATACACATACATATTATATTTAATATACATCTATAAGCCTGGAAAAGACATTTTATATTTATTTATTATACAAATATCTTCCCTTGGCGGGATTCGAACCCGCGACCCCCTTGTGTAGTGACCATGTCACTTACCACGACACCAGAAGGCCCTTAAGATCGATGATTCGTGTACGTTGTCGACAGAAGCGGCCGAGGGCGAGGTCCCCCCCGAGCCGGAGCCCCCCCGGGTGATAAGCGCGGACAATCTGCGCGCCCTGGCGGAGCAGTGGACCAAATACGTAGACGAAGGCACATTTGTAGTATTGGTAATAGTATTTTATATTTTTTGCCATTAATACTGTTACGCGCTGAGGTTCGGGATAAATAAAAACCGTATTCAACACTTAAAACACTTTAAATTTCTCAATTCGTTTCTTCCGCTTCGCTTCAGGTGATCCGTTCGCTGTTTTGCTTCGAGTAGTTCCCATTACTGACTGACTGCGTGCCATCTCTATAACGCTTTTATAACCGATACCTCATCCCTAGAATTATCGATCATATTCCACACATTTCGAGTATTGTGTTTCCGCTATCTGACAATAGATGGCGTTGTACTTCTCGAGCGTTTTAGGTGCTACTAGATCCTTCGATATTCGTTCGACTATCCGAACGATAGATGGCGTTACTCTTACCGGCGTAACAATACTTTAATAATATACCTACACAGGGTATGTTGTTTTAATATTACAATTGTATTACATACAATTTTCCATTTGAATATTTTCAGCGCGGTAAAATGAAAAAAAGACATGATGTAAATTTATAATGCAACGAATTGACGGTCACCTTTTTTTAAAGTCAGTTAACTTTGTGATACCTTAGAACTCATATCTCAAGGTGGGTGGCTGCATTTACGTTTCAGATGTCTGTGGGCTCCACCCATCTAAGAAAAGATTTGTTGAAGTGAAACTTCTTTAGAATCGTTGTGATTTCAAACTCGATGAAACGAAAAAATAAGTCCATAGAGACACAAAAAAATAAATGTATAGGATTCAGCCGGCGAGAGAATGAGATAGAACACATTAGACGTTCTCGTTCTCCTCTTATTGCGACTATTCGTAGCATCCCTACTATCGTCTACTGAACATTGTCCATATGTATGCTGCTGTGTAGTGGGATAGTCAGTATATCTATATCTTATTTATAAGTTTCACTTCTACCGTGTGTGACTTGCACACAGCCACACTTTTTTTTTTGGATCCTTATTGTATTACATTCGTATATTTTGGTTACAGCACGACGACTTCTGGACCTCCCCCCACGTGTACAGGGACATGAAAAGGCACGCGCCCTCTCTGTACCGCCAGCTGCAGTACGCGGTCGCGCTGCTGTTTAAGGGCGACCTCAACTACAGGAAGCTGCTCTGTGAGAAGAACGTGCCGCCCACCAGTGGGCTGGAGGCCGCCTTGCAGGGTGGGACACCGCTGCTCTCTTCTTCTTACTTTCCGAAGTGAAACTTCTTTTGGCGCGTCGAGAGTAAAATTTAATTCGCGACAGATTTGATACAATTTAGGAAGAGCCAGAGTGAGAAAATAACCGTGAATGAAGTGTACCACAATAAGTTTGCACGTTACCGAATGACCGTGGGTTGTTGCGAAACCTCCAGTTTTATTTTCATTTATACCTCGAATAGAACTTAAAATTAATATTTTTATAATAGGTAAGAAACTTCGTTCCTATCCGATTTCCCACGACATCACACATATTTTTTTAGTGTTTTAGTTCTTGTAGGAATAGATTCTAAATATCTTCGGATTCGTCTTTTCCAAAGTGTACTAGTTATTCCGGCGTCATAGTAACAGAAATCGACATAATAACTTCAGAGCGCCGCGTAGGGTATCATTGACCCATATGGCAGTCTAAACTCGAGTAAACAATCGACCCAAGTCCATTCCTGAGTCGGCCGGTGTGGTCCCGGGGCGACCGTGTGAATCCCTCGCGTGTCCTGCAGGCTTCCTCCCGGCTCCCGTGATCGCGGTGCGCACGGTGAAGGCCGACCTGATATGCGGGCTGCCGAAGGGTAAGTGGGACCAGCTGAACGCGCTCGACGACAAGTGGATGCAGAAGGGCGACTTCGGGTGAGTTTTACATCAACTCTAACTGTCGTGTTAACCTTAATTGACCTTAATTATCATCACTTGATTTCATCACCTAAATTATCATCACCTAATATTATCATCTAAATGATCATCACTTGATATCATCACGTAAATTATCATCATCTGATACCATCACCTAAATTATCATCACCTAAATCATCATCATCTGATTTCATCACCTAAAATCATCACCTAAATTATCTTCACCTGATGTCATTACCTAAATTAATTATCATCACCTAAATTAACCCAAGTTCAAATGTAATTACCATTAATACGAAACTTCATGAGTGGACAAATGTCAAAACGGCCATCATAGCGCGCCGGTTGTATAGTATTTTTGAAGTGAAAACTTCTTTAGAATCGTTGTGATTTCAAACCGGATGCAACGGAAAAAACGACAGGTAAGAGACACAAATATAAAAATGTGTAGGATGAAGCCAGCAAAGAATGAGACAGAAATATACATACTATTTAATACAGCGCCATCTGTGAGATTTTTTAATACTAACGTGTGTATGAAAGCTCTTGTAGTGAATTTTAANATACTAACGTGTGTATGAAAGCTCTTGTAGTGAATTTTAATTTAGGATTATACGTGAAATTAAAATATCAATTCACAGAGGGCGCTACCTTACAATTATTTACTAATGACAAAATTTTACATATACTTAAGACGTTTAGGATAATTGTATTTTAATTTTGGAAGGTTTCACTTCTACCACGTGTGAATTGCACATATGTTGTTTTTTTTGTTTTTTATTGGATGGGTGGACAAGCTCACAGCCCGCCTGGTGTTAAGTGGTTACTGGAGACCATAGACATCAACGACGTACCCACCTCGAGATATAAGTTCTAAGGTTACAACGGCTGCCCCACCCTTCAAACCGAAATGCATTACTGCTTCACTGATGCAGAAATACGCAGGGTGATGGTACCTGCCCGCGCGGACTCACAAGAGGTCCTACCACCAGTAACAGACAAGGGTCGGAGGGTTAATTAATGCGGCTGAATTTATAATACCACGGCTTGTAACGTCTCAATGATCGAGCCACGAATCTATATTGTAATATTTTCCAGCGTGATTCAGTATTGCGGTAAAGTGGAACCACTAAAGGTAGCTGACCGGCCATGCGATCAGTACGGAGACGTCTGCAGGGGAGCCGGCTGTGGTCCACGGACCGATATGTGATCCTAAATAATCACAAAACATACATCGGACACGAAGACAAAGAATACAGACTTAAATAACACAGAAAGGTTCAGTATTGAGAACAGCGCGCATTGTAACACGCGAGGTCAACGACCGCGTGGTGTTATTTGTTGGCAACCGCGCAATGTATGAAGTTATTTATAACTACCTTACTATTTATAACTTCATTAACGTTTTAGATTTCGTCAACAAACTACTGTCTGTATAAACTTGACATTTGTTGTAGATAGAAATAAATTTGAGTAGTTTTTTTTTTAAATAAATTAAATTTTATTGTAAAGGATTTGTGATACAAAGTTTATGAAACTTTGTCTGTATTAAATTTTATTTTAAGACGTTTTGGACTTGCGACGAACCTCGTCCAAGCTCTAAGATTTATATGCTTTTCCTAATTCTTCCCAATTTGATAGCCGACTTCAACGAAATAAGACTAGTAAATTATTAATGTAGTCGAAAACCATCGGAATTATCAATTTAGATTCATCTAGAAAAACGTTCTGAAATAACACATAAAGATGCGGCCGAATCGAGAAACTGCCTTTTTTTTGAAGTTGGTTAACAAGTTAGTTTTTATGATTCTGACGTTATGTTCCAAAGCATATTTTATTAATAAATACACGAATACATAAAGCTTTAGGTTTATTGTGTGTATATAAAAATGAATTTGAATCATAACATATCATTACTTTTGTGAAAAAAAAAATTCGACGTTGATTTTATGAAACATTTTTTTTATTTTAATGATCGACTTTGAATCAATAGATTGGCTGTTTTAAAAGAAAAAAACTTTGGTTTTTTCGACATTCGTTGTTTTCGCATTTGTGGAAATTGGGTGTATTTAAGTATATTAAATAAATTACCTAAATAAGAAATTTATATCCTTCAAATATATTAATAATTCCTTCAATAAATACATTTGATAGTAATTAAAATTAATTAAATAGTGGACGCGGGTTTTTTTTTATTACTTTTGTTAATAAACTGTTTTTGTTACGCATTATTGGTTTTTGTTTTCTCTATCACTATCCTTGGATAAGTCGTGACGATCTGAAAGTTCTAGTGAAATCTTTTTGAAAATTTGTGATTTACTTATTTTGTTTTTAATTATTCTACTGGAGACTCGTGTCGTGAAGTGTTCGCTGTTACATTTTAAACATTGTTTTTTTTTTTCCTACCTATCCTAGTAACCTCAAGGGGTTATCCTAGACTCGCCGAGCTTGTAGGTGAGCTCACGGGGCTCAAGCCTGATGACGTCGCTAACACGAACCCTAGCAAGAGCAGTGCTTCGCAGAATCTACCACCGGATCGGAAACGCGATCCGCTGAGAAGATCCGGCGAGAAACTCAGTGGGCTAATTTGTGGGTTAATTTACTCGTCGAGCCCTTCGTCGCGAGTCAACGGGTTCGACGAGAACGATGACCGGTGCTTGAGGTACCTAAAAACACCGTTAGTGGATCGGGAGGATCCGTAATGACGTGTTTTGGGCGACATCGACTGTTTACCTTTCGGTCCGCAGGATCGGGAATGTTTGTAATATTGGTACTTAAGTCATGCTTATAAACGTTGTGCCGGACAAGCGTGCAACGTCCATTGTGAAATGTCACGACTAATGTCGTGGTCTAAAGGAAGGTCGGGTCCATTCGTATCTAGCGATGCAACGGTGTTCGAATTCCGCAGGCGGGTACCGATTTTTCCAATTGTTCACGATTGACTTCCACGGTGAAGGAATAACATCGTGTAATAAAAATCAAACCAAATCATACTTTGCGTAATTACTGGTGGTAGGACCTCTTGTGAGTCCGCACGGGTAGGTACCACCACCCCGCCTATTTCTGCCCTGAAGTAGTAATATGTTTCGGTTTGAAGGGTGGGGCAGCCGTTGTAACTATACTGAGGCCTTAAAACTCATATCTCAGTGAGTGGCGCATTTACGTTGTAGATATCTATGGGCTCCAGTAACACCAGTTGCGGGAACCATCGATGTTCACTTTGTCCGTCACCCCGGCCTCCGAAGATCCCCGAGGTACCGTCGCCCTGATGAGGTGCGACTCACGATCTTTGATTGTCCGTCTCTCCAAGGACCCCAACGGCACAACACTCATTGCGTTGGCTCTAAGTCAGGACTATTGGGATTTATGTCTTCAAATTCCTTTTCATGCACGTTTTTTTGAACGATATTCACATCCTTACTATTGGTAACACTTGCGATTGCATGCAGCAGAGATGCGAATGTTGCGATGGATGTGTGGAGTAACGAGAATGGATGGAATACGGAATGAATATGTTAGAGGAAGTCTGAAAGTGGCGCCTGTGACAGAGAAGCTGAGACGTGCGCGTTTGGGATGGTATGGACATGTGATGAGACGAAATGACAATAAGGTTGGTAAGAGAGTGTTAACTATGAATGTGGAAGGATATAGAGGAAGAGGTAGACCTAAGAAGAAATGGATGGATTGCGTGAAAGGCGATATGGGTTAGAGGGGAGTGAGCGAAGAAATGGTATATGTTAGAGGAGTATGGAAGGAGAAAACATGTTGCGCCGACCCCAGGTGACAGGGAGAAGGGCAAGATAATGATGATGATGACTATTGATAACATTTAAGGGTTTGTAGGACCGAATAAAAGTCGTTACATTTCAAATTTGATTTATTTACAGTTACAATTACTCAATATCACTAATATGTCTGACGATTGACTCGCGGCTTACCCGACCTATAGTGACTTCTACATTTGTATTAATTACACAGCAGTTGGTATTTTAAGTAAAAACTCAGTTTTAAAAGGTAAAATTATTACAGTTCAATACGGGGTTCCTTATTTCCAGTGTGTTCTACTGTAGTTACACAGGTTTGCAGAGCAAACTGGGACGTATTCGTATACGCATTAAGGTTCAATCTCAAGTGTCCTTAATCAACGACAAAAAGCTTATACTTGCCCGGACACAGACATTAAAATGATCTAAGCTGCTAATTAAAACGTCCGTTCGCGACGTATATTTTACGACGAGTAAATAAAGTAAGTTCAGTTTTTTTTATTTAAATATTTAATCGATTCGCGTTTTAGCTGGTTTTTGGCCACAAATGACGTCACACGTAGTTTAAGTTTAGTGGTCGACAAATGCAGGTTTAAGCCAATCTATCTTTAATCACAATAGAATTGTTCATGATTCAATTTGACAAATATTCCCCTCCCTATTGCCCCTGTGAGCCCCCGTTAGTCGTTGACGGCCACCCAGCCACCGGCGCCCCCGGGCAGTTGCACTTGGATAAGCCGCACCACGTCACCGTTCTCATCGTTGGCCACGATCTGTGAGCACTCGGACTTTTTAATAGGCTTTTATTAGCTTCAGACGTATGTATGTTTGTAACGGCATCTTTGAACATGATTTTGACCCGATTAACTCGAAATTTGGTATACTTATTAAGGATCGATGAAAATTCAATATTTAAAAAAATTTATAAAAAATTGAAATTCAACTAAAAATATGAAAAGTAAATAATAGTTTAAAGAAACTAACAAAATACGCTTTTATAGAAAATCCAACTATAAATTAGTAAATAAATTTTAATAAATTAATAAAACTGTTAGAGAATGCCTATGGCATTAATTAAGTTCGCCTTTATACTGTCTGGTATATAAAGTTACAAATAAATATATAAATTTGAATTAAAAATAGTGTAAGAAAAAAAATATTTTATTGTAAAAAAACCGTGGGGTGCACGGTATCAGCAGTTAGAAATATTTTATGAACAGATATGAGTAGAAGGGTTATTTTGATAATATCATAAAAAGCACCCCACGCATTTTTTGCAATAAAATCATTTTTTCTTACATTATTTTTAATTCAAATTTATTAAAATTTATTTCTATTTTTAGTTGGATTTTTTATAAAAGCGTATTTTGTTAATTTTTTAAACAATATTTTTTTTATTGTCCTTGTAAGCAGACGAGCATACGGCCCACCTGATGGTAAGTGGTTACCGTCGCCCGTGGACTTCAGCAATGCCAGGGGCAGAAATAAGCCGCTGTCCAGGACTATTAGGGCCACTAACCACTGCACCACTGAGTGTTTGTTTGTAAAACGCAACTTTCGTTATGAGCTTAACAGGAGTCTATGGACATCAGAGAACTAGTACCACCAGTTACTTTGAGACAAGGGACCGAAGCTCTGATGTACACGGCCCATCATGACCCCGGGCGTTGCACAGTTTCCTGAACAGCCTGCTTGAGACTGCGACCTCATGTCTCAAGGCGACCTCATTCGTGAATCCTTAATAAACAAACTCGGTTACCTGCGTCTGCTGCATATCCTGCGCGTCCAGCAGCTCGGCGGCCGGCGCCGTCTCTGCGGACGGACAGTTCTTACAATGTGCGTCCGAGCCGGACAAGATCAAATTTAAATCGAAGCAAGCGTAATAATTCTATGCAATTATATCGAGAGAATGAAAAGGCTATTTGGTTAAAGCAAAATTTATCTTTGTAATTAACAGTTCGATGTTTTTAATTGAACTTCAATTAAGTTTAATCCATTTAAAAAAGCTGAAGAAGTTTTTTCTCTTTTTTTATTGCTTAGATGGGGGGACGAGCTCACAGCCCACCTGGTGTTAAGTGGTTACTGGGGCCCATAGACATTTACTACGTTAATGCGCCACCCACCTTGAGATATAAGTTCTAAGGTCTCAAGTATAGTTACAACGGCTGCCCCACCATTCTAACTGAAACGCATTACTGCTTCACGGCAGAAACAGGCAGGGCGATGGTGCCTACCCGTGCGGACTCACAAGAGTTCCTACCACCAGTAGATTTTCTTATGATATTTTATCCATATTTTCGAACTTTAAATAGCTCTGCTGCTAAACATGCAAATATCTTTTCACCCCTCGATATATAAAAACTGTTTTTTTATTTTTATTAAATCATAATTATCTAGTAGCGATGCAAATGTTTATTACTATAACAGAGAATGTTTAGACCGTAAAATTAACTGCCCACCTGATGGTGAGTGTTCGTCACCCTTGGACGTCAGCAATGCTAGGGACAGAGCCAAGCCGCGGCCTAATGTAGGTGCCAGTGCGATAGCCTCAAATGACGTCACGCGTTGAAATCCTACCCACAAAGTTCTCTGTTCTCGTTTTAATACTATGCACAGTGAGGGATCCTACCTGGCTGCTTCCCGCTCGCGTCCAGACTCAACTCCTCGTTTTCGAAAAGCTGAAAAGAAATTCGAAACAGAAAGTAAGTTTCACACCGGACGCACACATGTTTGTATATATTACTGTGTGTACAACAACATTTGCAACACGTTGCGCAGGTTGGCAACGCGTGGCGTAGATTAGCAACACGTGGCTTAGTTTTGCAACAAGTGGGATAGTTTGCAACACGCGGAGTAGATCTGCAGCACGTGGCGTAGATTTGCAACAAGTGGCGTGGCTTTTCTACATGTTGCGTAGGTTTCCAATGCGTTGCTTTTCTACACGTGGCATTGCTTTTCAATATGTTGCGTAGGTTTGCAACACGTGGCATTGCATTTCTACACGTGGCGTGGCGTTTCTACATGTGGCGTACATATCAGTTCCGGCGATGCGGATGTCGAAGCCACAGTCTTGTGAGCTGACTATTACGCCACAAGCTTTTTAAGCTGTTTCCTTTTACACGGGTGCAAGCGACTGCCGGCGCCAAAACGTGAGGTCGACGACTCAAAGCTACCAATCAACAATGCGTAATCCTATATACTCTATATTACAATATTCAATCTCATTCCAATTCCATTCATTTCATTATTTTTTCCATTCATTCCAAATCCATTCATTCGGAGCGACGCATTAACGAACATATATTTACTTACAGTTTCATACTTTTTGGTTTCGAATGTCTGTACGTCGAGTATCTGCGTCGCCACGTTCTGTAAGCAAACAACACAGTGATGACCACGGGCTCGGCGGGCCCGGGACACTCTCCGAGATAAGAGTATTGCTAGATGCACGTTGCCATTTATGACGTCACTCCTATTTTGTTACATCTTTAAAGGATTAATAAGATACCTATTTAAAGGTACCAATTAGTCCTAGTTTGTAAAGACAACACTATTTAATGGTATCAACAAGTCCCAGTTTGTAAAGACAAAACTAGTTAATGGTACCAATAAGTCCTAGTTTTTAAAGAAAACACTATTTAAAGGTATCAATAAGTCCTAGTCTGTAAATACAACATTATTTAATGGTACCAACAAGTCTTAGTTTATAAAGACAACACTATTTAATGGTATCAACAAGTCCTAGTTTGTAAAGACAAAACTAGTTAATGGTACCAATAAGTCCTAGTTTTTAAAGACAACACTATTTAAAGGTACCAATAAGTCCTAGTCTGTAAATACAACATTATTTAATGGTACCAACAAGTCTTAGTTTATAAAGACCACACTATTTAATGGTATCAACAAGTCCTAGTTTGTAAAGACAAAACTAGTTAATGGTACCAATAAGTCCTAGTTTTTAAAGACAACACTTTTTAAAGGTACCAATAAGTCCTAGTCTGTAAATGCAACAATATTTAATGGTACCAACAAGTCTTAGTTTATAAAGACAACACTATTTAATGGTATCAACAAGTCCTAGTTTGTAAAGACAAAACTAGTTAATGGTACCAATAAGTCCTAGTCTGTAAATACAAAAAAGTTCTAAGTTTGTTACTCATTTGTCAAACGATTTTCTATTTGTTTTCTTTAGTAATATCTGGACTTAGGGTCGAATTTCAATCTCTAGTACCATATTTATAATAATGACGTCATATATGGCTAGCGGCTACATTGTCTACAGATTAACTCCAAATGACGTCACACACTCTAAAATTTCACGTGCAAATAAGAAAAATTAAAAACTACCCGCTTTATTAATGACTCAATTATAATAAATTCCAATGGTGTTTTTAACAACATCTACATATAAAAACGTATATAAATGTTTGTACGTTATCTATTTGTTTCTAAGCCATATATCCGGTTGTCAGGAAACTTGGTGCACATATCGACTTGTGACTTACCATTACCAGTGTCATTGTAGGATATTTATAGTTTAATCTTCTATAATAAAAGGGGTCTTACCACCAGTAATTATAATTTGCGGGTTTGATTTTGATTACACGACTAGCTGTACCCGTCCGCTTCGTTGGGCATTTAAAATTAACATTATTATTATATTTCACACCCCCACAAAAATTCTCATCATTAACGCCCCCGCAACTGGTGTAGGGAGTCCAACACTCATATAAATATTAGGCTATCCATTAAGTACATGTATTTTCTACATGGATACCAAGTTTCAAGTCAATCGGATGCATGGTTCAGTAGTTATAACGGAACATCCGTAACCACTGTAGATTTATATATTAGATAGATAGAATGTAATGTTCTATGATACGCATGTTTACTCACGCTAGTGTGCACCTTCGTGACCCTCGGCTGGTTCACGACTATGGACTCGGCCAGGTGACCCTAGAACACGAAGTTTGAGTGCCCTTAAGATTGAGGTCTCGAGCCGATATTAGGAACAAAATTCGTATTTATAATTGGTAGGTACCACCACCCTACCTAGTTCTGCCGTGAAGCAGTAATGCGTTTCGGTTTGAAGGGTGGGGTAGCCGTTGTAACTATACTGAGACCTTAGAACTTATATCTCAAGGTGGGTGGCGCATTTGCGTTGTAGATGTCTATGGGCTCCGTCAACCACTTAACATGAGTTAATATTTGAGACTTAGAATTCGTATCTTATAGTTACTGCCAATAACAGCTATTCTATTTATATTTTTGTGTATGTATTCGTAATTTCGTAACTTAATATAAATTCCATTGCGCCTACCACTATTCACTCTGCACTACCTTAGGTTGACTGGTAGAGAATGCCTTAGGCATTAAGTCCGCCAATGTAATTTGTTTAATTTTACATGTAGTGTAATATAATAAAAACTAAAATGTGTGAATTAGACATGTGTAAGTAATGCGAGTGATATTACTCGGGTAATATTACTCTACGATGTAATGCAACATCACACATTACGCGAAGGAAACAAACATCACACTATCACCCAACATGTTTCTTTCTTTGTCGTGTAATGTTGCTTAATACACGAACGGAACCGAGCGAGCGAGACAGACCGATCGACGCAAAATAAATGAGCAAGCGACACGGAATTATTCCTAGTGATTTTGAACCGTATGCCCTGGCCGCTAGGTACATTTTTATACCTATGGTACGTCTGAATTTTAATATAGGTATTTGTGTTTATATTTTTCATGCGGCCAGCCGGTAGCTCCCCGCAAGTACTTACTTAATTTTTTATTCGCAACTTTTGTAAAATCGCTAGTCGCTCGTAATTGTTTAGTAATATTTCATATTAATTTTTGTGTTTGATTTGAATTACTTAAGCACTTGTTTGAAGATAGTTTTATTATTTGTTTTAATGCGTGTTTAATAAGTGAAAGAAATAACGGCGTCTAAATGAAAGTACAGTCCTCCTTGGATGCACTTTGAGGATATCGCGCCGAAACAATGCATCTACTGCTCTCGTATATTAACATTATTGTCGAGCTNGATAATAAAATCCTTTTGTTTAAACTTTATCTAATTTAACTTTTTTGTATTCATGTCTATGATAATAAAATCCTTTTGTTTAAACTTTATCTAATTTAACTTTATTTAACCAATTTCTAGAAAGTTGCATGTAGATCATTTTTCGAAAAATAAGGCCATAAATAAGTTTCACTTCTTACGTGTGTACACTAGTACACGCACACATTTTTTTTGATTACACGACTAGCTGTACCCGTCCGCTTCGTTGGGCATTTAAAATTAACATTATTATTATATTTCACACCCCCAGAAAGATTCTCATCATTAACGCTCCCGCAACTGGTGTAGGGAGTCCAACACTCATATAAATATTAGCCTATCCATTAAGTACATGTATTTTCTACATGGATACCAAGTTTCAAGTCTATCGGATGCATGGTTCAGTAGTTATAACGGAACATCCGTAAAAACCACTGTAGATTTATATATTAGTATAGATAGAATGTAATGTTCTATAATGCGCATGTTTACTCACGCTAGTGTGCACCTTCGTGACCCTCGGCTGGTTCACAACTATGGACTCGGCCAGGTGACCCTAGAACAGATGTTTGAGTGCCCTTAGATAGAGGTCTCGAGCCGATATTAGGAACAAAATTCGTATTTATAATTGGTGGGCACCACTACCCTGCTTATATCTGCCGTGAAGCAGTAATGAGTATCGGTTTGAAGGGTGAGGTAGCCGTTGTAACTATACTGAGACCTTAGAACTTATATCTCAAGGTGGGTGGCGCATTTACGTTGTGGATGTCTATGGGCTCCGGTAACCACTTCTTCTTCTTCGTCGCTTCCTCATTACTGAGAGTCGTGACCACCTTGGTCCAGTTTTTGCACCAGCTTCCTCCAATGTTGCCTGCATTCGGCCTGCTTAATGGCGCCCGGGACGCTGGTGTTTGTGGCCTCCTTGACAATGTCCGTCCACCTGGTTGACAATCTTCCTCGACTTCTCTTTCCTTCCACGTGACCTACAACTATTAATTTTTCCAAGTTGTCAGGATTTTGTCGGGCCACGTGTCCGAAGTAACATGTACACTTAACATGAGTAAATATTTGAGACTTAGAATTCGTATTTTATAATTATTGGCAATAACACGGTTGATGTCTATGGGCTCCACGTCGGTTGGCACTGATCTCCGGTGGGACATAAGCGTGAGGAGGTATCTGTTGTCTCACACTGGCGCTCATGTGCGCGTAGAGCAGCTGCTTCCTCATGAAGCCGGCGCCGCAGGACAGGCACTCGTAGGGCTTCTTGTCGCTGTGCGTGAAGCGGTGCGTGTTGCGGTTGTCGCGCGTCGTGAACGTCTTGCCGCAGATCTGCAAGCGGACGCGGCCGTTAGCGGGGCGGGGCGGGGCGGGGCGGGGCGGGTCGGGGCGGGGCGGGACGGGACGC